>CM074790.1:1150154-1215936 GCA_037355745.1 Pseudo-nitzschia multiseries | reverse complement strand
GTAGTGTCCCATGATATATCTTGCGTGTCGGGCGTGCAAGATCCATCCCAATGGTTTGGTTAGATCATCAGCGGGGTTGATAACTCCCGGAATATGAATCATCTTGATTTCACCATTTTCTTTCCAAGCTTGAATTGCAAAGAACCTGATTTCAATATGTCTGGTTCTTTCGGTTGGCTTCTGGGCATTTATGATTTCAATTGCCGATGCATTGTCTTCGTAGATAGGGGTTGGACCAGCTTGAGCAAATCCTAATTCTTCAAGTACGGATCTGAGGTATCTGGCTGTTTTGGCTGCTGTGACTGCAGCAATGAATTCTGCTTCCGTGGAACTCTGAGCAGTGAGTGATTGCGCCTTGGACCGGTAGACAACTGCTCCACCCGCATAAGTGAAGACATATCCTGTGGTGGACCTGCGATGTTTTGGATCATTTCCATATGCTGCATCAACAAAACACATCAACTTGCTATGCTTGATATCTGCAGGGTATTCTGGGAGTGATCCATCTTGGACTACATCATTATATGGTTCTCCTGATGGAAGAGATGGCTCTGCATTCGGTCTATAGAATCTAATACCCCAGGATCTGGTTGTTCTGAGATATCGAGCGATGTTCTTCAGACTGGAATAGTGGAATGCAGTGGGATTGGAGCTGTATTTTGACATCAGGGTCACTGCATAGCCAATGTCTGGCCGACAGCTCACATATGCAAACATCATTTCACCCAAGAGTGTTCTGTAGGAGAACCCTGATGTGGATTGTAATGCAGCGTGTTCCTTGGTGCCTTCCAATGGTCCATTCGTATGTGATTGCAGTTGGCTCAGTACTTCAGTTGATAACGGCGCTGATGGTTTGGAGTGGGGTTTCATCTTAGAATCAGTCTCCCAACCATGGGATGTCATGATCCGGTCAATGTAATTGGCGCAGGACAGTTCAATGTAGTCAGCTGTCTGTTTGACATCAATTCCATTGAAGTCTTCAAGCAAACCCATTTTGGTGAAGGGGACAGCATCTTCTCTAGGGAGCTTCAGCCTTGCACCTATAATGTCATAGATCTTGTCAGATATGGATTCTGATGTACAAGCTAGTGCAAAATCATCAACTTGTCTCAACATGTAGACCGTTTCACCCTCGAAGACTGTTGTATAGATCGTCCTGTCATGTGTGGTGGTTTTGAAGTTGAGATCAGGGCCTTTCAATATTTTGTTGATGTGTGTTTCCCAAAGTCTTCCAGATTCTGGATGGCCTTGAAGTGCTCGAAGGACTGGGAGCACCAATCGTCTGTCTATGTCCTTGTCATGCTTGTGTCTGTACCATTCTGCATATGCATCGTCAATAGTCATGTATGTAGGGATGTTGGGCCCTGGAGAATGGGCATATGCGTCAGCCGCGTCCCCCCCATAAACTTTGAGATTGAGGCTAGCTGCAATGGCAAAGAACAATCTTTGGATGGGGTGTTCAACACACGATGAGTATGACATTGCTATGGCATGCAGGGTTGGCGCTGCATATTTGCTTCCATTGCAACATTGTCTGGCTCTTCTGACACCATTTCGTTTCACACTGTATTGCCAGTGAGGTCTGAGAATGATAGCATCTGGGTCCTTAGGGTATTGAATTGGTGATCCAAACATTTCCAAATCTTCAAACTGATCAAGCTGTTTTCGCTCCCCAGCTTGCCATTCAGGCCATGTAGATAGAGACTTGAGATTCCTTCGAGTGAAGTGCCCTAGTGCTTGTTCTTCAGGTGTAGTTGCCTTGGAATTGATGGCCTTGATGAAAAGTTCAATTTCTTCAGTGGACAGTGAATCTGCATCTAGTGGTAATGCTTGATTTCCTGGTTTATGAAGTTTGGTGATAGCTCGGAGGGATGCAATATCAATAGTAGGAATGACAACCTCCATATCGTCTTCAATTGGCGCCAAGTGTTTTTTGGATGGAGGCATGGAGTGTTTCAGTGCTATCGACCTGGTTGATTCTTGATTGTATCAGCTGCTTGTATTTTGTACCAACGCGCTGGATAGCTTTGATGGAGGAAATCCGGTCCAAGAATGGTGGATCTTCTTCAGCAGTGGGTTCCTTCCAGGAGGTATTGGGAGCAAATAAACCATATTCGTTTGAGTGTTTCCTGACCTCCTTCATAGACAATTTCTCTTCAAGTGCAAAGGTAATTGGTGTATCTATTGAAGAATCCCTCACCCCTCGATCGTGGCAGGCCTGTAAAGCTGTAGTAACATCAGCAGCAGTAAAGACACGATTGTGATTGATAGATACAATATATGCGCCTCGGAGCTTAGAGAGAGTCTTCTTACGAGAGGAGAAAAACTGTGAGGCGGGACTGTTGGGAATGATATCTGTGATGTAAGCTCTGCCAATCAGTGAGTCGGTGGCGTATCGAAGACCAAAGGCTGGGTCAGCACAAGATGGGGAGACAGTGAGTCTGAGATTTGTGAGATCCGCAAAGGGGGAGATGGAGAATTGGAATTCACTAGATGACGTCTCACGGTGTTCTGCAGGAAGGGGAGTGTTGTCATCAGTCCGGAGGAGGTGCTTGACATTAGTTGGGAGATCTGCAAGTGGGAGATCATTCATCCCTTCATCAAACCGGACATGGGTAGCTATTTTGACTCTATGCGTCTCAGTATCATACCAAAGGATGTTTCTGGTAGTGTATGGGACGAAACCCAGGAAGAGGCCTTTTCGTGCATTGGGTTTGAGTTTAATAGATCGTTTTCCTGGGGGCCTAACCCAAACTCGACAACCAAAGGTTCGGAAATCAGTAAGGTTTTCCTTACGGCCAGTTGCTAATTCCAATGGTGAATGTGGTTGATTGCCTTCAGGAAATGCATTGGACAACCGAAGTGCATGGTAGAAAGCAAAAGGCCAGAATTTAATGGGCAAATTAGCACCAGACAGCATGGTGCGCATTGAATTAGCCAGTGTGCGATGCCCTCGTTCGACTGTACCATTCTGGTGTGAAGCATCCGCACCAGTGGGGAAAATTGAATATCCAAACGCAGAGAAGAGGTTTCTGACATCAGGATTGTGATAGAGCTCGCCGCCTTGATCAACTGAAACATACTTGTCGGCACAAGTTGGGTTGTACTGGGCGAAGAAATGCTCCAACCAGTGTAGGGGCGCTGCCTTCGAGATTCGTGTATCACCGTATTTCATACCTGTGTAGTGATCTGTGATGAGAATCCAAGCTGTTTCTCCATGAATGCCTTCATAATCGCGCTTGCGTTTGCTGTTGGAGGATTTGGTACCTGAGAATGCAAAGTCAATGGATAGACCTTGAAACGGTTGTGTGGCCTTTCGTGTGGAATGTGTGCCAGCAGGTGTTTTGGTTTGCTTACATTGTATGCAGGTTGGGCATTGGTCAAGAATACTGGTTTGACGCTTGAACTTTGGTACTCCAACGATGTGCTTATGAGCATTATACAGAAAGTCATCGCATGGGTGCCCCAATCGTTGATGCCACAGGAGTTTCGATGTCTTGGTTTTGATGGCGTGGATGGGGATACTTTTGTCCACAATCTTGGTGAAAAACAGGTTTGCATCAAACTTTGGCATGTCGCTGGTATCAGAATGAGGATGAGCTGCTTCAGCGCATGTTTGGAGATTGACAAGATTCGTGTATATATCATACCTGTAGTTGCTAATTGCTTCTTTGGAGGCCAGTTCACAAGCTTCCTTGAACTGTATGTCTGTAGCTAGGGCATAGGCTGACGATGATGCACAATTAGCATATGGAGATCCAATATCAATGTCTGGGATCAGTACTGGGTGTGTATAGCATTGACCATCAATGATGCTTCCATGGAGGACAATGCTGTTGGCAGTGTTCCGCTTGTGATGACAGATGATTGTGAGGTTGCCGTTTTGTGGAGCAGATGAGTCATAGTTGTCAATGAATGATTTATGGATTGACTGCCCACTGAACTGACGTCGCATGCGAGATGTCATTCCACAGAGATCATTCTCACTCAGTAATGTCGTTGACAGGGAGGGAGAATAGTAGAAGAAGATTTTGAGATACCCTAAGTGGTTGGGTGCTGGGATGTGCAAATATCCCGAACCTTCTGGGATGCAGGTAGCTGCTTTGCCTCCTATGGCTGCTGTGAGCCTGACCGGACATTTTCTTATCCTGGTGTAAGGTTTGTAACCGTGCAGGATGTGTTTGAGATTTGTGCATGAAACCTTTGCACCGGTGTCAATCTGAGCCCTGACACCCTGTTGGAAATAGGTTTTAGCTGCAATGGGGTCTCGTGGGACTAGGGATTGCACATTGTATGTACCAGCTGGCGTAGGGTTGTCCCTATCGAAATTGGGATCCTCATTGGTCGTCAGGTGTGGTTCCAATGTAGGGGTCGTAGCCCCGAGTGGTTCCATATCACAGTAGACATCAATTGGTATAGATGACTGGAGGCTGTCTTTTGGAAGGAGGTCGACGGCACCAATTATGACAGATTCATAGGAGCTGACACTGCTGGAGTCCAAGGAGGGGCATAAGCTGTTCACTTGGGACGCTGTGATGTTGTCAAATCCTTGAGGATCATCTTGAGGTGATGTCATAGTATGGCTCCAAGAAAGACTTTCTATTCTTGGCCATTGCAAAAATTTTGGTTTTCTACTGTAGCATCAGGTGAAACCTCATCTTGATCTTCATTGCCAATGTTGATCTGAGAGATTTGTTGGGTGGAATCTAAGAGTTGTTGGGTCTGTTTATTGGATTTGTTCAGAAAAACAGCCGCAGCAATCCTATGTTTCTTCAGGGACTCAATATCTTGCAATGCAGGACAATTATCAAAATTGTGACCAGACATGTGGCAAACAATACATTTTCTGGATGTGTCAAAAAGACTAGGTTGCTTATCGAATGCCGTGATAGCATTGCAATATGCTTGGTGGAGGAAGGGATCGTCAGATTCTTCATCCATCTCCGGGTAGCCAAGTGATTCAATCAGGCTGATTGAGTGAGATGTCAAAGTAGAAGGTGTTCTAACAGTACTGTTGCTAGCGCGCTTTTGAAACCGATCATTCCGACGGGGACCTGGTCTGGTTCCTGAGACGGTCAATTGCTTGGGCTGGATTGGTTTGGAGGTGTTCCTCTTGTACTTTTGCTCAGCCTTGATCTCTTGTTCATATGTTTGGAGGGTTTGTAGAAGCCTACCTGCCTTGTATTTGTCTCTTTTGAATTGGTCATCAGAGTCGCGTTCATCTTCTGTTTTTTTGAAGAGCTCTTCTGAGAGGGTGGTTCCTGCAATAAGGTTGCTAACTTCTTCTGTTGAACCGATAGTGCCAGGTTGGTTTTGGAGGAACACTCTGAGTCTCAGGTAATCCTTGTACCGGAAGTAGTATTCTTCAAGGGATTCACTTGCGTTTTGGTTTGGAGGATTTCGGACCATTCTGCTGGCATTGGATGGTCTTTTTGAGTTGGGATGTGTCTGAGAAATAACTGTGTATAGCGCTTCATAACCTTGTCCTCCTTCAAAGCTCTGGATGGTTGCCTTCATGCTTGCACATGAATCAGGGATGATTTTGTCGCTTCTGAGTGCGGTGTAAATCAGATTTCCCCATTCATTGATGGCCAATTCATATCTTAAAGGTAAATCATGTGGAAAGTTATCGCCAATGGTGAATCCTCTTAGGTGATCAGCTTCGCGCCTGAAGAGATAGTATGGGTGGACATAAATATGGTGTTGCTGTGAGTGAGCTGTGATTTCTCTGTACCATTTCCTAACCTGAGGGTCCGTTGCATCCTGTAGTTGTGGAAAGCCTGAGAGGAATAGTTTGTCTCTAGCGGCTTCCTTGGACTTGTCATAGGCTCTGGTGAGATCAAAGCAGTCACCACTTCTGGTGATCAGGCGCTGGTCATTTCTGCCACTGCCTAGATTGTGTAGGTAGTAGTTTTGCCTGACAATTGTTTCATTTCCCGATGAGTCGGTGTAGGTGATTGGGAAGTCCTTCATATCATCTTTGGTGAGGAATTCATCTCGCCTGTAATATCGCTCTTTCACAGGTGGTGGTAATGTTGCTGGATTCCATGGAAGGTCAAGAGATTGGTGGTTGGCGCCGGTATTGTTGTTGGTGGCGTTGTTGTTGTTGTTGTTGCCGTTGTTGACCAATTGTTGGAGTAGGGTGGTCAATTCTTGCATGTCGGTGCCCGTTGCGGTGGGCGTTGGGTTTGGAGCTGTGGCAGTTTCATCCTCAACGTCGGGTTGAACTTCACCTGTGTAAATTCCATTGAAGTAGTTGCCGGGGTTATTGGTCTTCCAGTTTCTTCTGAACTTCCATTGATTGATGTTGAAGATTACTGTGGCGAGTGGTTCTGGGTTATTGGTTGCTTCAGCTTGTCTGACAGCCTCTCTTCCTGCAGAGTCAAACTCCTGTGGGTTTCTGATCCTTTGGTTTGGGAAACCAGGTTTAAGAAATCGTACGGGGCATGAATCAAGGAGATGGGATATGTGTCCCTTTTCTAGTTCATCGATGTTTGTCATTTCCAAGGTGATGCTGTTGCAGAAGGATTCTCTTAGTGCAGTGACTGGGGCAGGACCAAGGGTTCTTGGGCCTTCGTCATTAGCGTCCGATGTGAAGAGAGTTGATATTTCAGGTGCTGTAAGTGGGATGCTTTCTGCATAGGTGCCATTGAGAGAGAGGACTTCTTGGGGGTTGTTGTCACTTTGGAATTTGAATGCAATCCCATAGACATTGGACCAATCGTATGCTTCTGGTGGAGGAACCATGTTGGATTGGATTAATCTGCGTCGTTGAAATAACTGATTGATGAATTATTGAATCGGTGTTTCGTCGTCGTCGTTGTGATTAATCTGTCGATAATCGTCCGTAGCGGCGAGGATTAATCGTCGTTGTCGAAAATCGAATGATCGTTAAGCGTTGCTGTCAAAAATCGTCGTTGTCAAAAATAACGAATGATCGTCAATGAGAGAAGATTCTTGTGGCTTGGTGTTCTGTAGAAACACCCCTCGATACGTATGGAGAAACTTCGGTGTGGTGCATCGGCGTCGGCGCTTATAATTAACCTTGCGAGCCAGTCACAGATGTCCGGAACGTTCCGTTTGGAGCTTGGTCGTGGATTACAAAAGAAGATTCCTGTAGGAGAATCGGTAGGACACCCCTTGATCCACGAGCGGGGAGGTGAAGAGAAAGAAAAGAATGAGATGGGGGAGGCCGAAGTGTAGCACACGGATGGGCGTCACTACAAATTTCCTCTGGATTTAACCGACAGTGGAGGTGCTGAACGGCCGGAGATAGATAGCTTAAGGTATACACAATCCTACGGATGGGCAGCAATTGTGTGAGTTATAAGGGCTCTATAACCTGTTGTCACTCTAAAAATCGACCGGATAGGTATAACGAATTGTTTAAATTTAAAGAGATGTGAGCTCAGAGAGACGCTCTTATTTTGTTACTGTATTGGGGCTCTCTGCTGTATTTTACATGGTAGAGATCTTCCCCGGTCTTTTACACTAGTATGGATCTCATCGTACCGATACTGCTGTTGCTGTATTAGCGCCTTGTCGGTCGTTCGATGGTATTGGTCATTTTCGGGGTTAAGTATTCTGTTTGATGGGGCGTATGCTTGTTCGTGGTATATATGCTAGATATGGGGCCCATCTGGAATCGGTATTGATTTTCTTGATTGCAATAAGTACTTTCCTCACGGGATACCAAGTATATTCTTTCGAACATACTTAAGGATTCCAAGTGTTTACTTACTGTTCAGGTCTTTGGATATTTCTTGTTTCTAACCGATTATCCTCTTTTGTTTGTAGCCTTAGGTGATATCGTTTTTAGCACTTAAGGATTTCTCGTAACGGAGGTGCGTTTGATTCTAATGCTTGATCATTGGAGTATTTGTATCTGTGTGTTAATCTCACGTACCTCGGTCGTCGTCTCGATTTGTTTCGTTTTATCGGCTTTTCCAATCGAATTTGATGCCGACAAAGTCCGTATTTTTTGGCCGACAACAATTTTAAGATTCCGTTGAAATCTATTAAGGTTGATTTAAGTGAATAAAAAGTGTCAGTCAAGGCCACCTCGACTGAAAGTTTTTATTACGACGTGAATAAATCAATATCGAAACACAGACTTTTCTGTTTTTTTTAATTAATTTTATTCATTTTCATTAGGTGGGAATCACTCAATCCCACGTAAGGAAAAAAATATTACGAAGTAAAATTACGTACGTACTTGGTACTGGAGTAGCGTATTGCCGGTATGACCGCCATGACCACTGATGACCCCTCACGACGAGGGGGGAAAATGGCGCATTATGACCCCTGATGAGTCGTCGGACGAGCCCATCCGAGCAAGGAAGTCAATCGGGTTGCATTTCGCGATTTACAACATCTTCACAAAGTTTCGTACGGTACGCAACACTAACGCATTAACAACCAACCATTCGCCAATTGAAACTTCGATTCTTGTCAAAAATACTCCGAAGTTTCGTTCTCGCACGACACCCCCAAAAAATGGGTGATTCCCGAAATACTTTTATGTACTACATAAACACGAAATTTTCTACTTAACCTGTCTTAATGTTACAAATCATAGTCGACGTGAGCTCACGGAATTCGTGACTGAATTACTTGTTTATGCTTCCACATGTTTCGTGTGCCTTTTGAAGAATTCCACGTACTTCGTACCGGTATTTGTTTGAGATGCGTGCACAATAGGTATGTACTATTGTATTGAGTACCGTACGTACTATGCGGTACTATTACCATGGTTCAAACAAAAAATAATTCGAAGTACGACGTAATTTAGCTATCACGCGCTACGTTTGTGATAGCTTCAGTAGCTAACCTACTTGTAGTAATGGATGTGAAATGCTTGTAGTTCATTGGTGGGTTGGTGGGTTAAGCAGTGCTAGAGGGGGATCCAGAACTCTGGTGGTATTGCCCAGAGGCCGGTCCCTTAGTTTGCTTTGCCCACACACACCGGTGTACAGTCGGGCTTAACAGCTTGGGCAGTTAAGCCTCTGGCTGTTAAGCCTTTTCTGCGGGCGGGCGTGGCGGGCTATTTATTTACTTATTCTACTACTTATGGGTTTAGGAGCAAAAGAGTGAGCTGTGGGCTTGTATTCTGCTGGGGGAATCCTTTACAGGCTTGTTAGTGATTAGCCTGTATTTGCAGAGATTTTCAATGCTTGCAGAGTTCGATGCTTGCAGAATTCGATGCTTACAGAATTCCCAGTACAATATGTACTGTACCTACTATGGGGAACGTTCCGTACCGATGTTGCTGATTGCTGATACAGTGAGATCTTTCTCGAAGTACGTGCGCTGTATACTCAAAGTTGTTCCCCGGTCTGGTCTGTACTTCACTAACATTCCCCTCATCCGGTTTGCTACATCAACTATCACGCGCTACGTTTGTGATAGCTTCAGTAGCTAACCTACTTGTAGTAATGGATGTGAAATGCTTGTAGTTCATTGGTGGGTTGGTGGGTTAAGCAGTGCTAGAGGGGGATCCGGAACTCTGGTGGTATTGCCCAGAGGCCGGTCCCTTAGTTTGCTTTGCCCACACACACTGGTGTACAGTCAGGCTTAACAGCTTGGGCGGTTAAGCCTCTGGCTGTTAAGCCTTTTCTGCCATTGGGCCATAAGCCACCGGGTGGGAACATCCTGGAGAGCGTGCGCGAGGGTCAGAGCGGGGGCTTGGAGCAGAGTGAGGGAGGGAAGAGGCACCAGGGTGCCTCAAAGAGAGCTGCCAGCAGGGGGGGGGTCCTCGGCCAGAACCCATTCCTCGGGCAGGAAGGAGTACTATGTTCCATTGTTGAACATGACAGAGGCAAGATTCTTGAAGATGGGGAGGGATTGCTGATGTAAGTAGCGCATCATGCAGTCACTGTGCCATCTGGCAAGGAGCTTGATGACATTAGAGTCGCATTTGCCCTGGAGCAGGGCCATGGCCCCACCCGTGCGAAGGGATTGAGCAGAGATGGCTGCAGGAGCAATGCCAGTGGTAGGGTAGAGGGTCTGGGCATAGACTCTCATGGAGGAAGTGACAGTTGCTGCGCGAACAAGGGTAAGGACCCCATTGTCAAAGTAACTGGCAAGCTTGAGGGAGGGACCAAAGGGAGAGCTGGGAGAGCAGCAGCTTCGGAGATGAAGGACTTGGCGCGCACAAGCTGCAACCGGGCAGCAGAGTGGGTCACCACTCCTGGCATGAGCAACCACTTCCCCTTTATCCCCATTCTTCTGTGTGGTGAAGGTGAGGGTGACAGAGGTAGCAGCGTGGAGCTCATGCGCAGGGCCATTGTGGTGGATGATTTGGGAGTCACGGTAGAAGGAGACGTCCTGTAGGTGGAAGGCTTGGTCATCCGTGGTAGTACCAGTGTACTCCCAAGATCGGAGACAGAAGAAGAAGGTGATGCAGATCATGTTTGCAATGGCCTGGCGAGAGGGGGAAGGAGATGTGTGGTATGCAAAGTGGAGGGCATGCATGACCAGGGTAAAGGGAACCGGCTTGACCCTGGAAGGGGCCGGGTCAAGCTTGGCATAGGCCTTGAACTGGGCAGTTAGCTGGAAGTCAAGACTGCCTGTGGAGTCGGTTCGAGGGTCTTTGGCCCCCAAGCGGACGAGTGTCTGGCCCACTGACCTGATGGTGTCTGATACTGTGCGAGATCAGATGGGCTTGTGGCTACAGGAGAGGTGGCCATCGTGGAGGCGTTTGGCAAAGACTTGGAGGATGGGGATTGGATCCTGAATGGACTGGAGGCGCAGATCAAAACCTTGAGACGAACAGAATTGAACCCATTGGTCCCAATGGACATCCTTGCGCTTGGCATAGAGCTCAGTGACAGAAGCTTGCATGGTCTTCTGGACAGCGCCAAGGTCAGCGCGGAATGCATGGGCGGCCGAAGGTGGCATAAGGTCCAGGGCAAGTCCTAGTTCAGGCGTGAGTTGTAATGGTGGTGGATTAGACGGAGGAGGAGATAGTCGTCGTGAAGAAGGATCAGGTGGGGGAGTAGATAGTCGTCGTTGAGGCAGGGCCCCCCTCGGTGATTGAGAGGGTAGGGTCAAGGCGCCAAAGGGGTGCTTGTCATTCGGTCAGACACCAAAGGCGGCTTGGCACCAAGTCCAGACTTGGTCCTGTTCACTGCTAGTGATGGCACCATGGTCATGGATGTTCCTGCAGTTGGAGAAGCAGTTTCCCCGAAGGTGCCAGGCATGGCACCTGTCTCTGCCATCTGGGCGGGACAAGGGAGTGGTACCTTTGTCTTTCATGGTAGCTATGACTTCCCTCAGCCAGGCGCGTTGGACTTTGTTGGCTACCCCAGCCGTCTGTAGCCGGGGATCCAGGCTGGGGTTGGACACCTGGCCCCCCTGGTGGAGCCTTGGTTGGGGCTGGGGGTAGTCTTGCCGGGCTTGGTGGGGCCTGCAGTAGGGCTTGCAGCAGGGGCAGCCACGGCGGCTACGCGACGCAGGTGCCTTAGAGCTGGCACATCGGTGACATTGGGAAGCCAGTAGAGGTTCTGGGTGATTCAGAAGGCTTGGAAGTCCTTCCCAAAGTTGGGGGAAGGGACAGTGAAGGTTGAGCCCAATTGTTCCTCTATCCAACCTCGCACCCGGATTTGGAAGTAGTATACAACAATGGAGGGGGTGATGAGCTCCCCCAGTTCATCGGCAATTGCTCTGCGGAGGGGCATTTGATGGAGCTTAGCTTGGCGAGTCCATTCTGGTAGCCCTGCACGACTGGGTGATGCATGCCTAGAATGGTGGCCAGGACGGCGAGATAGCTTTCCAGTTGGGTGGTAGCTTCAGTCCAGTCGATGGGTAGGTAGGCCTTGGTCTTCTGGAGCTCCAGGGAGTCTTTCAAGGTGAAGGAGTTGCCGTCAGTGGAGATCATGGTGTCGTAGGCAGCCACCGTGGCTGCTGCTTCCTGTTCCCTCTTCAAAGAGGCCGCTGATCCACCGGGAGGCGTGAAGGCCAGAGGGAGGATGCCATCCGCCACATCAAATGGGTCAGTCCCATGAAAGTTGCCATCCTGGAACTTCTTGAGTGCAGCCGTGGTGACCAAGGGTGCTTGGATGAGGAACTCGGCAGCGCAGGTGGCCACTTGGCTCTGGAAGATCATGTGGGTCTTCTCATGCTTGCCTTTCTGTGCCCAGGCTTGGTAGATGGGGGGCAGGTTGGCTTCCTCAAGCTTGCCACAAAGCAGCAGCAAGCGCTGGGTGTACAAGGGGCCCCAGGTGTTCTTGACAGTGGCTGGGGGGGCGACGTTGGTCTAGGCCCTCACTGAGCTTGAGCTGATGGTTGGCGAGGGCGGTAAGGGTAGCTGCCAGCGTCGAATACCCCGGCTGGCTGGCCGGGTGCCGGCTGCGGCCCCGGATGGGAGGGGTGCTTCAAGCCCAGAAGGTCCTGGTATAATACCTGATTTTGCATGTACAAGGTCAGGCCGGGCTCCCCTCGAAAGGGGGTGCCGGGTGTGGCAAAGTGGACACCTCCATCTGCCATGGTGGGGTCGGTACCTGCAGCTCGGAGGGTATTCAGCAGGGGGGTGCAGGTAAGTGCCAGGTTGAGTGTGTCGAGGTAGGGGTAGATGATGTTCAAGGCTTGGATTGGACTAAGGCCCTTGCCTAGGAGTAGGGGCACCAATTGAAAGGGGACGAAGCAGGCCTTGTAGGGGGTGATGACCTCCATGTGAGGATCATCACCCAGCACCATGGGGATCATGTGGGAGTGATGAGCATGCTTGATGACATCGAGGTGGCGGTCGAGGGACAGCACCAGGGTCTCGGGCGCCTGCTCGAGTAGGGCAGCATCCACTAGCACTAGCTCTCCGGCATCGCCTTCGATGTCATCCAGGTAGCCAAAGGCCTTGCCCTTGTTGGTACTTGGCGCAGTTAAGGGCCCCGGGTACTTCCTGAGGCCGTGCACCAATCGGAGGCGCGCCCTCTCAAAGGTGTCGGTCAGGAATATTCCTAGGGCTCCCACAGCTTCTGGTTCGAAGAGGTCCAAGAGCCGGCCTAGGAGTATGGGGGTGGCTGTTTCCTCAGCAAAGTAGTTGTAGATGGTTTGGTAGGCCAGGTCCCGGGCGGGTCCCACTCCAAGGGGACTGGTGGTGCTCTGGTAATACTCAGTGTAGGTCAGCATGTTGTGGCTGGAGCCGGAGTAGTTGGTATCGGAATCTATGGGCTGATTGGAGGTGCGGATTGTCGGCAGCTTGGAGGTGCGGATTGTTGTCGGTATCTTGGCGTCACAAGAGATCACCGGAGGTGCGGTGTCACAGAAAATCAACTGGAGGTGCGAGGGGGTGCGGATCTGTGGAGGCCAAATCGAGTCAGCTGGACGCTTGGAGGTGCAGACTGTCAGAGAAGTTGGTATCTTAGGAATCTGCTAACGAAGGAATCTGCTAACGAGTCAACTGGACGCTTGGAGGTGCAGCCGGTCGGAGAAGTCGGTATCTTAGGAATCTGCTAACTGATTGGAGGCGCGGATTATGGAGGAAGCGACTGGAGGGGCGCGTTGGCTGAGTCGATCGACTGGACGCTTGGAGGTGCACACTGTCGGAGAAGTTGGTATCTTAGGAATCTGCTCCCGAGTCGACTGGACGCTTGGAGGTGCAGCCGGTCGGAGAAGTCGGTATCTTAGGAATCTGCTAACTGATTGGAGGCGCGGATTATGGGAAGTGACTGGAGGTGCGCGTTGGCCGAGTCGATCGACTGGAGGTGCAGCCGGTGACCAAATCGATTTCGGACGCTTGGAGGCTTGGGTACTTAAGGCCGGGCCTGCTGTAAGTAAGGAGCCGATGTGTGAGTATGGTTGGAGACTGACTGCTGTACGGGTACGTCCGAGAACTGTTTCTCTACCCCCCGCCGGCTATCGCGCGGTATTTTTAAAATTCTCGACCCTATTTTTAAAATTTCCTATCTTTTTAGGTCGCGTGTCTACTAAAATACCTCGCGCATCGCACACCTTTACTTTCGAGAAAATATCTCGTCACTCCTCAAATAAAATAACTATTTTAGGGTTAAAGATCTCATATTCTTTTCATGACAAGCACTACTTTGTGTACAACTTATGCACAAATGACTATTTTCATCTTCTCAACTTTTCTGTTGACTGTACTGTGCACTACTAAACATATTGTACGAGGAATGTTGCAATCATCACTAAGTAGTAATGCATTTACTTTACGGGCAATTTTTTCAATTGAAGTATGGTAGTAAGGAAATCTACCGTACAAGAAAACACATCACACACAAAATAATACATTTAATTTTTTCCTTTCAATGATTCATCTTTTCGACCTCCGTCCTTTCGACCCATTCTACTGATATTTTCGTTCAAACAACTCAGCAACATCATGCCTCCTGTTATCAAAACCCCACTTCTATTCTACTGCCGTGGTTGCTGGGATAAGAAAGGGAAAAAATCCAAGAGTTTTAAAGGATACAAATCTGGGTCAAAAGAGTGCAATACCTTGAAATATGTCTCGTACGGCCTAAGAAAACATCTCAACTACAATATTCAATGCTACAACTTATACAAAAGTGATGGTCTAATTAAACGAAAGATCTATAACTTCTCCACCTCTGTCAAAGTGCAGCCTACCTTGCCGTCTGTTCAACATTTTCCTTCAGATTTTGGGATGACTATGAAACAAAACGGCCCATCTGTTCCCCCTTCCCATCTCTCCCAGCACCACACCGTCACAAGTCAAGCAGTCACGGGTCTTCATTCTGTTCTAAACCCGCAGATTGTACATGATGTCTTTTTACTGCCAATGGATCGGAACGCCATTGAATCTCACATGGCTGTTTCTGCTGTTCAAGATGAAGATGCATTCCCGCTGAATAATGATATTGACAATTCCGATGACGAGGATGACGATGTCGATGACATAAACAAAAATAACAACAACAATTCTACCAACAACATAGATTGTGGAGACAATGAAGAAGAACCCACTAATGGTTCTGATGTTAACGTCGCTACTGCTCAGCCAGCCCCTCCACCACCATCTTTGCATGAAATCATTAATCTGAATGAAAGAGAGAAGGCATTTCAAAGCCACACAAAACTACCGCCGCCCCATCATCTTCTTGCAGAATTGGAACTCATGAATTTAATGGCCAGGCATAAATTGCCACTGAACACATTCAAATCAATTCTCCAGTGGGCAAAGAAAAGTCAAATGAGACCTGGTTTTGATTTTTGCGATGCCAAAATTAGATCTCGGAAAGCAATTTTTGACAATCTCCAATCCAATCTTGGTCTCTCCGATATGAAATTTCATCCTCATATACTGAATTGGTTACCTGATAATAAGCCCACTCAGGTCTATGTCCGTTCTTTTAAGGATGCCATTTATTCTCTTCTTTCTGACCAGCAGCTAATGATAGAAGAAAACCTCTCCTTTCCCGACTATTCCACCCCTCTATCTCCCGACAATAATCCTGAGTTGAATCCTAATTATGTAATCTCAGAATTGCATCATGGCTCGTGGTGGAAATCTTCTTGGAAAGAAATTTGCAATCCCAATTTGCAAGAAATTCTTGTTCCTATTATATTTTACATGGATGGCATATCTTTGGATGCGCACGGACGACTTACGTTAACACCATTGAACATGACACTCGGTATCTTTAATGTGGAGACCCGCGCTCGACCTAAAGTATGGACAACTATTTACTTCCATCCTGACCCTGAATGGGAGTCAACCAGACACTCTTGTCCTGCCACTTCGAAGGAAAAAATTCAGAATCTTCACAATGGTTTAGAAGTAGAGTTTCGCTCCTTTAAAGCCGTGTGTAACGAAGACGGTGGTATCGAATGGAATTATCTTCCGTACGCATATCAACAGTGGAAGGTAAAAATGAAATTTGCCATTGCCTATGCGATTGGTGACACAGAACTTCATGATAAATTGTGTGGAAAATATGGCTCCTTCAATAAGGGTGTCATGCGGATGTGCCGTCACTGCAACTGTTATTCTCCAAACATAAACATTCCTTCTGTTCAACCTGCAACAAAGAAATGGTCGCCTGTCAATTTCCATTGTTTTCCTGGCACTGATCTAAACGATATCAATAAGAACTTCAAAAACAACTCTCATCATAACATCAGGAATGTATTTCATGATTTATGCTTTGGTACAAATCAGAACAATATTCATTTTGCAACTCCCGGTGAATGTTTGCACATGCACCAGCTTGGTACTGCCAAATGGGCCGTCGAGTCAATTGAATTGTTGCTCCGCGGAAGTGTTCCATGTGTTTATGCCCCCAATTTGAATCACAACGTGGCTGTTGCTAACAGTATTGGCCATTTAGCACAACGGTACGGTGGTTTGTTATCACGCCAGTCTGATAGAGATTTTCCTCGCACCAAATTTGGGACTCAGCTTCTATCAACCACAAAGAAAGAAGGGCATGATTTCTCTGGAATGCTTATTTCTCTTCTGATTGCTATTGTTTCCAAACATGGATCAGACATAATTGGTGACCATCGTTTTGTAAAGAAACAGATAGAGGTGATTCAGCTCATTCTATCGATGGAAGAATTTCTTAAACACGGTCGAATGAAAAATGCTTCCTTAAAGAATCTCCCAAAAACAATCGTGCACTTTATCAATTGTATAAACTCAACATGTCACAGGAAAGGGATGGGAACAAAACTAATCAAGAATCACCTGTACTTTCACCTACCAGATTATATCTCTTTATGGGGAAGTCCTGCAGGCTGGGATAGTGCTCCCAATGAGTCTCACCATAAAACTGAGATTAAAGCTCCTTCCAAGAACACGCAAGGTAATGCTGCATCACTAATCGGTCAAACGGCCAAGCAAAAGTCCAAGAAAATGATGCTAAGCCAGGCAACATATCACTACAAATTGAATCCGCCTGACCCTCCTCCAATTGAACGTCCTGATGGTGGCGGTTCTCATTTTCAAATAATGAGAACCGAGAATGGGGAATCAACAATGAAGTGGCTTCGTTCTACCAACAAAACCAAACCATTTTTTCCTTCTGACATACTTGACTTTGTTTGTGATTATGTGCTACCTTTATTGGAGAATCCTTTGCACATTTGTGGAGTTACAGAGCACAATCGTTTCGATGTTGCTTGTGGTTCTAATTTTATATTTCGGTCGCATCCTTCATATAGATCGGACAGTTCTCTGCTCAACTCCGTATGGATGGACTGGTATTTGATGAAATTGGACTTTGATTTGAATAACAATCCAAAGCTCATACCGTGCCATCTGCTATGCTTTTTAACTGTACAGAATTTGAAGCAGCCATACAGTAGTATTGGTGGCTATCCAATTGATACAAACGGATTGTATGCTGTTGCTCGTCGGTTTCAAGATGTGCCTAAGAAAACAGCTTCTGAATTTGTCAAACGTGGGCGCCTCGTGAATTCTCTGTACCTATTTCATGTCGACACTATCATTCCGAGCTGGCAGTTGTTCCAGAGCAAGGAATTGATGGCTGCATAACCAATTGTGAATGGCTCGTGATATTGAATTGGATCTCGTGGCTGGATTTCTTTGAAAGGAAAAATGCTGCTACACCACCGTCTTACGAATGTTTGTACAACGCATGCACACTACAGGACAACATCCAGTTGGAACCGTTTGAGATGGCATTGAATGATAACAAATCCAGTGATTATCTATCCAGTTCAGAGAGCAAAAGCTCGGACAGCAATTCCGATTGAGTAGTGATGGGGAATGTGACGGGTAACTTTAAATTATTGTTTAATATTATTATAGAGGCTTAGCTCTAAGTACAGTTTTGCGAGATACATAGGCGCTCATAATATAACAGCCTTCGTATTTCGGATTCGAACAGCTATGTAATACTAATGGATTGAAGAATAGAGTATCGCCTGACCTCAATGGAACTTTCACTCCAAAAGTGGGGAAGACAAAATAATAAATTACCTCATCAGCAGACACTTCCGCTGGAGCAATGACTGTCAAACGACTGTAGTACATATCATCATCTACATGGCATCTAGAATGGTAATTGCGACCGATCAAAAATGCTAATGCCTGCTGCCCAATTGCATTTAGCTTTGTACGAGACAGAATCTGAGACAACACATCCATTTCCTCCGCAACAAATGGTTCCACGTCAATTAAACTATGATGCATATGCTTCACAATTTCAACTGTTTTCTCTTCTAGCTCTAGTTTCATGCTGGGATCGATATGACTTTTGAAAACATACACACCATTATTGGAATCCAATCTTTCTGGTCGAATTCCAATGATAGCATAATCATCATTGATACTGCCCCGCTTCTCTTCTCTTCCAACGGTTGGTTTTGCTCCAACAATAGCAGGAGCAAATTCTCTCAACAATTGGATATTATTCTTGGAAGCCAGGTGTCGTTCTGCTAAACGTCTTGAAGCTTTGGCAAAAATGCGCAATGACGGTTTATAATTGTCAAATGCGAGAATATGCTCGTCTTTCGTACTATCCAACGTTTCGAAATTGTCGATAGACAATGCCAGTTCCGGTTCATACTTCTTCTTTCCCCCTATTTTGCCACCCCACCAAATTGTTTCCATGTATTTACCTGCCACCACAGTTGATTGGTATTTGTTTTTCAGAGATATTGTCTTGACAGGTTTGTCAATTGGCTTATTTACCCTCTTCCTCTCCGGTTTTATCTGCGACAATTGTTTATAAGTCTCATTGCTGTTCAACACTGGTGCTGCAATGGTCAGAAAATTTGAAGACATTCTCTGTTTATGTCTTTTCTCATGTTTCCTACTTGCTTTTTGCTTCCTTCCTCGTGCTGACAATTGCTTTCCATTTGTTGTGGTTGGTTTCATTCTTGCCTAGACGGATTGCCGGTGGAGGAGGAGGAGGAGCAAAGTTGGTGGATCGCCGGTGGAGGAGAAGGAGCGAAGTTGGTGGATGGCCGGTGGAGGAGGAGGAGGAGCGATTCGATGGTGAAGCGCTTGCCGCTGTTGCAAGGTTCCCGGTTGCTTGTTATTTGTTGCATTTCAATCGTTCCTGCTTGCTTCGATTGCTGCCACGAGATGTGCGGATGCTGATGCCGATGCCGAGCAAGGATAGACGGATCTTGGTCTTCTGCTGGTAGTACGCCGTTTGTTTAATATCCACACGATACAGCTTGGTCTTCCGATAGTCCACACGATGCGGCTTGGGCTTCCGATTGTACTTGCTTGAGTTCTATTTGACAGTACGGTCGCTGTTTTCGGTGTCGCAACTTGGTCTTCCGATAGCACGTCGTCTTCTTGTTGTTCTTCTTCCAAGTAATTCCGGCGAAAGAACTAACCGGAGGAGCCAACGATATGACCGTTGTTGGAGGAACAGACAAATCGCCGTTGTTGTTGTTGCTGTAGGAGGAGGAGGAGACGAATCCCTGTTGTTGTTGTTGTTGTTGTTGGAGGAAGAGGAGACGAACCCTGCTCTTGGGGGGGAGACGAATCGCTGCTCTGTTGGATGAGGGGAGCGGATTCGGATTCGCTACTGGATGGAGGAGACGAATCGCCGTTGTTGTTGTTGGAGGAGGAGGAGGAGGAGACGAATCCTGGTCTTGGGGGAGGAGACAAATCGCTGCTCTGTTGGATGAGGGGAGCGGATTCGCTGCTTGATGGAGGAGACGAATCGCCGTTGTTGTTGGAGGAGTAGACGAGTCCCCGTTGTTGTTGTTGGAGGAGGAGACGAATCCCCGTTGTTGTTGTTGGAGGAGGAGGAGGAGGAGACGAATCCCCGTTGTTGTTGTTGGAGGAGGAGGAGGAGGAGGAGACAAATCGCTGCTCTGTTGGATGAGGGGAGCGGATTCGGATTTGCTGCTGGATGGAGGAAACGGATCCCTGTTGTTGTTGTTGGAGGAGGAGACGAATTGCCGTTGTTTTTGTTGGAGGATGATACAAATACCTGTTGTTGTTGTTAGAGGAGGAGAAGACAAATCGCTGCTCTGTTGGATGAGGGGAGCGGATTCGCTGCTGGATGGAAAAGACGATGCTATGTTCGTTGGAGGAGGA
Source organism: Pseudo-nitzschia multiseries (assembly GCA_037355745.1). Classification (NCBI taxonomy): domain Eukaryota; phylum Bacillariophyta; class Bacillariophyceae; order Bacillariales; family Bacillariaceae; genus Pseudo-nitzschia; species Pseudo-nitzschia multiseries. The sequence goes on along the minus strand of CM074790.1, from coordinate 1,195,931 downwards.
AGAGTTCGGTTGATGCCGATGCGGATGCCGTTTCTGTTGTTGCCGTATGCCAATGCCAATGCCAACGATTCGTTGCCATTGCTCACTCCTACTAGGGGTTGCGCCGGTGAAATTGAACAAAATGGTGTGAGTAGTATCTATTGATGTAGTAGAGTACATAATAACAACAGAATAGTATAATCTACATGCCACTTCTGATGCTCCAGGGAAAACGTTGACGCTGTTGCTGTTGCTGCTGTCCACTTGCCTCTAACTCGTTGCTGTTGCTGGTTCTGTTGCTGCCGTCCGCTTGCCTCCAACTCGTTGCTGTTGCTGCCGTCCGCTTGCCTTTGACTCGTAATATTTTGCTCACCGTTGTTGACAATTGATTGCCTCGTTGTCGTCCCTGAAATAGTAAGAAGAAAAGCCAAAGTTAGAAAATACATCATCTGTAATTTGGTTGCAATTTCATTCTATTAAATTCCTTTCGTGACCAGAAGTACCAAAGCTACCAAAGGGTAGATTTCCTATGCGCATGAATCAATGAGTCCCGTATTCATCTAAATAATCGATTCCCACGGCATATCGGTTCCCACGGCGCATCGATTCCCACCGCGCATAAACGGTGAGCAATCCCTGTCTTACGATATTGCCATTGTTCTTCGGTGAGCAAACTCTGATTTCATAGAATATCACACGAGCTACGGGAGCAATTCCTGACCTTAATGATAAACATTTCATGGAGTCTTCCTAACGGAACAAGAGAAGAAAACCGTTGGCATGTGATTCTCACACAATACATATACATGCATACAAATATATATGGTCAACGACTAATACATGCACGGAAATAATCAGCGAGTAATCTCAGCATTACGCAACAGCAGTTGCAACGTATTCATCTCAATAAAAGAGATATCTTGCATTTCGGCAAGATTTCACTTTATCTCATACTTTTAACATTCAACTGATTTATATCCCAAAATTCACACTAGTTGCTACCAACTACCTGTAATCTACATACTAAGGTCTGTCTCGCTGCAATCTGAATAAGTCACAGCAAGAGGAGATCTGGCGTTTCCCTAGTCTCGCCTGTAGTCCGATTATCCGTTGCCGAAAGTATCCAACCACAATTGTCACGCGTAGAGTACAATCGTTCGTCTACTAACACACTAACACAGCGTTGCTGTTCGTCAGAAGTCCTTGAATCAGACTCTCAACGAATCGGATTCAGAAGGAAAATAATAGATTAACAGTCGCAAGCTCTAAGAAGGCTTGCACACAAGAAGGAACAGGAACGGAATTGAACACAATCCCTACGCTGGCATATGCACGTCGCACATTGTACACGAAGCAGTTCCCATTCTCAGTCACCACGCAATTCTTTCCAAGGCTCCGAACCACCACAGATGCCGAACATACCGTTAATGCCCGGCAATGCACTCGGAGGCGAAGAGAAGAATGACGCTGAAGTCACCACTATCGAACGCTTTCCCAGCTTCGATGCTGATATGAGAAAGATACTCATATCATTACTCAACGTAACAAGTGAGATTACTAGCAAGTTGTGCCTAGCTCTCAAAGAAGGCGGATTATGCGAGTGGAAGTCGTTCCTCGACGCACTTATTGAACCGGATTTTGCACGCGAACTTACCTATATGGAGCAAGGATTGGCAACGCATATCCCTCGATCCATCCAAAGGAGCATAGAAGCACTTGCGGATTTCGCTATCGACCTACAAGAAGAAGGTGTCGACCTAGGAGAAGACAAGAAGGACTGGAAAGATGTAAAGTCATATACATACAGGGAATTCCAGGCATTCCGCGGAGAGCGTGCCCAACGCTTACGTAACGAATCTGCTCTGAACCCACCACCTCCTCCGGCGGGAAGTAACAAAAAGTCCCCTCAGTAGGTAAAGTACGAATCATGGTGCCGAAAAGCACGAGATGAAAAGTCCTTTACACCCCTCACGAATGACTCGAGATTCGAACACTGGCTCGTCGGTTTCAAAGCTAAACTTGAGGCATACGACATCGATACAGAGACATTCCTCGATGAAACTTGGCCTCCAGCCACGCTTGTGGGTTACACCCGTGATCTCTACGTCAAACAATGTGCCTTCTTCTGGGTACTAATGTTGGAAGTCTTCAAGAGTGACCTTTCTGCATCATGTGTACACAGTCATTCTACCACTCGTGATGGACGGAAGGCCTACTTCGACTTCGTAAACCTTCATAGCCAATCAAAAGCAAAGGTATACGACAACTCGACTCAGCTACAAGCGTTGCTCAAGTTGAACCTCAACAATTGGAAGGAATCCAAAGTGAAATTCATCACACATTGGTTTGATGAATTGAATCACCTCAACAAGCTCCGTCCTCCCAACAAGCCCCTTGAGTACCATACCGTAAAATCAGCATTGTGTCAGGCATGCTATTCCAGCTTCCAGCTAAGCGAACAGTTTGCCAAAGTCAAGGATCCAGGTGGGACGAATAGCACCGTAATGGATGCAGTTGCCGAAGCCGCTGCTATCCACGATCTTAAAATCATGCTTTTACTCGAAGCAACTCGACTTGATTCCCAGTCTGCGATGTCTGCTCCTCGGTCGACCGTACGTGCACACGTTCATGATTTCTCTTCTGACTCGATCCAAAACCATGAGGACTATGCTCTCCCCATCGAATTTGAAGGAGACTATCAAGATTATGCTGTGTTCAAGGCTGGACGTACCCCTGACCCTACCACAAGGTTGCCTACAAACATATGGAAGGCCTTGTCACATCAGGACATGAAGAGTTGGCTCAGTTTTTCTCCGGAAGGCAAGAAAATCGTGGTTGCCTCATTGCGACACGACTTACTTAAAACTAACCAACCTGACCCCAACAGTGTCAAACCCATTACCCGAAAGGCATACCAACATGAACACTCGGTATCTTTCCAAGAAGACGGTACTTCGACCAAGGATGAGCATGCCAATTCCGCAGCAGACCTACATCCTGCTGTAGAGAATGATCGTAGAGGCGTTTTCCATGCATCCCTAGGTGTATACAAATCCACGACCTCCTCGTCTAAGGACCAGCGACCTCTCAAGTCTTCTGTGTCACCCGCGCATCCAGCTCGATTCCTTTCAAACAACCCTGACATTCAGTACAAAAAGGACGGTGACACCCAAATACCTGTCGGAACACCATCGTATTCCGCCAATTTTCACCAGTGGTATACTCCCGAGGATGATCTCATCTTTCCTAATGATGATCCCGTAACGTCATACACATACCGTATACACAAAACTACGGTTACTAGCCCTGGTTTTGCCATGGTCGATCGCGGCGCAAATGGCTGCATCATCGGTAATGATGCATGTCTCATCTCCAAGGATATTCCACCACGATATGTTAACGTCACCGGCATTAACAATCATCAGGTACAAAACATTCCCATTGCTACATGCGGAGCATATTCCATGTCGAACAGAGGCCCCGTCATTCTTATTTTCAATGAATGCGCCTATACAGGACGACATCCTTCTATATTGTCATCCGGCCAGATGGAAGCATATTTTTCCACTGTAGACGACACGTCCATCAAAGCAGGCGGAGGACAGGTCATCACCACCTCCGATGGCTATGCACTGCCTCTTAGCATACGACACGGCTTACCATACCTTGCGATGCGAAAGTATACGACTGTCGAATTTGACACGCTACCACATGTTATCATGACGTCCGATAAACATTGGGACCCATCTGTTCTTGATACCACGATCAGTGCAAAGGATGAACAATTTCTCCAGAAATATCCTCCCCAACCACAGCAACTCCCTTATGCCGATTACGACGAATATGGGAACCCACGCTGCCTTGAAGGATTCGATATATCTGTTTCTCCCGGGTCCTCCACGGTCACATCCCTCAGCTCGTATTCCAGCCATTCCACCCGATCTCCCTTTCTTCCAATTGATGATCATAAGAACAACGACCGCTCCTTTTGGCTTACTTCCACTGACTACGCTCATCAAGAACGTCTCGCATGCTGCGCGCCAACCGCAGTCTCTGGAACAGTCACTGCGTTTCCGACAGATTGTACAGCCAGTGACACTACATGCATTGCAGCTACGCCCCGCGAAAGATACCCCAACGAACATGACTACTTATCCCTCAAACCTTTCTTTTGCTGGGCTTCCACCGATCGCATCAAAGCTACTTTTGAAAACTCAACCCAATACGGTTCGTTAGCGGTTAGCCCTGATGGTAACATTTTCAAACGGTTTCATTCCCCTCAACCGGCCATGAACGTTCGCCCCTTCAATGACGATGTTATGTCCGATGCAGTCTATTCAGATGTCCCAGCAATTGATGGTGGATCCAAGATTGCTCAGATCTTCTTTGGCCGCAAATCACATATTATTCACGTTGAAGAAATGCGTACCACCGGCGATTTCCTATCCTGCTTTCAGAACTTTGTTCGAAAATGGGGCAGGCCCATCCGCCTCCTTTGCGACCACGGTAACTATCAATCAAGTAAGAAAGTCATGGATTACCTCAAAATGTTATGGATTGGACTCTGGCAAAGTGAACCGTACCATCAACACCAGAATCAATTCGAACGACGATACCAAACGTTCAAACGCATTGTCAATCGCGTCATGGATCGTACCGGCACACCGCCACACATGTGGTTACTGTGCATGACATACGTCGCGGGTCTCCTCAATGTTGTCTCTGACCCTACGCTGTCCGATAAACAACCGATCTTCATTGCCACGGGTACACTTGGCGACATCAGCGCATACACCAGTTTCTTCTGGTTTGAACCTGTGTATTTCAAGACCAATGACTCTCCTTTCGGTACCAAATCTACCGAACGCCTCGGTCATTTCATCGGCATCGCCGAACATGTTGGCAATGGACTCTGCTTTCGCATCTGGGATCCAGTTACCAACAAGTTACTAGACCGGTCCGGTGTTCGATCTGCTCTTACACCTGAGTCACGTAACAAACGCGCGGGCCTATTTACTGATGATGGTTTCATCAAATGGCGTAATGCAAAGGATTCCTTACCCCGTATATACGCCACTGGAGAAGCTCCAGCTTTCAAACATGGGGAGCATACCAATCAGAATAAACTCATTGACGAGTCTACTAAACCAAACAGCTCAGTTTCCCCTAACGGTTCACCTGCTGATTCTGACACCGCCGATGACACCGTTCCATCTGCACCCAACAAACAAACAGATACCACGCTCCACGCATCTGGCACTCAACCAATTCTTCAACCACCCGACCACCCCTCGTTACCGAGCTTTCTTTATACGAAGGTCGATGACAGCCCAAGCTGGTCACCTTCTCCACTCCCTAACAACTATGGGGAGAGTCTTGATGGTCCTCCTATGACACACATCTTCAGCAAGACACCCGACGGCGTCCTCCTTACTGAAGATGATTTTGACCCACCGGAATTAGCATACTTTGATGTTAGTGACGTCGCAACCCCACACACAAACCCAGCTACTCCTTCCGTAGACCCATCACAGGTAGTTGTTACCGACGAAGAAGGTAACGCACAGTTTGACGATGACGGTAAACCTATTACCATTCCTACGATCCCGATTGCCGATCTACAAGGACGTTCCTTCCTTGTAACCAATCTCGATGGCACCCGGAAGCGTCTTACCATTGTCGATGTTGAAGACAGTCTTGAACGCAATAAAGACTTCATCAAGTTCAAGTGCAAACACTCCGATGACAAACTCGATGATATCATTGCATACAATGACGTCATGAATTACATACATCATGATTCAACACAAGAAGACAGCAAACTCTGGTCGTTTCGCCGCATCCTAGGACACCAAGGTCCACTGGATAACAAGCATCCTCAATACAAAGGTTCCAAGTATAACCTCTGGATTGAATGGGAGAATATGGAACGCACATATGAACCTCTGGCCAACATTGCAGCCGACGACCCGGTCACCGTTGCAAAATATGGGAAAGACAACAACTTGCTAGATCTCCCGGGTTGGAAACGTCTCCGAAGAATCACCAACCTAGCCCGACGAACCAAGAAACTTGATCAACTCGTGCACCAAGCCAAACTACGTTCCTTCCGTACCACTCTGCAGTATCAATATGGATTCAAAGTTCCTCGTAGCCACGAAGAAGCCCTCCGATTTGATCAAGCCAACGGAAACACCAAATGGGAAGATGCCACCACTCTGGAAATGGCACAACTCAATGAATACAATACATTCATTGATAAAGGCGTATACAAGACAAGCTCCATTCCCACGGGATTCCAACAGATCAAGGTACACATGATATATGCTGTCAAACACGACGGAAGACACAAGGCTCGCCTCGTTGCTAACGGTAATCTCACTGAGGCCCCTATCCACAGTGTTTACGCAGGCGTCGTATCTCTTCGCGGTCTACGTATGTGCCTATTCCTAGCTGAACTCAACGATCTAGAAGCATGGGGCACCGACATAGGTAACGCCTACTTAGAAGCAGTCACCTGCGAGAAAGTATGCATCAAGGCAGGTCCCGAATTCGGATCGTTGGAGGGTCACCTGTTGGTCATTTACAAAGCCCTATATGGTCTCAGGTCTTCAGGCAAGTGTTTTGGAGACTTACTCGCGGCTTGTCTCATCGAACTCGGCTTCGAAAGATCCCGCGCAGAACCGGAAATATTCCTCAAACCCGGAACGAACAAGCATGGTGAACGTGTATATGAGCTTATATGCACATATGTCGATGACCTATGTCTCTGCATGGCAGATCCCAATTCCTTCTTGAAGATATTGCAATCGTCACCATATAACTTCAAATTGAAGGGATCCGGACCTATGAACTTTCATTTAGGATGTGGATTTGAGCGCGACGAACATGGTGTTCTGTGCATGAATCCCATAAAGTTCATCAAAAAGATGGAAGCATCTTACGAACAAATGTTCGGATGCAAACCTAGCACTAGGTTCCAATCACCCATCGCGGAGAACGATCATCCTGAATTGGACTCCTCAGCCTTTCTTGAAGAAACCGGTATACAGAAATATCAAAGTATGATCGGTTCACTGCAATGGATCATCGCTATTGGGCGTTTTGATGTACAAACAGCCGTGATGACGCTCTCAAGTTTCAGAGCTCAGCCACGAGATGGGCATCTCGAACGTGCTAAACGTATCTATGGATATATCTCCAAGTTTAGACATTTTAAAATCAGATTCCGCGTGGAACCGCCCGATTTTATATTGACTAAACCCGATACCATCGATTGGTCCAACACCGTCTATGGGGAGCATTCTGAAGAGCTACCCGACGACGCTCCTGCACTGCTTGGAAAGACAGTAGTGTTGACACATTTCTATGATGCCAACCTCATGCATGATATTTTCAGTGGTAAGGCTGTAACCGGCATTCTTCATTTCGCGAACAAGACTCCCATGATGTGGTTCTCGAAGAAGCAGTCTACTACGGAAACAGCCACCTTTGGAGCTGAATTTGTTGCAGGAAGGACTTGCATCGAACAGATCGTCGATTTACGCCACTCATTCCGATACATAGGGACACGAGTCCATGATGTCTCATATTCTTGGGGTGACAACGAAAAGATGATCCAAACGTCAACCTTCCCTTACGCAAGGTTGCACAAGCGTCGTAATATTCTGTCGTTTCACTACGTACGAAGCATGATAGCGAGAGGTTTCATTTTAATGATGCACATCCCAGGTAAGGATAACTGTGCAGACATTCTCACCAAGCATTGGAGTCACTCAGTTGTGTATCCACTGCTCAGGCCCATCTTCCACTTCTGTGGTAATACCGGCGACCTTCTTCAGGATGATGGAAGCATCATGTAGAGTGTGATGACCCTTCACAAGGAGACATGGGGAGTATTAAATTCCTTTCGTGACCAGAAGTACCAAAGCTACCAAAGGGTAGATTTCCTATGCGCATGAATCAATGAGTCCCGTATTCATCTAAATAATCGATTCCCACGGCATATCGGTTCCCACGGCGCATCGATTCCCACCGCGCATAAACGGTGAGCAATCCCTGTCTTACGATATTGCCATTGTTCTTCGGTGAGCAAACTCTGATTTCATAGAATATCACACGAGCTACGGGAGCAATTCCTGACCTTAATGATAAACATTTCATGGAGTCTTCCTAACGGAACAAGAGAAGAAAACCGTTGGCATGTGATTCTCACACAATACATATACATGCATACAAATATATATGGTCAACGACTAATACATGCACGGAAATAATCAGCGAGTAATCTCAGCATTACGCAACAGCAGTTGCAACGTATTCATCTCAATAAAAGAGATATCTTGCATTTCGGCAAGATTTCACTTTATCTCATACTTTTAACATTCAACTGATTTATATCCCAAAATTCACACTAGTTGCTACCAACTACCTGTAATCTACATACTAAGGTCTGTCTCGCTGCAATCTGAATAAGTCACAGCAAGAGGAGATCTGGCGTTTCCCTAGTCTCGCCTGTAGTCCGATTATCCGTTGCCGAAAGTATCCAACCACAATTGTCACGCGTAGAGTACAATCGTTCGTCTACTAACACACTAACACAGCGTTGCTGTTCGTCAGAAGTCCTTGAATCAGACTCTCAACGAATCGGATTCAGAAGGAAAATAATACATTCCTTGTTGCCGTTTGTATGTTTACCGTTTATTCGTACCGTCGTTCCGACAATCGTCCCGATGAAATTGTTGTTGCTGCTGCTGCCGTAGATTACTTCTTACTCCTACGTCACGAAAAACAGTATCTTGTTCCTGTTGATATAGATGCAATGGGAGGTTTGTTGCCTTCAAGACGTATATGTTTGTGGGCCAATTCAAACAAAAATCTCTATCCAGCCATTCCCCTCTTATCCAATGCTAACTACTTCTTTTCCAGTACAAGGCTGTTATTTCGGACTAAAATATCTGACAACAGATCCTCCGGCTCTGTTAAAGAGGTTTCGGGTCAAACGTTCTCGGACGGAGTGTTGATTGCAAGAACCAACACCCTAGTCAAATAAGTTGAATGTAAGAAGGCAGATTATGAAGTGATTTTTTTTTTTGTCGCGAGGTAGAAAAAGTGATTTTTTTTGTTTGTCACGAGGTAAGAAAAGATTATTACTGTTTGTGTGGGAGAGAGTTTTTTTTGTCGAGAGGTAGAAAAAAAAATCATCGATCGATCGAAGTAGAGGATACTTCTACTACTCCTGTAGAGTTCTACACGATTTTGTACTAGTGTATATTTCTACACGATTTTAGTACTAGATAATTTACGGTATTGAATCCGCGTAGGTTTCTACACGGGTAGATTTTTACACGTTACTAAATAATTTCCGGTATTGAATCCGTGTATGTTTCTACAACAGTAGATTTCTACACGATTTTAGTACTAGATAATTTATGGTATTGAATCCGCGTAGGTTTCTACATGAGTACATTTTTACACGTTACTATATAAATTTCGGTATTGAATCCCTGTATGTTTCTACGCGAGTAGATTTCTACACAATTTTAGTACTAGATAATTTTCGGTATTGAATCCGTGTATGTTTCTACGCAAGTAGATTTCTACACGATTTTAGTACCAGAAAATTTACGGTATTGAATCCGCGTAGGTTTCTACACAAGTACATTTCTACATGATTTTAGTACTAGATAATTTACTGTATTGAATCCGCGTAGGTTTCTACACGAGTAGATTTCTACACGTTTTTTCTAATAGATATTTTCCGGTATTGAATCCGTCTATGTTTCTACGCGAGTAGATTTCTACACGTTTTTAGTACTAGATAATTTAAGGTACTGAATCCTCGTAGGTTTCTACACAAGTAGATTTTTACATGTTTTTTCTACTAGATATTTTCCGGTATTGAATCCGCGTTGGTTTCTACGGTAGTAGATTTATACACATTTTTTGTACAATAAAATTTCTGGTACTGGATCCTCGTAGATTTCTACACACGTAGATTACTACACACTTTTTGTACTAGATACATACTAGTATTGAATCAGCATAGGTTTCTACGTGAGTATATTACTACACGATTTTTGTACTAGATACATACTAGTAGTGGATTTGCGTAGGTTTCTACGCGAGTACATTACTACACGCTTGTTGTACTAGATATATACTAGTAGTGGATCCGCGTAGGTTTATACACGAGTAGAATACTACACACTTGTTGTACTAGATACATACTAGTAGTGGATCCACGTAGGTTTCTATGCAATTAAATTACTACACACTTGTTGTACTAGATACATACTAGTATTGAAACAGCGTAGGTTTCTACGCGAGTGGATTAATACACTCTTTTTATACTAGATACATACTAGTATTGAATCCGCATAGGTTTCTACGCAAGTAGATTAATACACTCTTTTTAAACTAGATACATACTAGTATTGAATCCGCGTAGGTTTCTACAAGACTAGATTACAAGTCGCTTGTTGTACTTGATAAAACTTATTGGGTAATGACTACAAAAGTATCTGGTACAAGCCATGAATACATTCATCATGACCCATCAAATGCATATTGGAAACAACTTTGTCACACAGAATGCCCAAAATGTTGTGGTTTGACTCTCCAAATGGCAAACATGGGGGTATTTTTGGTGCAATTCCAGGGCACAAACTTACTTATTGGGTAATGACTCCAAAAGTATCTGGTCCAAGCCATGAATACATTCATCATGACCCATCAAATGCATATTGGGACCAACTTTGCCCCACAGAATACCCAAAATGTTGTGGTTTGACTCTCCAAATGGCAAACATGGGGGTATTTTTGGTTCAATTCCAGGGCACAAACTGACTTATTGGGTAATGACTCAAAAAGTAACTGGTCCAAGCCATGAATACATTTATCACGACTCATCAAATGCATATTGGGAACAACTTTGTCACACAGAATGCCCAAAATGTTGTGGTTTGACTCTCCAAATGGCAAACATGGGGGTATTTTTGGTGCAATTCCTGGGCACAAACTGACTTATTGGGTAATGACTCCAAAAGTATCTGGTCCAAGCCATGAATACATTCATCATGACTCATCAAATGCATATTGGGAACAACTTTGTCACACAGAATGCCCAAAATGTTGTGGTTTGACTCTCCAAATGGCAAACATGGGGGTATTTTTGGTGCAATTCCAGGGCACAAACTAACTTATTGGGTAATGACTCCAAAAGTATCTGGTCCAAGCCATGAATACATTCATCATGACTCATCAAATGCATATTGGGAACAACTTTGTCACACAGAATGCCCAAAATGTTGTGGTTTGACTCTCCAAATGGCAAACATGGGGGTATTTTTGGTGCAATTCCAGGGCACAAACTGACTTATTGGGTAATGACTCCAAAAGTATCCAGTCAAAGCCATGAATACATTCATCATGACCCATCAAATGCATATTGGGAACAACTTTGTCACACAGAATGCCCAAAATGTTGTGGTTTGACTCTCCAAATGGCAAACATGGGGGTATTTTTGGTGCAATTCCTGGGCACAAACTAACTTATTGGGTAATGACTCCAAAAGTATCTGGTCCAAGCCATGAATACATTCATCATGACCCATCAAATGCATATTGGAAACAACTTTGTCACACAGAATGCCCAAAATGTTGTGGTTTGACTCTCCAAATGGCAAACATGGGGGTATTTTTGGTGCAATTCCAGGGCACAAACTTACTTATTGGGTAATGACTCCAAAAGTATCTGGTCCAAGCCATGAATACATTCATCATGACTCATCAAATGCATATTGGGAACAACTTTGTCACACAGAATGCCCAAAATGTTGTGGTTTGACTCTCCAAATGGCAAACATGGGGGTATTTTTGGTGCAATTCCTGGGCACAAACTGACTTATTGGGTAATGACTCCAAAAGTATCTGGTCCAAGCCATGAATACATTCATCATGACTCATCAAATGCATATTGGGAACAACTTTGTCACACAGAATGCCCAAAATGTTGTGGTTTGACTCTCCAAATGGCAAACATGGGGGTATTTTTGGTGCAATTCCAGGGCACAAACTAACTTATTGGGTAATGACTCCAAAAGTATCTGGTACAAGCCATGAATACATTCATCATGACTCATCAAATGCATATTGGGAACAACTTTGTCACACAGAATGCCCAAAATGTTGTGGTTTGACTCTCCAAATGGCAAACATGGGGGTATTTTTGGTGCAATTCCAGGACACAAACTAACTTATTGGGTAATGACTCCAGAAGTATCTGGTCCAAGCCATGAATACATTCATCATGACTCATCAAATGCATATTGGGAATTGATGTAGCAAACCGGATGAGGGGAATGGTACTGAAGTACAGACCAGCAGACCGGGGAACCACCTTGAGTATACAGCGCACGTACTTGGAGAAAGATCTCACTGTATCAGCAAGCAACATCGGTGCGTACGAACATTCCCTGTAGGTACACCAGTACAAATCTTACTGGGAATTCTAAGCATCGAATTCTGCAAGCGAATTCTGCAAGCATCAAATTCTGCAAGCATCGAATTCTGCAAGCAAATCTCTGCAAATACAGGCTAAGCGCTAACAAGCCTGTAGAGGATTCCCCCAGCAGAATACAAGCCCACAGCTCACTCTTTTGCTCCTAAACCGATTAGTAGTAGAATAAATAAATAGGTAACGCGTCCTGGTCCAATAGTTATCCTATTGTACCCGTACAACAAGCCTATCTGTCCTGGTCCCCTAGCCTTGCCTAGTGTACCTGTCCTGGTCCCCTAGTACTGCCTAGTGTACCCATACAGCAGTCAGTCTCTTACTAACACACTCACACCTCAACAGCTCCCCTTTGTCACCTTACCATAAGCCCAGCCGTGATACTGTCGACTCCGACATCTCCCTGCACCTCCAAGCACGCCAACCAGCAGCGAGTAGACCTCCAATTGACTTCTCTGATAGTCCCCAAAGAGCAGCAACGCACCTCCAAGCGTTCGCGCATCGATTCGGTACCGGGTTGCACCTCCAGTCGTTTCTTGTCGGATTCCCTGCTTCCAGATACGGACGCCGTGAATCAAATTTGGGCTACTACCGGTCCGCACCTCCAGTGATTGTGACCGCGCCTCTTCTTCGAGCGGTCAGACGTATTCGTACGGACTACTCCAAGCGTCCAGTCGACTCGATTGGTCTCCGCAGATCCGCACCTCGTACCTCCAGTTGATTTCTGTGACACCGCACCTCCGGTGCTCTTTGTGACACCAAGATACCGGCGACAATCCGCACCAATCTGCCAACAATCCGCACCTCCAATCAGCCAGTAGATTCCAATACCGACTACTCCAATCACCAGCTCCAACATAGCGTCACCTCCAGCCGATCAACGAACGCCAACTCCGACGCTTCCAGTTGACTGACAGAACCGCACCTCCAAAGACACCGCCGGCCTTGATAAGCCTCATCTCCAAGTTTCAGCTGCGACCGGCCCCAGCCACAATTAGACGTATCCATACGTACTACTTCCAAGCGTCCAGTCGACTCGATTTTGGTCTCCACATTGCACCTCCCGCACCTCTTCGATCCTAGCTTGCAGTCTATCCTACTCCGTCCGGTGACACTCCGAGCTTCCGCGCTGTAATCCTTCCCAGCACCTGCTTCGATCAGCCTCAACATGCTGACCTACACTGAGTATTACCAGAGCACCCCCAGTCCCCTCGGAGTGGGACCCGCCCGGGACCTGGCCTACCAAACCATCTATGACTACTTTGCTGAGGAAACAGCCACCCCCATACTCCTGGGCCGGCTCTTGGACCTCTTCGAACCAGAAGCCGTGGGGGCCCTAGGAATATTCCTGGCCGACACCTTTGGAAGGGCGCGCCTCCGATTGGTGCACGGCCTCAGGAAGTACCCGGGGCCCTTAACTGCGCCAAGTACCAACAAGGGCAAGGCCTTTGGCTACCTGGATGACATCGAAGGCGATGCCGGAGAGCTAGTGCTAGTGGATGCTGCCCTACTCGAGCAGGCACCCGAGACCCTGGTGCTGTCCCTCGACCGCCACCTTGACGTCATCAAGCATGCTCACCATTCCCACATGATCCCCATGGTGCTGGGTGATGATCCTCACATGGAGGTCATCACCCCCTACAAGGCCTGTTTCATCCCCTTCCAATTGGTGCCCCTACTCCTAGGCAAGGGCCTTAGTCCAATCCAAGCCTTGAACATCATCTACCCCTACCTCGACACACTCAACCTGGCACTCACTTGCACCCCCCTGCTGAATACCCTCCGAGCTGCAGGTACCGGCCCCACCATGGCAGATGGAGGTGTCCACTTTGCCACACCCGGCACCCCCTTTCGAGGGGAGCCCGGCCTGACCTTGTACATGCAAAATCAGGTACTATACCGGGACCTCCCGGGCTTGAAGCAACCCTCCCTGCCGGGGCAGCAGCCAGCACCCGGCCAACCAGCCGGGGTAGATCCCACGCTGGCAGCTACCCTCACCGCCCTCGCCAACCAACAGCTCAAGCTCAGTGAGGGCCTAGACCAACGCCGCCCCCCAGCCACGGTCAAGAACACCTGGGGCCCCTTGTACACCCAGCGCTTGCTGCTGCTTTGTGGCAAGCTCGAAGAAGCCAACCTACCCCCCATCTACCAAGCCTGGGCACAGAAAGGCAAGCATGAGAAGACCCACATGATCTTCCAGAGCCAAGTGGCCACCTGCGCTGCCGAGTTCCTCATCCAGGCACCCTTGGTCACCACGGCGGCACTCAAGAAGTTCCAGGATGGCAACTTTCATGGGACTGACCCATTTGATGTGGCGGATGGCATCCTCCCTCTGGCCTTCACGCCTCCCGGTGGATCAGCGGCCTCTTTGAAGAGGGAACAGGAAGCTGCAGCAACTGTGGCAGCCTATGACACCATGATCTCCACCGAAGGCAACTCCCTCACCTTGAAGGACTCCCTCGAGCTCCAGAAGATCAAAGCCTACCTACCCATCGACTGGACTGAAGCTACCACCCAACTGGAAAGCTATCTCGCCGTCCTGGCCACCATTCTAGGCATGCATCACCCAGTCGTGCAGGGCTACCAGAATGGACTCGCCAAGCTAAGCTCCAGCAAATGCCCCTCCGCCAAGCAATTGCCGATGAACTGGGGGAGCTCATCACCCCCTCCATTGTTGTATACTACTTCCAAATCCGGGTGCGAGGTTGGCTCAAGGAACAATGGGGATCAACCTTCACTGTCCCCTCCCCCGACTTTGGGAAGGACTTCCAAGCCTTCCGAATCACCCAGAACCTCTACTGGCTCCCCAATGTCACCAATGTGCCGGCTCTGAGGCACCTGCGTCGCGTAGCCGCCGTGGCTGCCCCTGCTGCAACCCCAAGCCCCACCAAGCCCGGCAAGACTACCCCCAGCCCCAACCAAGGCTCCGCCGGAGGTGCCCGCGTGTCCAACCCCAGCCTGGATCCCCGGCTACAGACGGCGGGGGTAGCCAACAAAGCCCTACGCGCCCGGCTGAGGGAAGTCATACTAGCTACCATGAAAGACAAAGGTATCCTTCCCTTGTCCCGCCCAGATGGCAGAGACAGGTGCCATTCCTATCACCTTCGAGGAACCTGCTACACCAACTGCAGAAACATCCATGACCATGGTGCCATCACCAGCAGTGAACAGGACCAAGTCTGGACTTGGTGCCAAGCCGCCTTTTGTGTCTGACCGAATGGCAATTGCCCCTTTGGCGCGTTGACCCTGCCCTCTCAATCACCAAGGGGGGCTCTGCCTTCCTCCCGGCGACTATCTACCCCCCCCATCTATGCCTTCCTCCCGACGGCTACCTACGCCTCCATCTCCGCCCTTACGAATCACATATGAATTAGGTAAGCACAAACCGCACGCGCGCGCATGTCCCCCTCTCGCCTTGTATGTGCCTCCCAAATGTTCTACAGGTTCAAAGACCCCCCCCTCCCAAGTCCCCCCTCCCCACGACCTACTTCCAAGTCCCTAGTCCCTCCTACAGCTTCGGCATCACCTCTCCCTTCATCCACCTCCACTTCCACATTGTCTTTGCCTAGGCCCGAGCTCCTCGTCACTGCCAATTTGCCTAGGCCCAAGCTCATAGTCATCCCCACCAACCCATTGCCTAGGACCGAGCTCCTCGTCACTGCCAACCCATTGCATAGGCCTGAGCTCCTAGTCATCCCCACAAACCCATTGCCTAGGACCGAGCTCCTCGTCACTGACCACCCGTTGCGCAGGCCCGAGCTCCTCGTGAACCCCACCCACCCATTGCCTAGGCCGACGCTCCTAGTCAACCCCACCCACCCATTGCCTAGGCCGACGCTCCTAGTCACCCCCAAGCCAACGCCTAGGCCCGAGCACCTAGTCACAGCACCACTCCCCCCTCCATCCCCCCCCATCGACCGGCTGGACGTGCACGTCACCCGGGCCATCACTGTCTACCACAACAGCACTAGCTGGGGGGACTTCATCCGGACCATCCGAGGACGGGGTGACGACCATCCGGATGTAGCCACCATCCCCCACCCAGCAGGGAGCCTCCTTGACCGCTATGGCAAGGACGGCATCCCCGCCACCATGTCCTGCCCCTCTTGGGATCAACCTCGGATTGCAGCTGCCCTCCAACGGGGTCCCCACCAATCCTCCCACCAGGGCATTGACTTCCTGCGCGAGGAGTATGCCGACATGATGGACAAGCAACAATGGACTGTTCTCCCCGCCAGCCTCATCCAAGACCTTCCCGGACTCTGACTGAGCCCCCTTGGCTTAGTACCCCAACAAGGCCGACGCCCACGCATGATACCCGATTACACCTACTTGGACGTCAACCAAGACACCGTCCCTCTTGCCCCTGCAGACGCCATGCAGTTTGGCCGGACACTCCCGCGCCTCCTCACCAAACTGCACCGCGCCAACAACAGGTTTGGTCCAGTGTATATGTCGAAGATTGACCTTGCCGATGGCTTCTACCGCGTCCGATTGCACCCAGACGACACCATGAAGCTAGGAGTCCTGTTCCCCTCTCCCTGGGGAAGCTCCGCTCATTGGCATCCCACTCACCAACCCTATGGGGTGGAAATCCAGTCCTCCCAACTTCTGTGCCTTCACTGAAACCATTGCAGACTTGGCCAATGCCACTCTTGCCACTGGGCTTGCCGAGGCCCGGCTCAACCCCCATCGGTTGGATCTCCCATCTGAAACCACCCCCGTCGCGCCTCCCATTGAGCCACCCGCTCCGGCCCCCCAGTTGCAAAGCTCATCGATTCCGTCAACAAAACCATCAGCCTTCCTCCCCATCGGGTGGCCCGCCTCCACAAGATTCTCCACTCCATCTCACCCACCCAGCGCCATGTCCCCCTCAAGCAATGGCACCAAGTCCTTGGGGAGCTCTGGTCAATGGCGCTGGCCATTCCGGGCTCCATTGGCCTCTTCTCCATTCTCCAAGAAGCCTTCCGCCACCAGGAACCGGGCAGGCAGCGCCTCCGGCTCACCAAGCGCGTCCACAGCTTCCTTTGCGACTTCCAATGGCTTGCCAATGATCTCTCCAGCCGGCCTACCTCCATTGCCAAACTCGTGCCGGACACCTTCCCTGCCACCTTGGGCGCCTGCGATGCTTCAGGTCTGGGCATGGGGGGCATCCATTTTGTCCCCCTTCCCACGGGCGCCGTGCAGCCCGTCATGTGGCGGCATGCGCTCCCCAAGTGGGTCTCAGCCCAGCTTGTCTCCTTTGACAATCCTGAGGGCTCCATCACCAACAGTGACCTCGAGCTCGCCGGTTCCATTGCCCACAATGATATTCTGGCCCAGGCAGCTTGTGTCCACGCACGCACCACCCACAACTGCTATGACAACACAGCAGCTGTCTATTGGCAACGCATAGGCGCCACTACCACCACAGGCTCTGCAGCCTACCTCCTCCGACTCCAGTCTCTGCACCAGCGCCTCTTTCAATATGTCCCCCTTTGGGATTACATCCCGGGCCCCGCTAACCACCTAGCGGACCTCCTCTCTCGATCTGAACTCTCTGACACTGCCTTGCTCCATCACTTTAACACAACCTACCCACAGGACTTGCCCTGGACCTTATGCCACCTTCGGCCGCCCATGCATTCCGCGCTGACCTTGGCGCTGTCCAGAAGACCATGCAAGCTTCAGTCACTGAGCTCTACGCCAAGCGCAAGGATGCCCATTGGGACCAATGGGTTCAATTCTGTTTGTCTCAAGGTTTTGACCCGCACCTCCAGTCCATTCACGATCCAATCCCCATCCTCCAGGTCTTTGCCAAACGACTCTATGATGGCCACCTCTCACGTAGCCACAAGCCCATCCGATCTCGCACAGTATCGGACACCATCCAATCAGTGGGCCAGACGCTCGTCCGCCTGGGGTCCAAAGACCCTCAAACCGACTCCACAGGCAGTCTTGATTTCCGGCTGACTGCCCATTTCAAGGCCTATGCCAAACTGGACCCGGCCCCCTCCCGAGTCAAGCCGGTCCCCATCACCCTCGTGATGCATGCCCTCCACTTTGCATACCACGAGTCCCCTTCCTCCTCTTGCCAGGCCATTGCAAACATGATCTGCATCGCCTTCTTTTTCTGTCTCCGACCTGGTGAGTACACTGGTACTACCACGGATGACCAAGCCTTCCACCTACAGGACGTCTCCTTATACCTTGACTCCCGCATCGTCCACCACGATGGCCCGGCGCATGAGCTCCAAGCTGCTACCTCTGTCACCCTCACCTTCACCACCCAGAAGAATGGAGACAAAGGGGAAGTAGTGGCGCATGCCAGGAGTGGTGACTCACTATGCTGCCCCGTTGCCGCCTGTGCGCGCCAAGTCCTTCACCTCCGAAACTGTTGCTCTTCCAGCTCTCCCTTTGGTCCCTCCCTCACGCTTGCCAGTTACTTCGACAATGGGGTCCTTACCCTTGTTCGCGCAGCAACTGTCACTTCCTCCCTGAGAGTCTATGCCCAGACCCTCTACCCTACCACTGGCATTGCCCCTGCAGCCATCTCTGCTTGCTCCCTTCGCGCGGGTGGGGCAATGGCCCTGCTCCAGGGCAAATGCGACTCTAATGTCATCAAGCTCCTTGCCAGATGGCACAGTGACTGCATGATGCGCTACTTACATCAGTAATTCCTCCCCATCTTCAAGAATCTTGCCTCTGTCATGTTCAACAATGGAACATACTCCTTCCTGCCCGAGGAATGGCTTCCGGCTGCGGACCCCACTCCTGCTGGCAGCTCTCTTTGAGGCACCCTGGCGCCTCTTCCCTCCCTCACTCTGCTCTAAGCTCATGCGCGCGCTCACGCTTGCGCTCACACTCTCCATGCCGTTCCCACCTGGTGGCTTATGACCCATTGGCAGAAAAGGCTTAACAGCCAGAGGCTTAACCGCCCAAGCTGTTAAGCCCAACTGTACGCCAGTGTGTGTGGGCAAAGCAAACTTCTAGCCCTGCTTAACCCACCAACCCACCAATGAACTACAAGCATTTCACATCCATTACTACAAGTAGGTTAGCTACTAAAGCTATCGCAAACGTAGCGTGTGATAGTTGATGTAGCAAACCGGATGAGGGGAATGGTAGTGAAGTACAGATTGGCAGACCGGGGAACCACCTTGAGTATACAGCGCACGTACTTGGAGAAAGATCTCACTGTATCAGCAAGCAACATCGGTGCGTACGAACATTCCCTGTAGGTACACCAGTACAAATCTTACTGGGAATTCTAAGCATCGAATTCTGCAAGCGAATTCTGCAAGCATCAAATTCTGCAAGCATCGAATTCTGCAAGCAAATCTCTGCAAATACAGGCTAAGCGCTAACAAGCCTGTAGAGGATTCCCCCAGCAGAATACAAGCCCACAGCTCACTCTTTTGCTCCTAAACCGATTAGTAGTAGAATAAATAAATAGCCCGCCACGCCCGCCCGCAGAAAAGGCTTAACAGCCAGAGGCTTAACCGCCCAAGCTGTTAAGCCCAACTGTACGCCAGTGTGTGTGGGCAAAGCAAACTTCTAGCCCTGCTTAACCCACCAACCCACCAATGAACTACAAGCATTTCACATCCATTACTACAAGTAGGTTAGCTACTGAAGCTATCACAAACGTAGCGCGTGATAGCAACTTTGTCACACAGAATGCTGGAAATGTTGTGGTTTGACTCTCCAAATGGCAAACATGAGGGTATTTTTGATGCAAATACAGGGCACAAACAGTCTCATTTGGTAATGACTACCAAAGTTTTTGTACCAGGCCATGAATGCATATCACATGACTTATGAAATGCATGTTGGGAACAACTTTTAAATGCATATTGGGAACAACTTTGCCACACACAGTACAGAAAATGTTGTGGTTTGTAGATACAAATGGCACACAAGACAGTACGGTATGTTAGGTGCAGTCTACAAGATTCTACATGTGACTAGAGGATTGAAATACATAACCTTAGTGTTATCAAAAATTTCCCTTCTGAAAAAATTATGGCGCGGGAGGGCTGGCTGGCACAGGTACATGATCTACTTCTACAAATATAGAAGGGCACGCCCAAGCCAGACAACACACAGAAGAAGTTAGGGCAAACATCATAGTTCAGAACCAACGGAAAAACTCTACACACAAAACATCGTACACATACTACATGAAACACCGTACACACACACACACACGACACACACAACACAAAACACCGTACACAACCCAACAAAATTATTAGTACACACACAAAACCACACAAAAAGAAACACATGATTCTTGATCGACACCGTATTCAGAAAATAAAATAAAAAAATATGAATGCTATCGGAAAGACACGACGAAGCAAAAAATCCGAGGGGAAGACCCTTCGAAACAACAAAACCATCCGGCCCGGTGATCATCAAAATACAGGGGACAACAACGGTAAGAAAAAAAGAGTGAAAACAAACACCGCAATTACTAACAAAGTGTGTAACAGTAATACCACAACTATGAACGCATCAAAGGGCAACAGTAAAAAAAATGGTACCGACAACACAATTTCTCCTACTACAAACATGGAAGAACAAAACACCATCAACCAGAGTAACGAACCAGCACTGAGCATTACCAACACAACCACCACTACAGTAATGAACCAACAGAAAGAAGGAACAAAAACCAATGTGGTAGAGAAAACATCTAACGGAGAATGCTGCGATTTAGAGGATGTTGCGGAACGTATCATGAAAAAAATCCAATACGACATATTGGCACAGGAAGTGGCAAAACACTTACGGCAACAAGAGAGGGAACCACATATAGGGGTGGGAAAGGTAGTAATGGTACATAAACAAACGGAGGCAACCATGCAGGGAGAGGGGACTGATAATGCCGGCGACACAACAGAACGAGCAGTAAGTACAATTACAGACGAATATGGGCTTATAACAGACAACGATATGCTTAAGGCTTTGAGTGATATGACTGAAACACTGGACAAGCAGCTAAGAGATTACATCAAAAAGCATTGGTACCACAACATGAAGTTCCCTATCAATGACAAGGTAACGGCGCATGTAATACAAAAAGCTGTTAAATCAAATGCAGTTATGAAGCCACCAAATATTCCACTGGCGTTATTCTGTTCCTTTTACAGGAAACGAGTAGGAACAGTACTGACTGCATTGAGGCACAACTCACAAACATTAGCAAGAAAAAACTGGATAGGTAAATACAGGTGGGAGAATTGGTTGTTGAAATTAGGAATTTTGGAATCTGTTTTTGGTCCGACAACACTAACATGCTGCCCGTTGATACTGATGATACTTCCGTACAGACTATTACAGAAAAGGTCGAGTCCCTATCACCTTCCCTGGTACTGTTGCAGTTATTCAAGACACAGAATATGAGGACACAGGTATTTTAAACCCTCAATACAGAAAATACAATGAAGCGGAAAATGAAGATTTTTATTATTTTGTTACAAGAATAATGTCGGCAATCAATCCGACAAATTCAAATTTCAAACAACGGAAGGAGTGGCACTTGCTGAGTGATATATTTTCTATAGCGGATGAAGCATTTGCATTGATATTGATCTACAATGAGCATCATGTATGGGTGAACCAGCAGCTGCGAAAGGGTGATGCCACGATTCCGCGACAAAAAAAAAATTCTGCGATTCAGACAGTGGAAGCAGAAATGGATGGATGGAGGAAGGACGAGAGTTGTTCAGTGACTTGTGCGACAAAATTGGCGAGATGCGAAAACACCCGGAAACAGGAAGGAAATTGGAAGAAATGATGAGGGACAGATTTAGGAACGAAAGTTCAACAGATTACACCAACAATAAGCATGGCGAGGCAAATATTAGTAGTAGCAGCTCCACTAGTAGTTGTAGTGGACCAAAAAAGAAAAAGAAAAGAAACGTCTATATTGATCCGGAAATAACAGCATCGATGAATGCAAGTTTATCTGTTGATGAACTAATGTAGAAAATAACAGTGCATACGTAATACAAAACTACTACTAATTATGAACTTAATATTGAGAATATAAGAAATTGTGGAGGATTCGTAATACGTTGCAATAGGAATAAATCAAGCATAATAGAATCTACATATTAAAAAGGGAATATTGTAGTCAAGAAATAGAATTCACAATTAGGAGAGCAGAATCGAATTGTTATTTGGTAGATTAATATTTTGGAATCAATACTGACTCAAGAAATCTTTTTTATTCGTGAATAGAAGAAATTGTTGTTGGTACGGAATAATAATTGGGTTCTACTAGAGACTGAAATAAATTATTTTTATTCAAGAGTAGAGTAATGTGCATCACACGCACAGAATTATTTTTGGTATTATTTTAAGGCAAGAACTGGGGGTGGGAATTTCAGGGTGTCCAGAAATATTGCCGTGTTAAAATCACGCACAAAATTTGTGCGCGAGAAGTAAATTCGAACCCCGCGAAACAGTTCTCGGACGTACACTAGGCCAGACTAGGGAACCAGGACAGGTAGACTGCTGTACGGGTATACTAGGCAAGGCTAGGAGACCAGGACAGATAGGCTTTGTACGGGTACAATAGGATGACTATTGGACCAGGACTTGTTACCTATTTGTTTACTTATTCTACTACTTATCGGTTTAGGAGCAAAAGAGTGAGCTGTGGGCTTGTATTCTGCTGGGGGAATCCTTTACAGGCTTGTTAGTGCTTAGCCTGTATTTGCAGAGATTTTCGATGCTTGCAGAGTTCAATGCTTGCGGAATTCGATGCTTACAGAATTCCCAGTACAATTTGTACTGTACCTACGGGGAACTTTCCGTACCGATGTTGCTGATTGCTGATACAGTGAGATCTTTCTCGAAGTACGTGCGCTGTATACTCAAGGTTGTTCCCTGGTCTGGTCTGTACTTCACTACCATTCCCCTCATCCGGTTTGCTACATCAATTCTCGTACTCGTATCGAAAAGAAGATACCGTACAAGTAGAAAGTAATAATGAGAGATTATTATTAGTATGTCAGAGCAATGTCCGACACCTCTCTTAGCAAAACGCGTGTGATTCAACCGTAACGGTCAAAATCTCTGACACTCTAAGATAACCACTTTACAGTAAAACTAACCAATCAGATTCAACCATTCATAATACTGAATACGATGTGGGATTGGATCGAACCAATGAAATTCAACCATATTGGTATAAAGAAACCCGGATATATGTCCCTACAAGTGATGGTAGTACAAAACCTACTGTGGTACAGAACTTACGTAGAAAGTACTGTAGTACAAAATCTGCGTAGTATCTATGATAAAGAAACCCGGATGTAGGTCCCTACGAGTGATCGTAGTACAAAATCTACTGTAGTACTCAACCTACGTAGAAAGTACCAGAAACAAACCCGGATATACGGCCCTACGAGTGATGGTAGTACAAATCCTACAGTGGTACAAAACCTACGTAGAATGTACGGTGGTATAAAACCTACAGTGACAACTATGTAAAAAAGGAACCTGGATATACAGAATGGGACCAACGAAACCCGGATGTATGTTGAAAACCCGGATGTATGGTACAAAACCTACGCTGACTGAAAAAATAATAACTAGGGTTATTATTTATTTTTAGTATAAAAATAACTGTGTTACAGTATTATATACTACTTTCTAAAACCGCGCGCGCGCAGGTCTGTCAGAGAGTCTGACAACTGCTCGATTCTGGTAAAAATAATGATCCCTGTTCCATATCGGGAAGTTCGAGACTACTACCTACGTACGTGCGGTATCTACTGTATCGTAGCTAGTTGAGACAGGAGTGGAAGACTCGGAACCTTCGACCAGAAAAAACCAACCTAACGGTCTAACGAGTACGAGTATCTTAAACAACTAAAGACAAGATTTCCACAAAGTTTGGTGGCTGTTTGAACGCTTTATTACCGCACGCGACAACAAACAGTCACGCACACAGCAACAGGAATGCGAAATAACAAAAACTGCTCTAAGTCGAATAATAACACCTGTCATCACCTTTCAATGCAACGAACTTTTTTTATCGGTTACAACAAACCTAGTACAGCTATTGTAATTACTGTGCTTTTGTGGTGAATACTATAAACTATGAATGATTCGGGTGTGGTTAACATGAAACATACTGACGAGAACAAAAGACCGGCACGATTCCGGCTTACAAGCCCACCTTGATCCAAATCACATGCGACCAAAAGATGAGAGACCGAAAAACACGGAGTTACTCCAACAAGCATTTGTCACATCTTGCGGGGCAGAATTCGTAAACAAATTTGAACGGTTTGTTGGGTGCAGTGGTTGCCTTCTGGTTGCAATGCTTCTTCTTGATCTTCTTACATTTCTGAAATTTCTTCTTGTCCTTTCGCTTGATCTCAAGTTTGGTGTTGACACAGAGACAACGCAAGTTACAGGATGATTTACAGAATTTATTGACCCTTCTGCCCTTATGCATCTTCTTGCAACGATTGTCAGGGTCTTCGGCGACCCAATCACACTTCTTCTTTTTGCTTCCCTTATATTTGAAGTTTTTCTTGTCAAGAGTCAAACATGTGGTTTCGGGGCTCAAGGTTGGGGCTTCGGAGGGCTCGAAACTGAGGGTGGGGGCGAGAGTAGGCGACTCCGATCTATTCACGGTACATTCATCATAACAAACCAAAGGACAGGATACGCTGACAAGGAGGCCGCTTGGGTAGTTCTTCTTTCCGCATCTTTTTTCAACGTTCTTTTCGGCGACCCATGCACAGTCCTTATGCTCCTTTCCTTCAAAAGTGAAATCTGGGTCGTTGACACAATTGATGGTGGGAGCGGCGGAGATGGTCGGATCCGCACT
Source organism: Pseudo-nitzschia multiseries (assembly GCA_037355745.1). Lineage (NCBI taxonomy): Eukaryota > Bacillariophyta > Bacillariophyceae > Bacillariales > Bacillariaceae > Pseudo-nitzschia > Pseudo-nitzschia multiseries. Next base: position 1,170,600 of record CM074790.1, on the reverse strand, counting down.
AGGCATAGAGCTGGGAGCTGGACTTGGCGGATTACTAGGGTAAAGCGAGACAGTTGGCTGAGAACTGGGATAAGAGGATACAGTTGGGGACGAAGTTGTGGTAGTTTTACCGTAACCTTCGGGGGCGGCAACGGCGGATCCGATGGCTCCAAACAAAGCTAGTGCAACAATTCCGAAACGCATCTTGATATGTCAAATAGTTGGTCGACTGTGGATTCGAAAGAACGAGAGGTGAGTGAGTGGGTGAAGAACATAACAAGCTTTTTCGAAAGAAAGTGACAACAAGTTCGTACAACGAATCCGAAAGTAATGACGAGTTGCTCTATCACTGATGAACCAGTTTGTCGACTGCATTGAATCAAGAGTCGTTGCAAGCTTCCATCACACAAGACGAATCCAAAACGGTACTGGATAACCACAAGTCGCTTGTAACAATCTATCACTTGTTCCGGGTCTCAATCATTGATCAAGTAATCCACAACACACATTGTTTAGTACTCACCGAAAAGATATTTGATATGTTATTAATGCGAAATAGAATTCTGAGGTGTAACTTGGTCTCTCTACAACACAATTCAAATTCAGTTTGAAATGTATGAGCTTAGTGAGCACGTTAGTTCTCGTCAGAAACTCTCGGTATTTTGGAAGAATCCTTTTACCTTTCTGAGCGCAGTATGCTTACGTCGTAGGAAACTGTACTAAATTTTAGGTACCGGTACATGGAACAAGGGACAATCTACAGGCCAATAAAAAGAACCCGGTTGAGAACGGAAAACTCCTGAGAGGTGTTGCCGATCTTTTAGTCCGTGAAAAAAGGGTACGACGTGACCTTCTGCCGAGATACGGAATATTCATCTGGCTCATGTTTTTGCCAGAACTTGTTGACTTGCAATGACATAGTCGATTTCAGATCGAAGCACGCGCGAGGAAGAACAAAATCGCACCTAAATGTTATTCTGAAAATATCAATCATCAGTATCATTACAAAACATTTAACGATGACCAATTTTTCAAATCTATAAATATTGCATAAATGTTTCTGAACTATTATCAGGGGTAGATTCTAATATTGAAGATCGTCAAATAGTATCGATAGTGAAAAAAGTTCCTCGTGCAAGCAATGCGACCCGAAATGTCTTAGAAACAAAGATACATAATTGATTTCTTGATCGCTGCACCTTGGGCCTATTGTAACATTCCTTCGAATTTGTCTCGAGCAATTTTGGCTGAGCTGGCCGAAAAAGTCATCATTGGGTGCACATTGTCCCAGTCAAAAGCGCGTGCTACTTCATTTTTGTGGCGATCGCGGATTTTGATATGGCCGCGCGAAAAAAATAGCGGGTTCTGAACGGACAATTGTCTTGGCGAGCTTGATCTCGCCAATCGTAGAAATGGAACCACATGAATCTATGGTCTTGAATGCCGCTAGATTGCGAGCATGTCAGACGAGTATCTTCGTTTGGGTACCTTTCCTTTTCCTCTTATGCAAATACAAAAGAAGTACGAATCTTGTGATGATGCTGTGATCTCGCTAATTGCTTACGTATGTACTATGGTATCTGCATCTGTGCGTTGTTATTCCTCGGCCAACGCGGGAGGACGACATTCTACCTACGTCCGGTACCATACGAGCCGGCACGTGCGTGCGTTTGATTGGATGATTCAAGAAATGACGCGAAATTACTGCTGGGCCAGAGGGTCATCTCCAAACTCCTTGCTCGTACGAGTGCAGAGGTAGTAGGGTACGAGTACGAGTATCGTAAGATTACGATGCTTCACCAGTAAGATCTTTCCGGCAATCTTACTTACCGAGGTGTGTGTGTGTATGTGTTTGTGGTGGAAAATTCACCAAATTCGTCGCGGTTTTGTGTAACACGTTGGAGGTTCAACCGAGGCAACATTCGGCCGCTTCTCCAAAAGCATAAATGTTGGGAGGTGCACCTCGAACAATTAATCCCTTAACCCATACGAATAACAAGATTTTTATTCGGTTGGGATGGTTCCGGAAATGTCAATAAACGAAGAACTTGGACAAAAATTACGAATACGAACCAGTGCGTAATTAACTTACGGTACGTACGTACAGTACGAACCTCGGTAACTCGATTCGATACAAGCGTCGTACGATGTACCGTACTAGGTATGTATCGGTCCCAGTTCTTTTACTCGTATTTATGTTAGTTACGAGCTAACTAGTCTGGTATCTTTTGTGGGTCCCGCGGAGCATCAATATGGACTACTTTCTTCCTAGAGTTGTTATCTCTGGATGGTTAGATCTTGCGTTAGTTCTATCCTCGGACGATTTCGTTAGATATTATCCTCCAACTATCGATATTGTCCTCGGACGATTCCGTTAGCTTTGTCCTCTTAAGATTTTCGTATCTTTGGGTCCCGCAGCGGAATTGTGTGGACACGTTCCGTTGAAAATAGAATCGTTCTCTGTAGGATGGTCGTTGCCGTTGCTGTTGTTATGTTACGTTACGTTATGCCATGCTATGCTATGCTTCGTATTGGGTTATGTGAGCCCTCTTCCCCGTCGCCGGACAACCGAGTCGTCGTCCGAGTCGTCGTCCGAGTCGTGGTCGGAATAGCCGCCCAGGCCCCCATTGTTGGCCAGTTCGATGCCCCCCTCGTACGGGTATTTCGATTGCCTCCGTTTGTTGTTGTTGTTGTTGTTGTTGCCGCCCCTACCGTTGTTACCACCCGAGCCGCGCCACACCTTGATTCCGCAGCAGAATGCAAATGAGACCAGTGCCGCTAGACACAGAAAGGACAAGACGCCTATATGGATGGACGACATTGAATTGAATGGAATGGAATTGAGAGAGGGAGAGAGAGAATGCGTGAGGAAAGCGATAGCGAAAAGCAGAGACACACGTTTTTTCGTGAGTAAAACAAAACCGAACCGAACAGAACCGAACCGAACAGAACAGAACAGTACTCTAGTATAGTGCAGTATAGTATAGTACAGTATAGTATAGTATAGTACTTACCCCACGCGACTCCGGATTTTTGTCCCCCTTTTGCGCTTGCGCTCGTCGGCTCCAAAACGCCCTCCCCCCACACCGCCTTGCAAAACGCCTCCGTGCAGTCGTGGCAGTCCGGGCATCCGGTGTCGCTCGCGCAGTGGTCGACACAGGTCGGACATCCGTTCGGGACGGTCACCTCGTTCCGCGCAATGCTCTGCGGATAGGTCCGAAACGACAGCGATTCCCCGTAGACAAAGATCCGGAGCATGTCCAGCGCGACGTTCGGAACGTCCATGGGGACCATGTGTCCCGAATTCAGGACCTTCAAAAAGAGCAGGTTGTTGTATTCCTTCATGTATCCCCCCAGCTTGCCGATGGAGGGTGCCACCCATCCGTACCGCTGTGCTCTCACGAACGCGGTTTGGTGGTTCCAGGGCAGGTTCTCGAGGGCGTTTTCGTTGCCGACGTGGTTGCAGATGAGGTCGTGGACGCCGTTGAAAAACAAGAGGCGGGTTTTTGTTTTGGAGGCGGGAGCTTCGTCTTCCTTGTCGTCTTCCTTGTCGTCTTCCTTGTCGCTGTCGCCGTCCTCCAGGAGTTCCACAATATCGTTCACGACCCCCAGCCCGTCCTGGTGGCTGAGGGCGTTGTAGGGCGGATCGGTGCACTCCCGGTACCGCTGTCCGGCCTCCCAGCTCGGTGAAGCGTGTATCGCGTTCAGCACCGCCCCGATATCGGCATTGGCGATTCTTTGGACCGCCCCGAGGTACGCCTCGACGTCCCGGTGGCCGGGGGGGAAATTCCGGTCCCTGCCCTTGGCCTCCCACTTGCGCTGGTCGTATTGCGACACCGAGGACGGATTGTCCTTGCCGAGCGAATTGTCGACGACCTCGTCGAGGAGCTGAAAGCACACCTGGCTGACGTATCTGCCACTGCGGAGGTGATCCCGGCAGGTGGCCTCCTCGAGCGCCAGGGCCCGCTCCTGGGCCTTTCCGATCAGCCCGTATCCGTAGGCCGCCTCGTGTGCCGAATACTGGTAGATCGGAGAGAACCAGCCGTTGCCGATGAGGGCGCCGGTCAGCGGCATGACCACCCCGTTGTTGGCCAATAGTTCTTCGGGTTTGGCGTTCTTCTTGCGTATGTAATTCATCATGGACGGGATGTAGTGGCCGGCGTGGGATTCCCCGCTGAAATAAAAGGGTCGCTGCAGCGTCGGTATCGATAGGTGGTTGTTGTTGTAGGTCTGGGGAGCCACGTTGAGGTTGGGGCCGTGGAGCTTGACAAACTCGGTGAGAAAGTAGTAAAAGTCCTCGTTGACCCGTTCGTCGTTGTAGGGATAATTTCCGCTGGTGGTAAATGCCAGACCCGTCCCGACGGGCTGGTCGACGTAGAGGACGTAGGCGGGGGCGTTGTGCCACGAGTGCGGATCGATCTTGATGTCGTTCCAGTTTCCGTTTCCATTGTCCTCTCCATTTCCGGGATCCAACCGAAACGGACCGTTCTCCAGCCACAATCCGTCCATGCTGGAACAGGCGGGTCCGCCGTTTAGCCAGATGACGAGGGGAACGTTGGACTCGTCGTCTTTGACCCTGCCGTCGGCCTTGGCTTTCTGGAGCTGTTCCGCATCGGGGGCAAACAACCAATAAAAGAGGTAGCCGTCTCCCTTGTCGTTGACCGGGAGGAGACCCGCCCAGTGCTTGCTGCCACCGTTGAAATCGGTGAGGAGGGGAAGATCGGTCACCAGGTGATCGTCGGGACTGGTGGCCTTGGGAACGTCGACGTTGGTGCCGATCAAGCTCCTTCTTCTGTGGCTTTCGGCAGCTGTGGCGGTTCGGAGCAGGGAATCCACGGTAGAAGAGTGTGTTGCTGGCGATGATGATGATGCTGATGCTGATGATGATGATGATGATGATCCGGAATCGGATTCGACTTTGGTTTCGCTTTCGATTTCGCTTTCGATTTCGATTTCGATTTCGCTTTCGCTTTCGAATCCGAATCCAAATTGCTCGGTCAGTCGTCGCTGGTGTAGATGGCCCGAATCTTCGTTGGAACCCGAAAACACCGCTTCCGACAGGGGATTCCGCCTCCTGGCCTCGACCCGCGGGAATTGCAACTGCAACCGCAACCGCAACGACAACAGCGATAAAATCGCCACGAACCGAACCAAGAAGGACGACGTCAACAACGGCGAAGACTTGGACTTGGACTTGGACTTTGACTTGGAACCGACGACACGGCCGCCACGGCCGATCCGGTTCGAAATCGAGAGTCCGTGTTGTACGGTCATGCTAATTGTTTGTTGTCGGCAGAAAAAACGAAGCGAAGCGAAGCGAAGCGAAGCGAAACGAAGCGAAACGAAATGCAACGAAACGAAATGCAACAGCTGTTGTTGTCGTGATCTGTTTGGCTTGGCTTGGCTTGGCTTGGCTTTGGATCTATGTGGATCGGTCGGTAGAGTGAGTGATTGATTGATTGATTGATCGTAGTAATCGTAAGTGTAAGAGTAATGCTAGCAGTCGCGCTCGTTCTCTTCCAAGGCCAAACAAAAGACCGGTAGTGCGTCGTTATCGATATTAGGTCACAACTCGTCGTAAGATACTCGTTTCTTACTCGTAACTATTCATAATAATTACTTCTACGGTTCTTGCTTGTGGAGGCAACACACCACAAACCCCGTTCGATGTGCGAACAGACCGTCATTTATTATGTCTATTACAATACTGTACCGTACGTATTCAGTACCGGTACATACCGGTACGAGTAAGATCGTACTTCTAGTACCTCGTTCGTACTGTATACCTACGGTAGGTGTATTCTACTCCGTTTTCTCGGATGCTCATTTTTTCTTTTTTCAAACAGTCCAATAAATAGGCACTCACACACATACCTACAATGAGTGATTCCCACCTAAGGAAAATGAATAGAATTCATTAAAAAAAACATATAAGTGTGTGTTTTCGATATTGATTTATTCACTTCTGAATAAAAACTGTCAGCCGAGGTGTTCTCGACTGACAGTTTTCATTCGCTCAACTAAAACTCAATAGTACTGCTAGTAGATTCCAACAACGGAATCTTAAAATCAAACATTTCAGTCACCCAAGAACGCATCGTGCTAAACAATTGCTGAATCGTGTGCCCCTCTGTTGGTGTTGGTATGCTTTTTTTGGTGATGATCATCGCTAATGCATCTTGTTGTTGCTGAGAGCTGCCGGAAAGTTGCAAAAGGAAGAACAAACGCAACAACAGTACTAGTAGTAGTAGTAGTAGTACCACTTCTTGTCTCTCCAGCAAATTTTAATTCAACAACTTCAAGAATCTACAAAACAACAACAACAACAACACTTTCTTTTCTTTTCTTTCGAGCTGCTGACTCAGCAAGGCAAGAATGCCCTTCTACCCCTTCTTCACTACAATCGCTCTTGTTGCTGCTCTTGCTAGTAGTAGTAGTACATTATTACTACTAGACAATTATTCATCGGAAGATGACGAATCGATTTGATCCGACCCCTCACAAAAAGAAAAAGAACTACTACCAATACCACCACCATCATTCTTGATCATAACAATCAACACGGCACCGGCTGCACCAACCGGCAGTGGTGGCAGGAAAGCCGGCATCGCCAACTACACTACTACTACTAGTACTACTACTAAGCCCAACGAGTTGTTGTTGTTGTTGTTCTTGGAGCAGCACTTCTTCTTGCTGTTTGTTGTTCAGCAGAAGATGCTGTACGAGAAATATCCTACCAATGATTGGACCAGAAGAGGAGTGGGGCGTCGTTACATACAGACCTAGTACTACCACGTGCTGAAAAATATCCTGCTGCTGGGAGGGACACTGATTCAATCGGGAACAACAACAACAACAACAAACAAACAAACAACACATTCGGTTGTAGTACCGGAAGAAGATGCCGCCCACCAAGAACTGGTGATCCAAGTAAGAAATGGTGGGACATTCTTAAAGAAGCAAAGGAAGTCAAGTACCCGATCGGCCAGAGGGCCGCCATTACAAATGGAAAGGAAAAGTTCGATCTCAAAGCAGGGGGGAGGAGGAGTTTGTCCCTGCTGTACTACTAGTAGTAGTACTAGCTAGATGAGGAGGACAAAACAATCCTCCACTTCAAAACGATCCTCCGCCAGCACTTCTTTGTCAACCAACTCAAGAACTGACTCAAGCAACTCCTCCTCAAGCAACTCAAGGAACTCAGGACAATCAAGTATTACTAATACCACTTCTACTTCTTGGCCAACCAACTTAACCAACACAACCCAAAGAAGCAACGGATGAGCTGACTTCTGCTACCAGTACCATTACTAGCGGTGCCAGCACTAAGAAGAGAGCTTACAATCAAAAAGCAGACAATGAATCGAAGATGATGAACGTGATTACTGCTGCAGTATTGAAAGGGGGGCGAGAGGATCAAAAGCTTCAGCAGCAGCAGCAGTCCTCATTGGAACTCCAGCAAAGACGACAGGACCAGGCAGACAAAGAGAGGAAGGTGTTATTGCAGCAGGCATTCCTTCTTCTTGCTCAACTTAGTAGTGGTGGTGGTGGTACTAATACTAGACCTCCTGTTACTCCCCAAGTTACTACTGCTGCTGCTGAAGGGAAGGTCAAAAGAAAACTAGTAAACAATCTCAATCTCTGTGCTGATGGCAATGACAGCAGTGACGACAACAACAGTGATTTCAAATGAGTAATCAAATCGATCAATTAGTTAGTTGGTTAGTTAGTTAGTTAGTTAGTTAAAACAGGGGTCAAATTAGCACTTAGTAAACTCAACAACAGTAGCAACATTGCTCCAGACAGAAACTTAGGCTAAAAGGCTACAAAGACGATTGAAAAATTCTATTGCAACTCCTTGTTAAAAGAGGGATCCAAAACCACTAGAGGTGCGCTAGAGAAAAATTATTCAGAGGCATTGTCAACTGCTCTAAATAATGCTAATTTGAAACTACTATTGAATATCTAATTTGCTAATGTAATGGACCGACTCTAAAATACATCGTTTGCAGTTTTGGTTGGTAACAATTTGTACGAGAAGAAACCTTCAGTCTGACTCATGTAGGTGTTGAGTATGGTGTTGATCCCAACTCTATCTGTCTGGAAATTGTACAGCAATCAGCAGAGGAGCTTCAGAATAGTCTTCCTGTCTCCTGTTTGTTCCAGGAACATGCTATCTTTCATTCGGGGAAATCCCCCTTGGATCTGTCACATTCCCCATTCAGAGAGCTGTCTACTAACACTGCTGGTTGCAACACGGTTCACTGTACTAAGAGCTGCTGCATTGAAGGGAGGACCACTTTGCCTACTCTGCATGAGGTATGGCTTTCTAGACAGTTTGAAAGCTGAGTCAACAACAACCTTTGCTAGGAACCTATTATACATGAGCTCCATCTTTCATAGAGCCCATAGTCGACTTGAGTACTATCATGCCAACAGTCTGGAGCATTCAAGATGCAAGCGCAGATCCTGCCATCCGGAGCAAAGATCAAAACACTATTGGCGTATGTACCACAAGTTCAACCATTGTAGTATTGGTTCTGTTTCATCCAGTTACCAGACTGCTGGGGATGCAGTTTAAGGCCGTCACAGGGACCCCACACTCTGTGAGGTGCTAACACAGGATACTTTGCAGCAATACTAGCATCGACATATTATTGAATCTCTTCTTCATTTGGCAAGCAAACCTTTGCAGCAGAATGTTCTTGCAATGCAAAAAGAAGGAGCTTGTGTCCAAATTTCAGCCATCTGTACGACACAGGAGAGACTGTCAATCCAAATGCTAGAGCAACTGCTCTTGCTGCTGATCCTAGTACTACTAGTAGTAGTAGTTGCTATCAGATAACGCCACAAGTGTCGTTGCTGCTGGCTATGGAAATGCATGCCCCATTGGCTGTGTCCATTAGTGAGGAGTTTACTAACAGCCTGCACAAGGCACAAAGCAGTGAAAGAAGCCCGAAAGCTGTGCTGCACCCCATTGTAGTATTTGGGTGTGGGGTTTCTTGCTTCCAAGGTCTAAGCAAAAAAGCTTTAGGATGATGAGATTAAAAGAAGAGGAAGTGCCAAGGGCAAACAAGAGGAGTCCTATTATCGCACATCTTAAATTTGCAGTTGCAGGACAGAGTAGTGGTGAAAGAAGTTTAGCAGTACTAGTAGTAGTGAACGATCAAAGAGTTCTTGAGAGAGATCAGGTGGTAGAAGCATTCTCTACTGTGACAAACAAGAATGCTAAGATGGTGGCTGACAGACCGCACAGCAATGAGTAACAAGAAATGAGAGATAGGCAAGATTCTGGAGTGGTTACAGGGAGACTCAAGAAGGCAAAGGGCCGTGGGCACTAGCTCTGCTGGCTCAAGTGCCACCAAATAAAGTTCACCTTAGTATCAAGATCAAGGATCTGGAGAACAGCCAACTTGCCTTGATCCATTGGAAGCAAAACTGGAGGCATAGTTTTAGAGAGTGGTTTTGATGGCCTCTCCCAGGGTCTGGGGATAGAGAGAGTACTTGGAGAGCAGGGATTAAAGCCTGTTGTAAAGCTGGGGGATGCTCCTGGTGGAACTGGGTCATAGTAGGCTCGTCTATCTTCTTCTGGCGCTGGTTGGCCTTCTATCAGTAGGTGGCTAGTAGGGAAGGGCCCGGGACCTACTTGGATGTTGAACCTCTAGAAAACCAGGATGAGCAACCCCCTTATCAGCAGGAAGAGACTTTTCTCAAGGTCAAAGAAAAACTTGTTAATGTCATTGATATGGGCTACATTGAACGTTACAAACTGGCAGATCTTGAGGCGATGATGTACATGTTCCATTTGCCAAAAGGGCACCAGCAATATTCATGTGGTGTACAATGGCTCTAAATTGGGCTAGACTCATCAATCTCTGTAGGCCACATGGTTTGCACCGCCCCCACCATCAATACCATGACAAGGTGGGTGGTGATTGATTGTTGGCTGGCTGACAGTGATTAGGGGAAGCAGTTTCTGAGTTGCCCTTTGCATCCAGGGCTCCAGAAGTATTGCAGAGTGGACCTCAAATGGTTGTATCCATAGTGGACAATGAATAGTGAGGGAATAGTAGCCGGAAGGTGAAAGCAAAATGCTTTGGGCTTGAAGCCCTCACTCTATAACTTGGTTCAAGGAGCAATGGTTGCTAAGTTAGCAATTATGGACAATATGAGGGAACACGGCAACTCTTTTGGGTGGGATAGGGTGGTTCTAACCTCCCAGGGGATAAGGATTATAACACAACCCTCCCCTAGGTAATGAAGCTGCAAAAAGACAGTATGATTGTAGCGGGGTTGTGTTAGTACATCAATGGCCTCAGGAAAATGGCCCCTGTCAAGGACCTAGCCTGGTGTTGCAGAAACCATGTTGCAAAAGCTCTGGTTTATTTGGGGTTGCAAGATACCAAAAGCTTGGAGCTTGCGCCAGGGCTGCCATTCCTACAAAGAGGGGTGGACAGAAGCTAGTTACACATGATCAATGGGAGAACACGCAGCGCCAGATTAGATGTCTGGCCCGTGTGCTCAGAATTTCAGATGCTTTCACTAGTAAAGAAGTGGATGAGGACCTGATGGCATAAACGGGATCTGCTCCAGTTCTGGGCTGAAGAGATGCTCCATGCCGCTTGCACATTGAGGCTTAGGGGTCCGCAATGGGCTATCTCTTCTATGTGGCCATGATGACGTGCAAGTGCGTCTTTGATCCCTTATCTCAAGGGGTTCTGACTCACATATTGAATTACTAAGCGGGGCATGAAGCGTACGTACGCGTACACACACATACGCGACGATTATATATGCCGACGATCTGAACATTCAGTAGTATGTGTACACGACCACAGGGTGAGCGCATTAAGTATTAATTTGGGGGCGTACGAAATTAGGCCCATATGTGTGTTACATATGCCAGAATGAATGTCAAACCATACTTAACACACTGAACAGAGGTGTAGGGTACGAAGATTGAATGATCAATTGTGGCCCCAGCCCCCCACAAAAATAAGTAACAGATTAGTGATTGAAAGATGAATATGGTCCAGAAACACTCCAATCATAATCTTATCAATAACTCTTTCCAATAACGTAACAGTAACAGATAAAATAAAAGATAATAACAACAGGGCGTTTTCTTGGTTCTATTAGTTATTGATAAGATTAAAACAGCAATTCAACCAGCCGATGCCAGCAGAAGGGACCAGCTCCCCACCAGCCCACCGAGGAGTCACCCTAGACACAAGCATAGACACTGGACACAAAATTCGATACCTGTGCGGGCGCCTAGATGATCTGACGGAAGACAACTACGACCTAAGAGAATACACCCTCCACCAAACCACCCAACTACAGACACAGAACCAATTGTTAGCAGAATACGCGGAGGATAGCGACAGCAACAACAGCAAAGACACCATGTCCAAGAAGAGAGGAGACTACTACGACGCACTGAAGGAGCTGATGGAGCCCGCACAACTAAAGCCGATCCAAGTCCTGACCAGCATCAATGTATACGAGTTCAAGAAAGCCCTTACAAACGCACTGGCCAAAGTGACCTCCACAAAGTACATACAGGGGGGAGGATACGCATTTCTCTTGGAGACAGAGGCACAGTATCGGGCGCGAGAGAGGAATCCCGCTGCAGTGTATCCCACGGCCCCCACCGAGCCGATTGAGCTTGATAGCGCCGTGGAGCTCACCTCTGATACATACAAACTGTGGAAATGACGCAGGGCACTGTTTGTGGAATGGAACAAGTACAATCAGGAGGCCCTCCTGTTGACTGACAAGAAGTTTCCCAGGATGCTCCACGAGTTAAAAGACCCAGGGTTGGAAGCATTCCCCAGAGAGACCACGGCCCTCGAGGCCTTCCAACACATGGAGGACGAGCTGTGTATGACAGACGTACAACGCAAGTTGACAGCAGAAATAGCTAAGAAAATGCGAGAATTGGACTACATCCCCAGCCCGTTGGGCCCCAAAGAATACTTCCAACTCCTCACCAAGTACCAGTACCAGATCAACCTCCTGTCGGCTACGGCCAAGGTGACAGCAGCCCAGATGATAGACTACGCCCACATGGTGTTCAAGAGGAGCAAGCACGACCCCATAACACTCCATAGAGTGGAGGATGCATGGAAGGAACACCGGGCGACAGTCAACACGACCAAAGAAGAACAGGAACTGATGCAATACAAGCAATTTTGGGGACTACGACTCAAGGAACTATACAGCAGCTACCATGCCACCACTGGGTCGGCCAACAAGGTGGAAATCCAGAATGACCATCGTCTTGCTATCATCGAGGACAACCAACGGGCCCTCGTTAGTGTCTGCCAGGATCTCAAGTCCCAAGCAGAGTCGGCAACAGCAGCGTCCACCCTCACCATGTCGAACCACCAATTGGAGTCCGCACTGTCCACCCTCACGAGACAAATGGGACTGTTAGTGGCCAGTCAACAAACCCAAACAGGACCTCCCCCACAGCAGATCCAACAAACCCACCAACCACAACATGGGGGACGACGTCAGCACCTGGCTGCGAACAAGCCGCCATCCCAGTGGAAATAGTAATACAAACACTACTGTCACTCGTGTGGTGTCAATCTCTCACACGATGGGGGAGATTGCTTCCGGTTCAAGCCCAACCACCAAGTCAGGGCCACATTTGCCAACAAAATGGGGGGATCAACCCAACGCAAGGACAGATGGATGAAGTGGAGCCACCCCAACACTCGGGAAACCCACAACAGCCCCTCCCCCTGACGGTGTGGGGAGGTGCACCGTAACATACCTAATCATAGTAGTAATAGTCCCAAGTCAGCGTCATTACTAAGTATCTTACGTGCCCCTTCGAGTCGCACATGCCAACGGCCCACCAGCAAAATCAAACGCGTTACCTTTGCCATGGCTACATCCACACACCCGGCACCAAGTTTTGGGGCCCTAGACTCCGCCGCCACCGATCATTTCATGCCCACATCATATCAGGGTGGCGCCCATCGAGACACGCCGGGCGCCCTCATCGTAGGCTGTGCAAATGGCAGCACTATGGCCTCTAAAGCTACCGATGTCTTGGACCTACCGATGATACCGCGCGCAGCGCGGGGTTGTCACAAATTTGACGAAGTGGACCTCCCCCTCGTCTCGGTACCAAAATTGTGTAACAACGGGTGCAGCGTGACATTCACCAAAAATACGGTGGAGGTTGTGGGCCCCACCAATCACACAGTTTTGCTCGGCACCCGTGATCCCCTCCGGGACCTTTACATGGTCCCCCTCCATCAAACCAAAACAGATACAACAACCACGCCGCATACCCCCCCCCCTTCCAGATGCAGACATTTCCACAAGAGGGCCAGCTAAATCTCCAAGGGTGACGAACCCCCCCCCCCCCCCCCACTATTTTCAGCCAACCAGATACAGATACACACTGGGGCGGGAGCGTATCAGATTCAAGCCGTCCCCAAACTCATAGCGTTCTACCACGCGGCAGCAGGCTATCCCACCAAGGAAACATGGATACGCGCTATCGAACGAGGTTCTTTTGCCACATGGCCTGGGCTGACTGCCCAGCGGGTCAATCGATTCCTACAGGCATCAGAGGAAACCACAATGGGCCACCTCCAAATGGTCTGGCAGGGGATACAGAGCATGCGCAAACCAAAGAAGAAATCACCAAAAGCAAAACACACAGCGACCGACACAACAATATCCCAAGCCCACCAAAAGAAGACACATGAAGTCTGCATAGACATTGTGTCCGCTACAGAAATGCAACCAGCCAACCCAATAGGCTCACGGACCAACGGCGAACCAAAGGAACTCATAGCATGGGACCTACCAGGCAGATACCCCGTCACATCATGCCGTGGACACCAATACGTATTCCTGATGTAAGATTACGACTCCAACTACATCAACGTGGAACCCATCAAGTCTCGTAAGAGTGAAGACATACTGCATGGGTTCACAACTTGCTACACGCGGATGAAGGAGGACAACACAAATGCCAAGATCGTATGGATGGACAACGAGACATCTAAGAAGTTAATCACCTATATCACGCGGAACAACTTGGACTACCAATTGGAGACGCCAGGGGACCACCGGCTCAACCACGCCGAGCGGGCAATACAGACCTTCAAGAACCACTTCATAGCCGGATTGAATATGGTGGATGAGACCTTCCCCATAGATGATTGGGATCTACTGATACCACAAGCGCTCATCACCCTCAACCTCTTACGTGCATCCCATACACAGCCCAAGCTGTCAGCTTACGAACTACGCCATGGGATCTACGACTACAACAAACACCCAATGGCCCCCTTTGGATCTAGGGTCATCATCCATGATAGGACACAAGAGCAAGGAGCATGGCAGGACCATGGGACGAGAGGTTTTTACGTAGGACCAGCGTTAAAGCACTACCGGAACTACACCTGTATTGGGGGAACGAGTAGGGCCACCAGAATAAGCAATACAGTGGCATTCTTGCCAAAAGCCCAGATGCCACAAACGTCTTCCACGGATCAACTAATTATGATCCTCCAAGACTTAAAGGAAGTAACTGATAAGCCCCATCCTCCGGTTCCCTATGTGGATCAAGGGACACAGATCAATGAGGCCCTACGTCGTGTACAAGACCTACTACACATAGGGGCACGGCGACCCTTAAGTGGAGAGCCGGTTCCCCAAGAAAACCTGATCAGGCCCAATACAAAATCAACCAGCCCAACAGGGAATGCGCGCAAACCTCCAAGGGTGCCCATCACTACCAGGAATGCACGTGAACCTCCAACGGTGCCAATTGGACACAAAAGCAAATCAACCCAACTTCCGGGTACTACACAACGACTCAGCGCCCGGCGAGGACACCCATGGGCGATAGGGACTATCATTAGAAAACAGTTTAATTCTGGGTGGTATGAAGGAGAGGTAACCAGCTATGACCAAACCAATCAGTACTACAAGGTCCAATTCACCGATGGGGACACAGCTGATTACACTCATGGCAAAATATCCCGATGACCAATACTACTCAAAGTCCAAAACTAGGCCCAAGGCCCTCATTGGGACGTACCAACGTGACCCATTGGGTTTCCCAGTACCAAAGCAGTCGCGCAACATGCAGCCCAAGCCAACTTACAAACCCCAACTAGCGTGTGGAGGCTCCATATGGGACGAGGACTTAAGCAAGTGGGCTGCCTATCGGGACCTCATCAAGCATCCGAAGGCCCACATACAGGAATTATGGCTCAAATCAGGTGAAGACGAATTTGGGCATTTATTCCAGGGTTTTCAGAGCAATCAAATAGAAGGGATGGATGTGTTGGATTGGATACGCAGACAAGAAGTGCCCGTACACAAGAAAGTAACATACCCCTGATACACAGTCGCCATCCGCCCCAAAAAAGCCGACCCCTATAGGACAAGAATAACCGCGGGAGGAGACCAATTGGAGTATCATGGCAACGTATCAACCCGCACCGCGAGTATGGAGACCATTAAAACCCATTGGAACAGCGTGATATCCACCCCCGGAGCAAAGTACTGTACAGGTGACATTTCAAACATGTATTTGTGCTCCACACTCGATGAGCCCGAATTTGTAAAATTCAGATGGGATATGATTCCCCCGCGAATCCGGGTAGCCTACAATCTGGAGGAACTCAAACAAGGGGAATATGTCTATGCCCGCATCAAAAAAGCATGGTACGGGCTAAAACAGAGCGGCAAAATCGCACACGATGACTTAGTAAACCACCTACAACAATACGGCTACCAGAAGGCACCCCACACCGAGGGACTATTTCTCCATGACAAAAGGGACATCAGCTTCACCCTAGTCGTAGACGACTTTGGGATCAAATACACACGGCAGGAAGACGTCGATCACCTAGTGGAAGCCGTCGGGACCAAATACACCTTCAAGGTTGACTGGTCGGGAAAACAATACGTAGGGGTCCATCTACGTTGGGACTACAACAAGCGTGAAGTACAGTTGTCGATGGACAGCTACGTGGAACAAGCCCTAAAGGAATTCAAGCATGTGAGACCTTCACGTACATACGCGGGCCCCTCGCGCGCCGACGTACCGGCCTACAGTGCAAAAATACAATATGCAAAACTCGAGGATACATCCACATTGACCGACGACGAAATCAAATTCATACAACAAGTCACAGGAAAGTTCCTATTCTACGCACGGGCAGTTGACAACACAATGCTACACGCGCTCAATGACATTGCATCAGCCAAGGACAACCAAACAACCCTCACGGCAATGAAGTATTTCCTCAATTACGCAGCATGCAATCCGAACGCCACCATAATCTACAGAGCCAGTGACATGATACTCCGGGTGGATAGCGATGCGGCGTACCTGGTATGCCCAGGGGCCAAGAGCCGAGCAGGGGGATATCACTATCTCGGCGACGTGATGGGTAACACTTTCAATGGACCAATACTCGTATTGGCAAATGTAATCAAGAATGTAATGGCGTCCGCAGCCAAAGCCGAGGTAGCATCATTGTTCTTGAATGCAAGAGAGGCATTACCAGTCAGACAGTGTCTCATCAAATTGGGACATCCACAACCAGCTACCCCAATGAAGACAGACAATAACACAGCAGAAGGCATATTAAATGGCACGATCAAGCAGAAAAGATCTAAAGCCATTGACATGCGTTTCTATTGGTTAAAAGACAGAGCTGAACAGGGGCAATTTAATATCTTCTGGGAACCGGGAAAACATAACCTGGCTGATTACCCCACCAAACATCATGCTGGAAGCCACCACAAGAAGGTAAGGCCTATCTATTTGTATGAGTTGGACAGTCCGAGGACCATCCAAGGGTGTATTGAATTACTAAGCGGGGCATGAAGCGTACGTACGCGTACACACACATACGCGACGATTATATATGCCGACGATCTGAACATTCAGTAGTACGTGTACGACCTACGACCACAGGGTGAGCGCATTAAGTATTAATTTGGGGGCGTACGAAATTAGGCCCATATGTGTGTTACATATGCCAGAATGAATGTCAAACCATACTTAACACACTGAACAGAGGTGTAGGGTACGAAGATTGAATGGTCAATTGTGGCCCCGGCCCCCCACAAAAATAAGTAACAGATTAGTGATTGAGAGATGAATATGGTCCAGAAACACTCCAATCATAATCTTATCAATAACTCTTTCCAATAACGTAACAGTAACAGATAAAATAAAAGATAATAACAACAGGGCGTTTTCTTGGTTCTATTATCACACTGAACAGTGGTTAACAGAGACAAGTGGGGATGGAAACTCAAGGAAAAAGATACTAGACCTGACATGTGATTCTTCGGTCCTGCACCAGAATTTGACACACTCACATACCCTGCTTGGTTAGTGATGTAAAGGTTGTGCTTGAATCAACATCACACAAGGAACATCCAAGCATCCCGGTCCAGCTGACTCAGAACATGCCTGTCTTCATGGTTTGAGACTCTTCAGGGATGGAGTTTGGATGGCCAGCTTGGTGCCAAGAACGGGAGACTGATGTGAAGGAGTCATGTGACACTGGATGCTTCATCCAACTTCTGCGAGACAGCAGCCAAGCTGACTTGAGGAGGATGCTGAGTACATGGCAACTCCCCGGGGGATGTGGAGTGTGAGTCTTTACAAACAATTTGGTGGGAGAGTTGATACTCTATAGGGGCTCTACATCATTGTCATGTCTCCATTGATTGGTCATAAAGTTGAAAAAGATCAAAATGGAAGGCCTCTTAATCATTTACTCCGTATTATGTTTGGTTTTGGGGAAGCGGATAATATATCACGGCACAGATGGCTTATTTTCCAGGGGGGTGTGGGGGGTCTTACTAATGAGGTGGTGACCAGAGATGATTTCCTCAAGTTTATCTCCGTCAATGGGAATGCTTTGGATATGATGAGTTGGAAGCCACACTAGTACTCAGCTGGTTGCTGAGGAAGTAGAAAGTGCTGGCTTTGGTGACCAACTGGTTTAATGGTGCCCAAAAAAATGCTGACACAGGCTGGATCTGGGCCCCGCCTTTAAATTGCTTGCTTTCGCGTCCATATCTCGCGTGACATGATATGTCAACAGTGACTGCATTTCAGTTATCTATTTTTAGGGGATATTGCACATTGCTGCATACACATCCAGCAGCTCGTATATTTTCACGATAATATGTCAAACGTGACTGCATTTCAGGTCATGTATTGTTAGGGCATATTGCACATTCCAGCATCTAGCTCATGTATTTTCATGATGACCGAAAAAGAGAAGAATACCATTGCATTCATTTCGGAAGCAATTTGTGTTGAACTCAGTAGCAAATCTAGTACTACGAAACCTTTAAGAGTGCAATCAACCCTATTGGTTAGATACAAGTAATTAAACTATGAGCTCACTCGAGGTATCCAAACATCAAGTGAGTCTGGCAATTGGTTGGATGCCAATAACAAATAATATGGATGGTCAGTATCGATTGGCCAATGATATTATGGGGAAATTCCATATTCCTTCAATCATGACTGCCACCTGGCTTTCATTCCCGCGTCTGCGGGTAAGGTATGTACGCATACCACGTTATGAGTACCCTGTTAGTGTCCCCGGCACGCTTGCATTTGGTGCATTACCAACATACTACTTCTACTCGCCAATGACATGAACCTGACATGGGTGAATAGACACTATGGGGTGCCCCGCTTGCAAGCCTCCTCATATTGAAGCTTGTATTGTAGATACTCTGCGTCTGTTATGCCCATAATAATAATTCGAAATTTGCGGAACAGTGAACATTGTACTAGGGGCTTGGTAAAGTAATCAGCAATCATGTCACCGGTTGGGCAATACTCTACGGTGATCTCTCCTTTCTTCACTCTGTCAGTAATGAGGAAGTACCGGATATTGCTGTGTCTGGTGCGCTTAGTACTGGAGAATTTATCATTCATCTCCAGCTTCATTGCGCTTGTGTTGTCCTGATTGAGTATGTTGTTGCTGCCAAGCTTGTGGGCGGAGTCCAACCCACGTTCGGTCTGTGCAGCATACCCCTGCCATTGAAGGTAGTAATAACACCATAGGTTGTATGGCATCAAGTTGTCTATGCCTACCAATTCTGCTTTGGTAGAGCTTTTGGTGTTGAGCTTCTGCTTTGTAGATAGAGCAAGCACAGCCCCTTGTCCAAATGTGAGGACCCTGTCTGTATGACTCTTCATGTCAGAGTGTACTGCAAAGGAGGCATCAACATACCAGTAGGCATTCCCAGTGTTGTCCCACTCCAGCACTAGTGGCAAGAAGATAGTGCCGCAGATATACCCCAGTACTCTCCGAAGCTTCTTCCAGTCATCAGAATCTGGACTGGATACTCGCGTGCATAGGAATGTGATTGATGTCTGTATGTTGGGTCGGGCTCTTTTGCTGGCAAACAAGAGTTGTGCGACATGTTTGTGAAATGTTTCAGCATCAACGAGTCTTAGCTTGTCCTCTTCAGCGTTTACTTTGAACAAGTGGTCTGATGCTGGTGTTGGGATTGTTCTCCCTTCAATAAGCTCATCTGGGAGGTTGTGTATGATCCCTTTGAGGTAGTTGAACATGCTGACCTTCACCTTTCCGGGTTCACTGTAGTCAATAGTCATGCCAACATAGTCGTGGATCCGACCTCTGGTCACGGTGAGGGGGGTTTCAACCCCAAAGACCTTGTCAAGATCACCCAATACTGCGGTTACTAGTACCTCTGGGTCCTTGTGGGATATCTTGAGATCATCAACGTGCCACACGATGGTACACTGTGATCCATCAATCAGCTTGTTTGCGGTGCATGTATCATATGGGTTGAGTTCAAAGCCCCACGTGGTCAACTGCCCTGACAGTTTCTCCCAGAATAGTAAGGCCGCGCGGAAGGTGCCATAGATAGCCTTGTAGGCTTGGGTGTATAGAATTTGTCCTCGTTGTCCCTGTAGGATGTACTTGTCGTAGAGGGAAGGATCAATGCAGCAAAGCAGCTCTGCCATTGGCCCATCAAACCGGATGTGAACAACCTCCCCTGCTGGCATTGGGGTCTGAAGGAATGCTCCTGTGATGTCTACTGTGGCAACATCCCGCCCTTCAATAGCGTCGATCAGGCAAGTCAGCATAAATAAAACGGTGGGTGAGTATGTGTCCTCTCTAGAGATAAAGTCACGTTGGGACCGCCCGTCAGCGCAACCCCGTGCTTTGATTTTTCCACACCTCTTCCTCTTCAGGAACATCAGGTATGGGAGAGCGCGTTTGACTTCATCTCGGGTCATGTCCCTGATGTGAACAGGGTGCACCACCTTCCGGGTGTGCAATTGCGCAAGCTCAGCCATCACCGCCTTGACGCCGGCTGTTCTGAACAGCTTCAGCCCGGCCTTAATGTCGTATTGCTTGGTCACTAGTGAGGCATTGATATTGTTGTACATGGCTATGGCATTGGATAT
>CM074790.1:899709-1149654 GCA_037355745.1 Pseudo-nitzschia multiseries | reverse complement strand
TAGCATTGAAGGCATTAATGATCTCGTGCTGATTTGATATGAGGTAATCCATATCAGCCCGCATACTGTCCGTTTCTTCTTGGACCTCCTCTGTGTAGTGCATGATATTTTCAGTATCATAATAATTACCGGTGATTTCATTATGGTTACCTTTGTAATTGCCAGTAGTCCTGTTATATATACTACTGGCTCCAAGAATGATACTCTCGTTATCATTGTAATTGCCGGTGATCCTGTTATAATTACTGGCTCCGATGATACTTTCACTACCACTATATTTTCCAGTTTTTCTAACGGGAAAGTGACTACTGACCAGTTTGTTCACCCTGCTGGCAACTAGTGCCTCACCTCTTCTTGCGCATCCAAACTTACTGCAGCAGCTTTACCATTATCCGGTCTTTTCTCCACTAGTAGGTATAATATGTCAATATGACAGCTGAAAACAAGTAAAATTCTTGGGGATTTTGCTCCTTTTGCTACTGAGTTACTGCGAGGCTAAAATTCAAGTTGAGTACTAGAATGAAGATGCGTTGTATGTACTAAATGTATCTGATTCGCCAACCACCAATGCTTACACGTGCACAATATTATCCAGTATGGTGAGAATGTTAAAGACATGACAGTATTTTCACATAGTACCCTTTGGCTAAATGAAACCTGTTTGCTTTTAGATTACTGTAGAAAGCATTTGTGCGTGCAGTCAATTTTAACCATAAGAAACCACCTAATAAAAAAAGTCAGGCGTCAAGAGAATTGAAATTTTTGGGCCCGGGAGAAAGCAACAAGAATTTGATAGAAACAGATTCCTTAGACAGCAATTGAATCCCTGAAACTCTTCATGGTTATATTCAAGCCCCTCCTCGTGGTTAATATTAAGCTCAAAAGTTTGTTGAAGCTACAAACCTCAGACCATGTACCCTGTGTTATTAAGTTGCTTTGGGAGCAAGTCACAAAAACAACCTGAGGTTGAGGTCCTGTGTTCAGCAGTGTTTGCTCAAGATTGGGGTTGCAGGGGTTTCACTGTTTTGCATCAAAATACCGAATAGGTGTATTTTGGAGGGCTACCAGCCTTCGTCTGAGAACTGTTTCTGCACCCCTTGCAACCGTTCTAAAGGTTATTTTTGGGAATGTGCACCTTTTTAAATATTTTCTTGTGCTCTCGTGCATAAGAATTTTCATTTTTAGCTCTAATTTCACGCATACCCCTTTTGTGACAAATATCCAATGTACAATCCCAGAATTTTCCTCCAACTCCCATTTTGACTTATTTCAATTTAAAAAGTATTACAAGTACTTGTACTTTGAGGGGTAGAAGTTACCTTTTATACCTATTGTACCCAAGAATGATATCGTTGGATCTTCATATCAAAAGTAACATTCAATAATCTCCCATTTTTGACCAGCTTGAATGAAACAATTTATTAGCACCACCTTTTAGTAGGATATGTGTGCTTCTTGTATGGATAGCAAAGAATAACATCCTTGAGGCTATGGAATTTTTTACTAGGTGTTACTACTTTGTAGTTTTGGGGTAAGGGCACCAGTACTTACCGTAGGGCTCCTAGCGTTCACAAAGTGTCATCCAGGAGTTCTCTTTTGTATGTGTGTTTTTACATGGTAATTCATGTGCTACAATCTTTTGGAATCTTTTTGTTTGCCTTGACAGTGATTTTTTCTATTTCATTTATTGTACCTCTCTCGGATCTATCTCAGTCTCGGACTAAGTATTACTTTGTACTTTATACTTCTGAAATCGGAAACATCTTTATTGCTGGTCATCACTGAAAGCAAGGGTCGCCATTGTGGGAACAGTACTCTTCTCACATCATCTACACACGAGAGCGTTGCAAAGATGGCGTGGACTAATGAGCCAAGCGCTGAGCACCTCTGTTGACTAAGCAAGCATCAGGCACGACCTCTATTCGTCATCCAAAGCATCTCTGTTGGTTGTGATTGAATTGGATCAAAACCGTCAGCCCTATTTTATCTCCTACTACAGCTTATCCACATGGAAGAGTGTTGCCAAATGATGATACGGATCAATCATAGGCAACAAGGCGAGTCAACGAGCATCTCTGTTTGTCAAAAGAAGGACAAGTCGACAAGCATCGTCAAGGAGGATACAACACTCAAACATAATTTAAAACTCTTTTCTGTTGAACACAATTTTACAGGAAACACTCTGCAGATGCTGGCAGACCCGGTGCCTACTAGTGACTGCAAAGTCAATTTAACAACAAGAGCAGGAATAGCAAGAAGAGCAGCAACAACGAGAATAAAATTGATTGGCAGCAGCGAGAGCGGCATTAGCAAGAGCAAAAGCAATTTGAGCAACAGCAAGTGCAACAGTGAGAGCAACAGCAAGAAGTGGTGCAATACTATTTAAGAACAATGAGAGCAAGAGCACGCCGTTCTCAAAATTACATAGATGTCAATAATAACAACATAAAATATTTAGATTAGTACCACCAGCAAAAAACAGGATTCTTTGCTGATCTATTATCATCATTGTTGTAGATCTTGGATCGATTTCATCCTTGTGGATTGTTTTTATCACTGTGGATTGTCTTTGTGCTGATGGATGATCCAAGCTGATGGATTTTATTCGTTGCTTCAAAAAATTAGAAGAAAAAGACAATATAAGAGGAACAATAGGGATGGGTTCTTGTTATTGCTGTTGTCTCTCAGACCGTCATTGTCTCTCGCCATTGATAATAATACTTATTTAAGTAACCTTAACCACTGAAGGTGGATCTAAACTACTCAGTCTGTATCCAGACTTTAACGTCGCCTCAATCAAAGAGAGCTTAAGCCCCAAGTTGTGGAATGGCAATTTTTTCAAACAAATCCTGAAAGCAAGCAGGGAGGGTACAAAGAACAAACTGATGAATGCTGCCCCAAGCAGAAGCCTAACAGAAAGCAGCTGCCAACAATCATACAGTAGGAAGGGGGTACACATAGGAGGAGCAGTGCCGCATGGCACCACTCAGGCGGGCTGGTCCTACGGTATGTGGGATGGAAGAAGACAGAGGCCATGGTCTTGAAGGAAGAAGAACAGGGCGGGCTGGAAGGGAGGGTACAAAGAACAAACTGATGAATGCTGCCCCAAACAGAAGCCTAATAGGAAGCAGCTGTCTACAATCATACAGTAGGAAGGGGATACACCTAGGAGGAGCAGCGCCGCATGGCTCCACTCAGGCGGGCTGGTCCTACGGTATGTGGGATGAAAGAAGACAAGGGCCGTGGTCTTGGAAGAAGAAGAACAAGGCGGGGGAGTTTGAGTAGTGGAGGTGCGTTTGATCGAGTCTGTCGTTGGCGAAGTTTTTTGATCGAATTTTCCACCGACAACAGTTGGAGTGTTTCGAATTGTCCAGTTTTTCGATCGAAAGAAGGTGTTCGATCCGATTGAAGTAGGAAGGGATACACATACCGGTAGTAGGAAGGGCATAGCGCCGCACTGCTTGTTTGGTGGAAGAAGCAAGAGATCCTATGGTAAGGAAATGGAAGCCCCTAAGTGGAATTCAGTTTGTGGGGGGCACAGGGGCTATGGTCTTGGAGGAAGAAGAACAAGGCAGGCTGTACACTGGAGTGGTCCTCGGTTGGTCTTGGAGGAAGAAGAACAAGGCGAGAGGATTTGAGTAGTCGTCGAGTTTTTTTATCGAAGATGCCCCCAACAACAGTAGGAAGATACACATAGGAAGAGCATAGCGCCGCACTGCTTGCTTGGTGGAAGAAGCAAGAGATCCTACGGGAAGTAAATGGAAGCCCCTAAGTGGAATTCATTTAGTGGGGGGCACAAGGGCCATGGTCTTGGAGGAAGAAGAACAATGCAGGCTGTACATTGGAGGGATCCTATGTAGGATGGGAACCATAAAAGAACAACACTTAGGGGCACAGGTTAGTGTGTTAGTAGAGAAATGATTGTACTCCAAGAGTGACAATGGTGGTTGGATACTTTCGGCAACGGATAATTGGACTACAGGCGAGACTATGGAAACACCAGATCTCTTCTTACTGTGAACTTGTTCAGATACAGCAAGATAGACCTTCGTAATGTAGATTATAGGTAGTTGATAGCAACTAGTGTGAATTTTGGAGATATAATCAGTTGAATGTTAAAAGTATGAGATAAAGTGAAAACTTGCCAAAACACAAGATATCTCTTTTCTTGAGGTGAAATACGTTGCAACTACTGTTGCGTTGTGATGAGATTACTCACTGATTATTTCCATGCATTCATTGATCGCTGATCGTATATATATATATATATATATATAGTGTGTGTGAGAAGCTTCTGACAACAGTTTCCTTCTCTTGTTATCCTAGGAAGATTCCATGATACGTTTATCAATGAAATCAGGAATTGCTCCCATAGCTCGTGTGATACTTAATAAAATCAGAGTTTGCTCACCAAAGAACAATGGCAATATTATAAAACAGAGATTGCTCACCGTCAATGCGCGATGGGAATCGATGCTCCGTGGGAATTGATACGCCGTGGGAATCGATTACTTTGGTTGATACGGGACTCATTGATTCGTACGAATAGAATATCTACCATCAGGTAGCTTTGGTACTTCTGGGCACGAAAGGAATTTAATACTCCCCATGTTTCCTTGTGAAAGGTCATCACGTTTTACATGATGCTTCCATCGTCTTGGAGGAGGTTGCCGGTATTCCCGCAGAAGTGGAAGATGGGCTTGAGCAGTGGATACACAACTGAGTGTCCCCAATGCTTGGTGAGGATATCTGCACAGTTATCTTTACCAGGGATGTGCAGCATTAGAATGAAGCCTTTCGCTATCATGCTTCGTACGTAGTGAAACGATAGGATGTTGTGACGCTTGTGCAACTTTGCGTAAGGGAAGGTTGCTTCTGAATCATCTTCCCGTTATCTCCCCACGAGTAGGAGATGTCATGGACTCGTGTTCCGAGATATCGGAATGAGTGACGTAAGTCAACAATTTGCTCAATGCAAGTTTGCCCTGCAACAAATTTAGCTCCGAATGTGGCCGTTTCCGTAGTGGCTTGTTTCTTCGAGAACCACATCATGGAAGTCTTGTTTGCAAGGTGAAGGATGCTGGTTACAGCCTTTCCACTGAGGATGCCATGCATGAGATTTGCATTGTAGAAGTGGGTCAACACTACTGTCTTCCCCAGTGGTGCAGGAGCGTTGTCGAGTAGCTCTTCAGAATGCTCCCCATAGACAGTGTTGGACCAGTCGATGGTGCCCGTTTCATTCAATATAAAATCTGGAGGTTCCACTCTGAACCTGATCTTGAAATGTCTGAACTTGGAGATGTATCCATAGACACGCTTGACACAGTCAAGATGTCCTTCTCTGGGTTGGGCCCTAAAACTCGAGAGTGTCATTACAGCGGTTTGTACATCGAGTTGTCCAATGGCGATGATCCATTGAAGTGATCCAATCATGCTTTGGTATTTCTGGATGCCAGTATCTTCAAGGAATGCTGATAAGTCTAATTCAGGATGATTGTTCTTGGCGATGGGTGATTGGAACCTAGTGTTAGGTTTGCATCCAAACATTTGTTCATAGGACGCTTCCATCTTCTCAATGAATTTAATGGGATTCATGCAGAGAACGTCATGTTCATCATGTTCAAAACCACATCCCAGGTGGAAGTTCATAGGTCTGGATCCCTTCAACTTGAAGTTGTATGGCTCTGACTGTAGGATCTCCAGAAACGAATTGGGATCAGCCAAGCATAGACATAGGTCGTCGACATATGTGCATATGAGTTCATATACTCGCTCCCCATGTTTGTTCATTCCAGGCTTGAGGAAGATCTCCGGTTCAGCGCAAGACCTTTCGACGCCGAGTTTGATAAGGCATGCCGCTAGTAAATCACCAAAGCACTTGCCTGATGATCTAAGTCCATATAGAGCCTTGTAGATGACCAAGAGATGACCTTCTAGTGATCCGAATTCTGGGCCTGCCTTGATACAGACTTTCTCACAAGTCACTGCTTCAAGATAAGCATTTCCAATATCCGTTCCCCATGCTTCCAGACTGTTCAGTTCAGCTAGGAACAGGCACATACGTAGGCCACGAAGCAATACGACATCGGCGTACACACTGTGGACAGGGGCTTCAGTAAGGTTGCCATTTGCAACAAGACGAGCCTTGTGTCTACCATCATGTTTGACGGCATATATCATGTGTACCTTGATCTGTTGGAACCCGTTTGGAATGGAGCTTGCCTTATACTTTCCTCTGTTGATGAAGGTATTGTATTCCCTGAGTTGCTCCATTTCAAGAGTGATGGCGTCTTCCCACTTGTGGTTCCCGTTGGCCTGGTCAAATTGGATGGCTTCTTCGTGGTTACGGGGTACCTTGAATCCGTATTGATATTGCGGAGCGGTACGGAAAGAGCGAAGTTTGGCTTGATGCACAAGTCAATCAAGCTTCTTGGTTCTTCCTGCAAGGTTGGCAATTCGTTTGAGACATTTCCAACCTGGGAGGTCAAGCATGTTGTTGTCTTTACCATATTTGGCAACGGTAACAGGATCATTGGCCACAATGTTGGCTAATGGTTCATATGTTTGTTCCATATTTTCCCATTCAATCCAAAGGTTATACTTGGAGCCTTTGTACTGAGGGTGCTTGTTATCCAATGGACCTTGGTGTCCTAGGACTCGGCAAAACGACCAAAGCTTGCCATCTTCTTGGGTCAAATCACGGTGGGTGTAGTTCATGACATCGTTGTATGCAATGATATCTTCAAGTTTGTCATCAGAATGCTTACACTTGAATTTGATGAAATCTTTATTGCGTTCAAGACTGTCTTCTACATTGACGATGGTAAGGCATTTCCGAGTACCATCAGGATTGGGTACAAGGAAAGATCTTCCTTGTAGGTTGGCAATTGGAATGGTCGGGATGGTGATCAGTTGACCATCATCATTGAATTGCGCATTCCCTTCTACGTTGGTAACAACTACCTCTGATGGGTCTACTGTAGGAGTAGCAGGGTTGGTGTGTGGAGTCATGGCGTCACTAACATCAAAGTATGCTAGCTCTGGTGAATCGAAATCATCTTCAGTAAGGAGAACACCATCAGATGTCTTGCTGAATATGTGTGTCGTAGGAGGACCATCAAAACTCTCCCCATAGTTGTGAGGGAGTGGAGAAGGGGACCAGCTCGGGCTGTCATTGACCTTCTTATAGAGAAAGCTTGGTAACAAGGGGTGGGCGGGTGGTTTGATAATATACTGATTACCAGATGCTGTAGGTTTGCTGTCCTCAGGTGTCTGAGTATCAGATGCCGTAGGCTTGTGCTCGTCAGGTGCCGTAGGCTTGTTCTCTTCAGGTGCCACAGAATTGTTGGAGCTCGTTTTGTTGTCAGATTTGGTGGAGGATTCTGCAGTAGTAGGAGCAGTTGGGACATCATGTGGTTTGGACTCCCCATTTGGGACATCGGTAGCCGTATGCTCCCCATGTTTCGTGATTGTAGGGGTATCACCGGTTGCATACAGTTGGTATGATGACCTTTGCTTTACACCATGCAACAAAACCATTGTCAGTAAATAGGCCCGCTTGTTTATTGCATGATTCAGGCGTAAGTAAGAGCGGAGCGAACACCAGAACGGTCAAGCAATTTGTTAGTAACGGGGTCCCAGATCTGGAAGCATAAGCCATTGCCAACATGTTTGTCAATGCCAACAAAATGACTGAGGCGTTTGGTGGACTGGGTACCAAAAGGTGAATCATTGGTCTTGAAGTAAACAGGTTCGAACCAAAAGAAACTGGTATATGCGCTAATGTCACCAAGAGAACCAGTTGCAATGAAGATTGGTTGCTTATCAGATAGAGTAGGACCTGAAATAACATTGAGAAGGCCAGCGACGTATGTCATACACAACAACCACAGATGTGGAGGTGTGCCGGTGCGGTCCATGACACGGTTGACGATACGTTTGAACGTTTGATATCTACGTTCAATTTGGTTCTGGTGTTGGTGATAAGGTTCACTCTGCCAAAGTCCAATCCATAACATCTTGAGATAATTGATGACACGCTTACTGGACTGGTAGGATCCATGGTCATATAAGAGATGGAGAGGTCTACCCCATTTTCGAACAAAGTTCTGGAAACATGATAGGAAATCACCGGTGGTACACATCTCTTTGACATGAATGATATGGGATTTAGGATCGAAGAAGACTTGTGTGAGTTTGGAACTGCCGTTGATTTCTGGGATGTCAGAGTACACGACATCCGACAAGACATCATCATTAAATGGTCAAACATTCATTGCCGGTTGAGGAGATTGAAATCTTTTGAAGAGGTTACCATCTGGACTAACAGCTAAGGAACCATATTGCGTAGAATTTGCAAAGGTTGCCTTGATGCAGTCCGTAGAAACCCAGCAAAAGAAGGGTTTCAGGGATAAGTAGTCATGCTTGTTAGGATAACGTTCACAAGGTGTAGCTGTGACGCGAGGTGGATCATCAGTGGTACATGCCATAGGGAAGGCAAGGATCGTACCAGATGATGGAGTCGGAATACAACGAGCTAGACGTTCCTGATGGTCATAATCTGTTGGAGTAAGCCAAAAGGAGCAATCGTTCATGCCGTGATCATCAATAGGGAGAAATGCCGATTGAGTGCATTGACTGGAATACGAACTAAGAGACGTAACCATGGATGAACCAGGGGATACAGATATATCCAAGCCTTCAAGGCATCTTGGGTTCCCATATTTGTCATATGTGGGGTAAGGGAGCCGTTGTGGTTGTGGTGGATATTTCTGGAGGAAGGTTTCATTCTTAGCACTGATAATGGTATCAATGACGGAAGGGTCCCAGTGTTTATCCAATGTCATGATAACATGTGGCAGTGTGTTGAATTCATCAGTGGTGTACTTGCGCATGGCAAGATACGGCAGGCCATGGCGGATGCTGAGGGGTAATGCGTACCCATCAGTTGTGGTGATGACTTGTCCACCACCCGCTTTGATGGATGTATCATCGACAGTAGAGAAGTATGCTTCCATCTGACCAGATGACAGGATAGAGGGGTGTCTTCCTGTATATGCACATTTGTCAAAAATAAGGATAATGGGAATTGAAACAGAATATGCTCCACATGTTGCAGTGGGAATATTCTGCACTTGGTGATTGTTGATGCCGGTGACATTGACATACCGAGGGGGAATGTCCTTGGAGATGAGACATGCATCATTACCAATAATGCAACCATTGGCACCATGATCTACCATAGCAAAACTGGGGTTGGAGACAGTAGCCTTATGTGCACAATAGGTATATGCGGATACTTGGTTTTCATGCTGTAAGGTCAAGTTGTCTTCAGGTTTGTACCATTTGTGAAAATTAACCGAGTAGGAAGATTTTCCAATGGGCACAAGAGTGTCATCATCCTTTTTATATCGAATGTCAGGGTTCTCAGAAAGAAATCTGGCAGGATGAGCAGGTGATACGGATGACTTGAGGGGTTGCTGGTCCTTGGAGGAGGAGGTCTGAGACTTGTAGACACCAAGTGATGCGTAGGAGATGCCTTGGCGATCATTTTCAACAGCCGGATGTAGATCTTCTGAAGCATTGGTATGGTTATCACCACTTGAAGTATCGTCTTTGAGGAATGTGACAAAATGATCATACATATAAGCTTTTCGAGTGATAGGCTTGGTGGCATTAGGGTCCAGTTGACTGTCGGGAAGCAATTCAGATCACAAGGAAGCGACTATAATTTTCTTGCCTTCAGGGGGAAAATTCAGCCAATTCTTCATGTCTTGACGTGATAATGCCTTCCATATACCAGTCGGTAAATGTGTGGTAGGATCAGGCAAACATCCAGCCTTAAATATTGCGTAGTCTTGATAGTCGCCTTCAAATTCAATAGGAAGAGCATATTCGCTAGAGTTATGCCCTTGATTGGAAGAGAAGTCGTGAACATGTGCTTGTACTGTAGATTTTGGAGCAGACATCACTGACTGAGAGTCGAGACGAGTAGCCTCAAGTAACAGAGTGATCTTGAGCTTGTGGATAGCAGCGGGCTCAGCTTGGATATCCGTGACGCTACTATTTGAGCCACCAGGGTCATTGATCTTGGCAAATTGTTCACTTAGTTGGAAGCTGGAATAACAGGCTTGGCATAATGCTAATTTGACTGTATGATACTCAAGAGGTTTATTGGGAGGACGAAGTTTATTGAGGTGGCTCAACTCTTTGAACCAGTTTGTGATAAACTTTACCTTGGATTCTTTCCACTTATTGAGATTCAACTTCAGTAACGCTTGCAGTTGAGTCAAATTGTCGTACACCTTGGCCTTTGATTCACTATGTAAGTTTACAAAATCAAAGTACGCTTGCCGACCATGTCGTGTGATGGAATGGCTGTGTACACATGACGATGATAGGTCGCTTTTGAAAACCTCCAACATAAGAACCCAGAAGAAGGCACATTGTTTGACGAAGAGGTCACAGGTGAAACCTTGTAATGCAGCAGGTGGCCAGGTCTCATC
Source organism: Pseudo-nitzschia multiseries (assembly GCA_037355745.1). Classification (NCBI taxonomy): domain Eukaryota; phylum Bacillariophyta; class Bacillariophyceae; order Bacillariales; family Bacillariaceae; genus Pseudo-nitzschia; species Pseudo-nitzschia multiseries. The sequence goes on along the minus strand of CM074790.1, from coordinate 1,139,149 downwards.
AAGAAATGTTTCAGTGTCAATATCGTATGCTTCGAGCTTTGTCTTGAATCCAACAAGCCAATGTTGGAATCTTGAGTTGTTTGTGAGGGGCGTGAAAGACTTTTCATCACGTGATTTTCTACACCAAGACTCATACCGTACTTGTTGTGTAGACTTGGTCTTGCTTGTTCCTGGAGGAGGAGGTGGAGGATTCAAGATAGATTCATTCTGGAGAGGCATTGCACGAGTCATACAGAAAGCGCTGAAGTTGTTGTAGGAATATGATTCAACATTCCTCCAATCCCTTTTGTTCTTGCATAAGTCCTTGGTGAAGTCTGCGAGTGCTTCTATGGTTGGTTGGATAGTTCTGGGAAGTGGTGCTTGTAATCCGCTACCAGTATCAAGGTAGGTAAGCTCTCCAGCGAAACCATGTTCGAGCATAGCGTCAAGGAAAATCAACCATTCGTGTAGTCCTCCTTGAAGGAGTGCCTTACATAGCAAGTTGTTTGTTTCCTTTGTCACTCGGAATACAGAGACAAATACTTGCTTCATGTGGTCGTCAAAACTAGGAAGACTAATTGTGTCTACGTTGTCGTCATCTTCATTGTTGATCCCATTACCACCGGGATTTGCTGGTATGTTTGGTATGTTTGCTTCTAATACTTCCAAGTTGCCGGAGGACGTAGAGGACTTGGATGAGGGGGATGACGCCGTCTCACTCGACTGATCCGATGGAGGAGGAGAAGAGTGTTGATTGTGTGGAAAAAGGGAACTGCTTCGTAAACGATGTGCGATTGGCATATGCCAGCATAGGGTGTGTGTTCACTTTCTTGCTTGTTCTTCATATGCAAGCTGCCTTGGAGCTTGCAACTGTTAATCTATTATTTTCCTTCTGAATCCAGTCTGTTGAGAGTCTGATTCAAAGGCTTCTGAAGAAAAGCAACGCTGCGTTAGTGTGTTAGTAGACAAACAATTGTACTCTATGCGTGACAATTGTGGTTGGATACTTTCGGCAACGGACAATCCTACTACAGGCGAGACTATGGAAACGCCAGATCTCTTCTTACTGTGAACTTGTTCAGATACAGCAAGATAGACCTTAGTAATGTAGATTATAGGTAGTTGATAGCAACTAGTGTGAATTTTGGAGATATAATCAGTTGAATGTTAAAAGTATGAGATAAAGTGAAAACTTGCCAAAACACAAGATATCTCTTTTCTTGAGGTGAAATACGTTGCAACTACTGTTGCGTTGTGATGAGATTACTCACTGATTATTTCCATGCATTCATTGATCGCTGATCGTATATATATATATATATATATAGTGTGTGAGAAGCTTCTGACAACGGTTTCCTTCTCTTGTTATCCTAGGAAGATTCCATGATACGTTTATCAATGAAATCAGGAATTGCTCCCATAGCTTGTGTGATATTTCTCTAAATCAAAGTTTGCTCACCAAAGAACCAGGGCAATACTAGAAAACAGGGATTGCTCACTGTCAATACGCGATGGGAATCGATGAGCCGTGGGAATTGATATGCCGTGGGAATCAATTGCTTGAGTGATACGGGACTCATTGATTCATATGAATAGAACACCTGCCGTCGTGTAGCTTTGGTACCGCTGGACACGAAAGGGATTTAATATAATCGAAACCACTTAGAACCAACTTGAAGTTCGACCTGTGAGACCTCTCTTATCTCACAGGGAAGGGACTTGAAGAACCGGGTGATGCACTGGAAGGGTCCTATGTAGAAATGGGCTCTAATCAAAACCACGTAGGAACCAAGGGGCTGTAGGTGTGAAAACAGATGTCAGCTGTAGGGCACACCTGAAAGGTATATGGAGGAGGTAGGACCTTAAGTGGAAAACCTTAGGGGCCAGGAGCCATAAGTGAATTTGCACATAAAGGTCAGGAAAGGAACAGAATGGAACTTGAAGTTCAACCCGCGAGACCTCTCTTATCTTGCAAGAGACTGGAAGAACCGGGTGGTACACTGGAAAGGGGGTCCTATGTAGAATTGGCCTCTAATCAAAACTGCTTAGGAACCAATAAGGGGCTGTAGGTGTGAAAACAGATGCCAGCGGTAAGGCATACCTGAAAGGTATGTGGAGGAAGTAGGGCCTTAGGCGAAAATACGTAGGGACCAGGGGCTATAAGTGAATGCACACTTATTGATCAGGGGAGGAACATAAGGGAACTTGAAGTTCGACCTGTGAGACCTCTCTTATCTCACAGAGACAGAGACTTGAAGAACCAGAGGATAGAAAGTATATTGCAACGTCAACTTGCAAATACTTACAGGTCAGGACTTGAGGAGCCTTCCAAAAGGGAGGGATATGTGTATGTTCGTCAACTTCAACTTGAAAAGACTTAAGGAAACCAAAAACGTTAAGTGAAAAGTACTTAGGGGCTTGGAAATAGTTCAAAAGAACCTTGGGGAATGAAGAACGTTGAGTGTGACAGGATAGAGCTGGTAAGTAAAGATACTTAGGAGCCTTGGGGGAGAAGCTGCTTGGAAACAGATTGAAGTGTTAGCGCTTTGCGAAAACAGATCGAAGAAGTAGCTTTGTGGGTTTAGTACTGGTCTACAGGATTCAGTGTAGGTAGAATTGATACTGGATTCAGTGTTGAAGAAAATTAGTGTTGGTTTGCAAGCTCAATGACCACCGTGACGACAACGATAATGATGACCGACAATGGTGAAAAGGAGACAAAGAGGGACCAAGGGAGGCAACAAGAGACTGAGCTGATAGCAAAATCAAAAAGGCCAGGTCTTGGCTCATACAGGTAGGTCCTGGTGCCGTGTGTGGCGGTGTAGAAGTGAGCGAGATAGGGCAGGGGAGATTTGTGTAGAAATCTACGTAATTTTAGTACTGGAACATCGGGAATTTGGAACGTCGGACAAAGTTGCTCGAGAGCAAAATTGTGTCTCTGTCTCTCGCCATTGCAAAATCCCACTTGATAGGAGCCACGCTTGTTGCTGCTTGCTGTTGCCACTCTGGCTGTTGCGCTTGCTGCTGCGTTGTTGCCCTTGCTGCTGCCACTCGCTGCTGCCGCTCTCTGTTGCCGCTTTGCCGCTTGTTGATGCATTGCTCACTGCTGCCGATTGCTGCTGTAGCGCTCTTGTTGTCATCTTGTTCTGGTTCTGGCTCTCGCTGTCGTGGTGAACTTGTTACTGCCGCTCCCTGCTGCACTTGCTACTGCTGCTCCCTGCTGCACTTGCTACTGCCGCTGTTGCTGCTCGCTGCTGCGCTTGCTGTTCCTGCTCTGGCTACTGTCGCTTGCTGTTGCTGGTTATTGTTGCTGGTTGCTGTTGCTGGTTGCTGTTGCTGGTTGCTGGTTGCTGTTGCTGCTCGCTGTTGCCTTGTGCTCGGTGTTGCACTTGCTGTGTTGCGCTTGCTGTTGCACTCGCTACTGTCGCTCCTCTTGCTGTTGCTGCTCGCCAATGCAATTGCTGTTGCTGCTCTCTGTTGCCGCTTGCCACCATTCTGCTCGCCGCTGCCTTGCTCTTGCTGCCGCCTTACCACTTGCTGCTGCGGTTCTCTTGCTGCTGCCTTGTTGCTCTTGCTCTTGCTGTTGCTGTTGCCGCTCACTGCTGTGGTGCTCCTGTTACTGTGGTGCCCCTCTTGCTGCTGCTGTTGCCGCTCAATAGATTGTTGTCAGTGGTCGTCTCTCGCCCGGATCATGCTGGCCATCGTCTCATTGATTGGAATATTGGCAAACTGGTTGGATTGAACTTAGAGATAGAGCCCAATCATAACTTTAACCACACAGTTGGGAGACAGCTGATGCACTTCAGCTGCCGCTGGTAGGTGTGGTGTTATGCCTGCTGAGTGGTTCTACTCAACACAGCTAGTAAAAGCAATGCATGAAATCATCATCGAGACTTTCTTTCTTGCCAAGAGAGAAATGAAACATAAATATAAAGTAATGAATAATGAAAAAAACAGAGAGAGAGAAGGGAGAAGGAAAAATTGACAAGGAAAATGAGGTAATAAAAGTGGTGGTTGTGGGACAGAGAGTGACATTCCACGTGCAATATTACAGTACTAACAAAATCCTACTCAAAATCCCTGTAGAATGAAGAACCTACTAGGATCTGTACAGTACCGTACAATCCGTACCTAAAGCTGGGACCATAGTGATATTTGGAGGTGAAGTATTAACCAAACTAATCATTGGGGTGATCCTGTGTCATACTTTCAGTGTTTGACTTTCAATACTGCTAATATTATGAATGGAATAGGTTATGAAAGAGTTTTGATTCATTTCCTGCAGATAGTCTGGGTGTCACTATATATCAAAAGTTTGGGCAGCGTGGATTTTCTAGCAAAATACCGCCCAAAAATATTTATTTGGATAATTCCATGCCAGTATTTCTAGAATTTGACTGTAGACATTGTTGACGTTGTGGGTGGGATACACCATGAACGCATTTTGATTCATTTCCTGTACATACTAGTTTGGGTATCACTAGATGTCAAAGTTTTTTAGCTGGGATTCTAAGGACAAATACCTACCAAACTAATTGTTAGGGTGATTCCGTGACATTATTTCTAAAGAATTTTGATTCATTTCCTGCAGATAGTTTGGGTGTCATTACATATCAAAGGTTTAGGTAGCTTGGTTTTTTGGGGTTTTCTAGCAAATTACCAACCAAAAATATTTATTTGGGTGATTCCATGCCATTATTTCTATAATTTGACTGTGTATATTCTTGGTATTATGGATGGGATAGACCACAAAACAATTGTGATTCATTTCCTGTAGATAGTTTGGGTATCACTAAATGTCAAAAGTTTTGGTAGCTGGGATTCTAAAGAATACCTACCAAAATATTCATCTGGGTGATCCTTTGCCATTATTTCTAAATTTTGACTGTGAACATCCTTGATGTCGTGGATACGCTAGACTGTGATAGAATTTGGAGTTATTTCATGCAGATAGTTTGAGTCTCACTACATATCATAGCTTGCAGTAGCTAGGATTCTAAGAAAAATACCCACCAAAATTCTGGGTCATCCCGTGCCATTCTTTCTACATTTTATTGTGAACGTTCTTGATGCCGTTGATGATGGGGTAGACCAGCACGAAAGAATGTTTGGGTACGGTATCCCTTCATGTCAAAAGTGTTGGTAGCTGGAATTCTAGGAAGAATACCTACCAGAATATTTATCTGGGTGATCCTGTGCCATTATTTCTAGAATTTGACTTTGAATGTGCTAAGTGTTGTGGATGAGAAGGACCACGAGGCAATTTTGATTCATTTCCTGGATAGTTTGGGTATCATTGAATGTCAGAAGTGTTGGTAGCTGAGATTCGAAGGAAAAATACCTACCAAAATATTCATCTGGGTGATCCTTTCTGGAATTTGACTTTGATTATGCTTAGTGTTATGGATGAGATAGACCATGAAGCAATTTTTATTCATTTCCTGCAGATAGTTTGGATGACACTACATACCATGAAGCAATTTTTATTCATTTCCTACAAACAGTTTGGACGACACTACATATCAAAAAATTTGGTAGCTAGGCAGGACTAAGGAAAAATACCCACCAAAATGTTCATTTGGTTGATCCCATGCTGTACCTTCTAGAATTTGACTGTTTGTACGCTTAGTGCTATGGATGCGCTAGACCACAAAACATTTTTGGTTCATTTCCTGTAGTTTGTTTGGGTGTCACTGGACTCAGAACATTGACAGAAGATTGGATTGTCTAGCAGAAGACATAACCAAAAAATACTTGTTTGGGTGGTGATTCCATGCATCGTTTCTGAGATTTGGATGGTAATGTTATTCATAATATGTAGGGGATAGGCCATTCAACATATCTGAGAAATTTTCTTCTGATAGTTTGGGTGACACCACACATCAGACATTAACTGAGGTTTGGATTTCTTAGCAATAGAACTACCAAAAACATTTATTTTAGTGATCCTATGCCACCATTTCTAAGTTTTCACTGTTGATGTTATTCATATTACTAAGGATGGGAAAGAAAATTGTTGGCTGCAATACTTGTTATGTGCAGTGCAAAGGTGAGCTACCTAGCACTGCACTATCTGCAGATATGTATGTACAGTTGTGGATAGTTTCCAGTAGTGGTACTGGATTGGTAGGTGCTATTGTTGAATTTCTTGCTGTTGCTACTGCTGCTGTACAAGCGCATACTGTGTTTTTGCTTGTGCACTGGTTCAAGTTGCAGTATTCTTGTACTGTACTATATATACCTAACTTAGAGTAATGTGCTGTACTAGCATACACAGAGGAGCAATTGAATCGGTATGTGAGGAAAACGTTTATGGCACGGCCTGATATGCTTGCATTGCCGGTAGGCTTGCACTGGTAGGCTTGCACTGGTACTACTCCAGAATTGTTTCCACGTTTCCAATCATTTTCACTGTGCAGGCAAAAACACAACCAAACGGTGTACACAAAGAATAGTTGTTTCAGATCATTTCAGTGTGTGTACGTATTAATGCAAAGCCAAAAAAGGTGGGAAATCAATGACAACCCCTGAGACAATAATTTACCACTTTTGTTTGTCTAACATACATCACACCCCTTTCTAATTGCTGTCCTGTTCTTTTAATTTGCTTTACTAGCAATTCACCAGGGACAAAGACAGAATATCCATCCGTGAAGATGCCCCCTTAGCACGACAAACATGACGAATGTTCATCAGCTCCATTGACAGCAACCAAAAGGTGGGGTATTGAAGGATTCAGCCCTTTCGCTCGTCTAAGGACTATCACACCACTTTCTAATTGTTATCATTTGTGTTTGCTGTAAATCTCTTTTGCAGCATCCCGTCAGTAATGAAGCTGCTTGCTTCACCAGGGATGAAGACAGAAGATTCATCAGCAAAGACAATTCACCACCAGCAGAAGGTTCATCGGGGAAAATCTTTTATCCCTGTTAAGACAATCAAAAGGTGGGGCATTGATGATCTGAGTAACAGCAGCAGCAATGCAAGAGATGACGATGATTTATGAGATGACAATGAGGATCCAAGGGAAGACGATAACAGTGACTATCCATGAGATGATGGCGGCAATCTACAAGAGAACAACGACAATGACTATCTGAGAGATGGCAACAATGACAAGAGTGACAATGATCATGAGGATCTGAGAGATGACAATGGTAATGAGGATCTGGGAGACAATGATGGTGATCCAAGAGATGACAACGACGGTCCAAGAGAGGACAATGATGATCTGAGAGACAACAATCATGATCGGAGAGACTTTGATGACAATCTGAGAGATGAAGGACCACCCCTTTCATTCCTCTAACATTTTTCTTTTCTAAAAAAGCAGCAAGAATGCAAAAACAATTTGAGGAATCGACAAGAGATAGATTGCAGAAGGAGAATGGTGGTGCTCAAACTTCAGAAACAGTAGCAGTAGTATTATGTGCAGGATGAATAAATAAGAGTACACCTGTCCTACGGTGCAAGTATTGTAATGATATGGGATAGGATAAGGGTGAACCACTTTTGTAATTACTCGTGTATAATCTGAGATTCTTTCTGTATTTATATGGTGTTCTTGGCAATCATATCATAATTGGAAACTAAAAGTTGAGAATTAGATACCAAATCTGAGACCATAAATGAAAATTGAAGGTGGAATTGAGATATTGATTATGATGAGTGATATTTGATACAAATCAGACTGAATTTAGTAGTAGAAAAAATAAATTGAAGGTTGGATGACATGAATCATTATATCACAGAAGAAATTAACTTCAGTTACAGAAAATTAGTGGCTCGTGACAAAAATCATTGAGTGACTGACAAAATTATTTTGACTCCCACAAAATGAGTGATTCAAAACAAAAATTAATGAAATAAGGGATGATTTTTTCTAGGTCCGTATGCCAATTGTAATTGGGGTTAAGAATTACAAGCTTCATGGAGTTTGTTGCACAATAAAAGTGCGCAAAAAAGGGGGCTGTGAAATAATTTAAAAAATTTAAAAGACCTTGCAAAACAGTTCTTGGACTTTAATGAAGCAAATTTAGGTTGGTGGTTGAGGTAATTATGTACAATACTTGGGTTTAAATAAGGGTTGAATTTCATGTCTTGCAATGGAAAACAAGTTTAGGCTTTGTTATTAAAGTCCTTTCATCTCTGAGCTGGGAATGCCTGACTGAGTCACTAATTTTGTGATACGGCTGAAAACTATGACAATTTTGGGTCATGTGTTTTTGGGGTGCAGATGTGTGCTCTAAATCATGATATCCTTCAGGTCACATTTTTCAGACATATTGCATATGGAAACATTCGGTTCTTGTATTATGTTGTATACAGGATAACATAAGAATGTTCTTCTCAGGTCATGTATTTTTATAGCATAGCATTGTTGACTACGTCCAGCTTGTATCTGTTGGCAAATGACCAGGAATGAATGACGCTTTCTGTATTTATGATTTGAAATGGCTGGAGAAACAAGTTCTTCTGTGTGTAAGATCAAAGTTTGCTCAGCTGTAGTGGATATCAGAGAAAATTGGGACACAACAGACCGACACCTCAACTGGCTGTAGTAGGCTGCAGCAACAAAACTAACAGACACAGCTCTTGTATTCTGTTGGCTTGCATCTGCAAATTAACATTTGTTGCCACCAAAATTTCCTAGAGTAATCATCAACATAAGAGGGTTTCTGTATTTCACACAGAAGGGAATGTTTCTCGAAGCTTACATGTTTGTTTGTTCTGAAAGTTTACGGTTTTTGATAGTTCCTTGCAAGTTGTTCTAACACCAAACAACATGCAAGAGCACACAAAACAAGGTATCCTTTCACACCTTGGAGTAGACAATAAAAGAAGGAGAAGGAATGGGGTCAAGAGGTTCCGTTCTTCCAAATGCAGGCAACAAAAATGTAGAACCAGTCAATATCATGCTCCTTGTCCTTCTTTTAGCACACAGACAACGACTACTTCAATGCACATTTTTTTTATTTCTTTCCAAATCCTTATGTACAATCACTGGAACAGCACGTGCACACAGGGTTTTTCACAAACCAGGAGGACAGTTCAGTGGTAGGGTCATCGATCTCTTCTCCCCCCAACACCACTGACACTTTCTCCTGGATCCAATACTTGATCATGTTGCAAAGAAATGAAAAGGTACTGTTGGAGAAAATATTTGTTTTGATTTGGAGGAGTGTGAAGGAACAATGTGGATGTATTGGGTAATTCCCGAAAACACAGAATGTTTGTGTGTTCATTGTTGAACTCTTTTCTGTGTCATCTGTCACACATTCTTGTGTGCAGATTTTACACACATTTGGTTATTTTCATGTTTAGGAGACCCCCTTGTAAACATAAACATCTTACAATTATGTGTTGGTCATTTGGAATCCAGGACTGCACATTTTTCATGCCCTTGCTAGTAATCCTGTATGCCGGCCCTGTATTTTACATGGTAGGGATCTTCCCCTGGACACCAGTTATGTGTTACGTGTTCTTTCATTGTGTCATACCGATCCTTGCTGTATTGCTGTATGCTATCGGTCCTTTTATGAGATTAAGTAATTGATTGGATGGGCCTTTTGTTTGAGGATGTCTTTCTGTTTTTAAGGGAATAAATGAGACCTACCGTATTCCCAACCGGAATTACTTTTCATGACCGCCATAAGCAGTTTCCTCACGGGCAGTTATGTTTGTACTTTTTCAATTCACATAGGGCTCCACGTGTTTACTTATTGATCTGGTTTTTAATGATATCTTGGTTCATACCTTTTAACTTATTTCTCTGTGGTGTTAAGTGGAATCATTTTTACCACATAATGATTTCAATGTAGTGGAGGTGCAGTTGATTTTAAGTCAAGTATTTGTATCAGGAGATACCAATTTTTCACTATTTGTATCATAGGTATGAGTTTAGTTGCTTATGCCACTCAAACACGTAGAAAGTGTACCAGAATCTACAGAGCGTAAGCGCGTATCATTAACCACTAAATCTCAACCTGTCCGCGCAGCATTCCTACAGCATTCCTATGGCAAAAACACTACCAAAATTTACCACAGAGGTGCAAAAACAGCGCCGATGAATGCTATTAGTGTGCTCATTCCTCCCAAACCGTTGGAGTAAATAAGCTACAAATACATCGATGAAGAGCCCTTAAGGTGGGGATTCACTTGCCTGTGCTACCAACTTTTTGGAGTTTATATAGCCTGAGATACAATACCATGGACAGGTGCTTGTCGGGAAGTTTTTAGCTTAGTGTGTAAAATAACATGTGAAAAAAGAGGCTCATAACCAGTCTTTTAAAATCGAGTGGCATTAGCAACTAAACTTGTATGGCCAAATTCCTTATTCCAAAAATGAACATGAATGTGGGAAGAGTTTTTAGCGTACAGATATCTGTGTATGCTGGTTTTCATTCCCAAATACACACACATTGATGCCATGCATGCAATGATGACACACACATTCTGTGTTTTCGGAAATGACCCATCAGCAGTTGCTGCAAGAAGATAGATAAATACACATTCAGTTTGGAAACAGGAAAAGGGAAGTCAAAACGAACAAAAGTATATCTCACCCGATGTGGGGATTGAACCCACGACCACACGGTTAAAAGCCGAGCGCTCTTCCAACTGAGCTAACCGGGTACGCTCTGCTTACGACTCTGAGTTCAGTAACCTGAATTTACAAATTCGCGGAAAATCTAATTTCATGACGAATCTTTACCAGGGGTGGTGACCCCTGATCTTTCTCGTTTCGATGTTCTTTCATGTCTCGTGTTTGTTGACGGACGAAATTCCTTTCTCCAAACGATTTCGAAGGCACCCGGGTGGAGAGAATACCGCACGATTCCGCCTATTCGAATAGGCTCGAAACAACAACGATAATCGCCCGTTCGATTCTGTTTCGAAAGCAACATTATCCGCAGGCGACAACGCCGGATGGACACATTCTTCCGACTCGACTCGACTCGATTGGATTGGATTGGATTGGATTCGGTTCCTGCCGATACGTTTCGTGTTCGCAGCGGCGACTAGTAGTGCAATTTCTAGAGCAACGCTGCTGCCATTCTTCCGGGCCCTCCAAAGGCACAATCTTGCACTTCCCACAAAACACCGGCATCCATCCACCGGTCTCGATCGTCGGCGCGAACCAACAACGTTGCGATGCAACTCAACAGAGGAGTGCAAGCACGGAGGGGCGGGCACTCACGCACGATGGGAAAGAAACCAGACGAGTCTGTTAGAGGTTTTTGAGTGTACCGTACCCTAGCAAGCATCAATCAATCAATCAATCAATCAATCAAAGCAGCATCGGCGACTCGCTTGCAACGAGGTCGTTTTGGAACGAACAAATGGAGCCACTCGAATCTTTGAGCGCCCCGGAGGCTCCTGCATTGCTGACTTGGCTTGTGGTCCGGGCTGGGCATCACGCAGAGTGGTCCGATCCGATCCGATCCGATCCGACCCGACTATCCGTGTTTTACAAAACGAATGCAACGCACACAGACATCCGTTGTCTCTCTGGATTGGAAACGAATCGGCAACCGAACGTGAAAAAAGAATCGTTACAGGGAGTGGGATCGCGAGGAACACACACCGGCGTTGATGCGCACGGTGGATGCAACGGAACCCACCCACCCACCCACACCGGGCAAGGTCACATCACAACACGCTGGATATATGTGTCGCGACCGCGTAGAGTTTTGTACCGTACCTCCTCCAAGCAGCCGCCGCCGCTACGAAATGTGTCGTGTGTGGAACAACACGCCGATCAAGAGTACGAGTACGAGTACGAGTACGAGTACGACTTTCATTATTGTTTCATTCCAACAACGGCAATGGTGCTGCACATCCGTCGACGGAGCGAGTCGAGGCAAAAAATAGTTGCGCACATTGCTGCAAAAAGGGTGCCCAATGTCAGGATCGAACTGACGGCCTTTCGCTTGCTCTTCGAGAAGATTTTAGGATTATGAGACGAACGCTCTGCCTACTGAGCTAACCGGGCACACTACTCTCGGTGGGGATCGAACCCACGACCTTGGGTTTATTAGACCCACGCTCTAACCAGCTGAGCTACGAAAGCTTGTTGCGATGACACTGTGCAGCACATCTGCGCTCTTCAACCAATCCCAATGTAACGCAGCGACAGGGAGTGACGGCACGATACAAACTATGACCCCATGGTGTCGCACCGTTACAAGTTAGTGCCGTACCGCACCCGACTGACTCATCGAGAACAATCCTCTCTCCGTGGCGAGGGAACGAGTCGCACTAACGATACGTCTCTCTCCAACCCCCGCCCCCCCCCCCCCCCCCTCTCCTTCCTGTTGCAGCAAACCCAAACGAGCCGAGACCGTACGGTACGTACGTACTCGTATCTCTCGGGAGTCCTCCATGGGGTTGGCGGGTGATGACGACCGACACGCGATGCGCATCCTCCTCCCGCGCCCCGTGTTTTGGAAACTGCCCACAATGGGATCGGGGTTCCGAATCGAATCGAATCGAATCGAATCGAATCGAATCGAATTGTATGTGCTCTAGAATATTTCCATTGCGGTCTCCCGCAGCCGTTCGAGTTTCCGAGACAAACGAATCAGTTACGGTAATACCGTCCGTATACAGACATCCAACCCAACCTTTGTGTCGACATCGACATCGACATCCGGACACGGACCACCGGCAGCATGTCTTGTAAAAATGCAGCAGGCGAAAACTACCGACCGAGCCATCCATAAGTACCGCGGTACTGCTAGAGCAAAGCAGAAAAGTGTACCGTATACAGGCAGACCCGTTCGCACTTTCCCGAGTCGTGTTGTGTTTGTTGTGGTTTGCTACGGTGCTGCGTGCGCACAGTGGCGTGGCGTGGCGTGGTGTGGTACGTTACGTAATGGTGCACGGAGTGTCGGAACTTGTATCAAAAAGAGCATGCGGTTTGTTGTTGTTCAAACTGACCTGGTCGGACACCACCACCAACCACATCGCAAACTATTATGTCAAAGACAAAATAATGAGAGATGATGATAATAATAATAATGATAATATTGAGCGAAGGAGCATTGAACGCGTAACAAAACCTAACTTGGATGACTTGGTTCGAAACCAACTAAATAAGTAAATTTGATGACTTGGTTCGAGAACAAAAGTACTTCGGGTGGGGGTTATTACAGTAACGTAGTATATTCCTACAAAACATTTTTTTTTTTGTGACATTGATCATTGGACGAGTATCTTCTAAAGAACAGGAACACGGTCTAATAAATTGCTACGATATTCCAATAGTTCTTAAGTTTAATTGTACCGGTTAACAATTAGGATGTCTCGGACAAAAAACAATAAGAATAGAAATAAAGTCTGTAGTATTCTGCGGTGCATGAATGAAATCAAACGGTAATGAGCATTCAAATAATTGTCATTGCCTAACATTCGTGCCCGTAATTTTTCATGGAAGATCGAAGAACCGAAGGTTATTTTTTTTATAACGCAATGTTTTGCTCTTGGAACTTTCTTTTTGTACCCGCAGCAGTGCCGTCACGCAAACTTCCGTAGTATGTATGTGTTTGCACTTTCTCTCTTTTTAATCCAAAACTTGCAGCCACACAACCTATATTATTAATAATCTTGCCGGTACAGGTACAGTACGAGCCTGTAGAAGTCGACACCAGACGACATAATAATTTCGAGAGCAGTTTTCGTAAATTTGAATTACTTATTTCCTGAAAACAAGCATACCGGTACGTGACGGTATCGTAAATTCAAATTACTATAGTAGCTGTTCCTCGTCAGTGTCACACACGCACACACGCTCACCTTTCGAATTCCGGTATCCAACGGATCATAGCTCGGATTCATTTTCCATTTACCAGCACATCCATCCATTGCTACCGATACAGGCTCACTCAATCACTCACTCACTCACTCACTCAAAGGTCACATCAAAAGACTGCAAAGCATCGTGATTAACAGACGCATCCAGCAGCTGTAGGTAGTCAAGTCAAAGATTCGGCAAAGATGGACTCCACCTCATCCTTCTCTCCTCCCGGGAAAGACAGCAAGGAAGTGACCGGGAAAAATGTCAGGTTTGGAAGTATTCGTGTCGAAGGAACGAGTACCGGTACCAGCCATTGGAGTAGCGGTTTGTACGGAAACGGAAACGGAAACGGCAACGGCAACGGCAACGGCAACAATAGTCCCGATGTCGAAACAGGTCCGGAACGGAGTCCCAAGAAAAAAGGTCCGATGAAACCACGGTCGAGCTTGGTTCAGTGGACATCTACGTTCATGGACCAACACAGCCTAAGCGACAGCCAAAGCGACAGCGACAGTATGTCCAGCACCGACCTGCTGCAGGTGGTCGCAGAGGACAAGGAAAAACAAACCTATGAAAACCAAAACTCGGCCAGCATGGCAAATGAATTCGAAGACGTTGGAAATTTCTTGATTTCTCTCGACAATGGTGGCGGTGCCAGTGCCGGTATTAGTTTCGGTAGGTCAGACAGCGACGACGAAATCGTCAATCGTCTTCCAGGGGTGAGATTCAATGACGACGGAGGAGGGAAGGCCAAGGCCGGTGCTGGTGCCGGTGCCGGTGCTGGTGCCGGTGCCGGTGCAGGAGGAGCATCATCAGAGAAACCAGTGAGGAAACGATCGAGGGCACAAAGGTTTTCTATGGCAGTGCGAACGGAGGAAACGGTCGTCACCTTTCCCGCCGATTGCTACTCCTTCTTGATTCTGTACGGACCGGTCAAACATCCCTTGTTTTTCTCGTTTGGATTCTCGGTCTTCCTCTTGCAATTCGGGATCCTTATGTGCGCGATATTGAGCGTGGTGCATCCGTTGCATAACACACTGGGGGAAATCGACAATCCAACGAAAACCGGGCCCGCAACTTTCATTCCGTCCAATGTTAGTTTCCTTGTCAGGATCACCCAGATCTTGTCGGTCTTCATCTACTTTATCTTTGCCGATTCGAGTGTGCTGGATGTAATCACCGCCATAGAGACCTTCCCCCGCTATACCAAAAAGTCGTACCTGGACAACTATCCCTGCATGGTCTTTTCGTGTGCCCTTCGCTTCATACAGGGCGTGTTGACGGTGCTTGCCACATTTTTATTGATCATTACGTCCGCGGAGGTAATGGATATTCTTCTCGACTTTATGGCGATGAGTTACGTCTCCAACATTGCCAAGATGGTAAGTAGTTGTGGTTCAACAATCAACGAGTACCCCACACCTTCAAACCTACTAGAATCATCTTTCTCACCTGGAATTCAATTCATTTCAATTCAATTCAATTCAATTCAATTCGATTCAATTCAATTCAATTCAATTCAATTCAATTCTTCTTATCAGGGCTTTGATTTGGCCCTCTGGGGAAAGTACGGCCCGGCTCTGGAAACCGAAGCCAACGAGTTTCTTACCCGTCCAATGCCAAAATGCATGATCCGGAGGAAAAACAATTTTCAGCGGTATATTAAAATCTGCGGAGTTATGTTTACGAGCGTCTTTGTACTTCTCTTTTCGATGATATATGCCCAAGAAAGCGATAATCACTGGATGACAAAATCCATGAGAGTCCAATTTCTCGACACGACCGGCATCAAAGCGTACAGCGGGTGCTACGATGCCACCGAATACAACTTGCCCGGCTTGAACGGCTTCCTCCATCGGAGCAGGAAACTGTACGCGGGAAATGAAATGAATTCCAAAAGTGCAAAATTTGGTTATTGCTTTGAAAAGCGCAAATGGATCCTTTTCGATAGCAACCATAATAACCCGTGCGAAATTAGCCGGGAACAAAGCCTCGCCCATTCGTCTACGACACTTTCGTTCGACATCTCGACTTCGTTTGACGATCCGTGGTATTCGATTAACGGGATACCCCTCGATCTACATTTCTTTGAGGATTCCGATCTAGAGATCTCTGGGGAATCCTGCAGCGCGTTTTTGAACGATGGGAAATGCGACAATATATTCAATTCGTTCGATCACCTCTGGGACGGTGGAGATTGCTGTGCTTCTACGTGCACAAAATCCAATTGTGGCGTGGGAGCCCTCAGAAGTGCCTTTGGAAGCGATGTGTACGGCGATGGCTTTCCCGATTGCAAGGACCCGAGCTTGGTACCAATCACGATAATGTTCGACGACATAGTGGATAGCTCGAACACGTGGTGGGGCATTTCTTCGTCAGAACAAAACAAACCCACGGAACCCATGATGCTTTTCGATTGCGATGACGTGAATATTTTTACCATTCCCGTCAATCAAAAAATGGCCGGCAATAGCGAGACCTTCATGATCGAGGATGGAGCCAATTGTACCATCCGCATCAACAATTCTACAACGAGTTCAAACCAAGCCGGGAAAGATCAAAGCCCCATTCTTTATGTCAACTATACGGTATACCACGGAAACAAAACGGATATGGAGGATAATCCTATTGTCATGGTCAAGGGGGAGAGCGAAAAAACCGAATTTATCATGTTTGAGCGGATTCCGGATTGCTATTTTGCCAAGTTGTCCGAGCATCTCGACAATGCCACAATATACACGGGGACCGGCCCGCAGAATCGAGCCATCAAGTGGCTGCGAATAACCTCGCGCACATCCAGAAACTCGAGGTGCGAAGATGATTTCTTTCTCGAGCGATATGCCATGAGTGTCTTCAACTTTGCAGCTCCCGTCTTGCCACCGGATCCGCCAAAATCCGCCGATGTGGGCGCTACCGTAACTGCTGCTGTTGATGTGATACAAACTCCGATCGACCTGAGCACGGACAATTCCTCTATGATCATAACTTCCACACCCTCTCAAGCAAGAGGTGTCTCTAGTGGGATATCGTACGAGAAACTTTGGATCGACGAAAACCGTCAGTGCATCTGGCGAAACGTGGAATGCACCGGCCGCTCCGTCGAATCTCTTCTCCTGGACGGTCTTGATCTATCGGGGACGATCCCATCTGCAATTGGATTGCTAACAATGCTCACAAGATTGAGCGCTAGTAAGTTTCCGTAAAGCAAAACCAAATCAGCGAAAGCGAGCAACAACGGACCGTCGATGAAATAGAAAATGCTCTTTTGCGAATTCTCACTTACAACCTTGGTTACATACTTTTTGTTCGAATGCAACGCAGGTGAAAATTATTTGGAGGGGACTCTACCTAGCGAGCTTGGACTCCTGACATCATTGAAGAGGTTGGAACTTAGTGAGTATTTGTATTGGCCGACGGTTCAGGGCAATGGGTAATGGTTGATGCTGCACCGCCATCCATTTTTTTAAGTTTCATGCGATCTTACCACGCTCCCCTCCTGTTCTCTCGCTGTGCCAGAAAGCAATTCTCTAACTGGAACGATACCGAGTGAAATTGGAAACCTAAGCAGTTTGGAAGTTTTGAATTTATGTAAGCGTCTTGGTCTCCCCTTTTGTTGTTGTTGTTGTTATAATGATCATGGCACGGAATTTTCATGTTGCTTTGTGTCTTTCTTCGTGTGTGTGCTGACGGTCATCATCATTTTTTCATTTCCTATATTTCTTCCTCCGGTGCCGTGTCGTTCGACTCGCACAAAAACATCGAATGGTACGCACCGATGTTCACAAACAGTCGGGAACTCGCTCAGCGGATCGGTCCCCACCGAATTGGCAGAACTCGCGAATCTGACGGAGATTGTGGTGGGGGATGGCGAAAAACCCTATACGGGAAGAATGCACTACGATCTGCTTCCCGTCGTCTACACAACCTGCGAGCCGTGCCGGGGTGTACGGGAGCCAGAGCCAGCTCGCATCGAGAAAGGGCGGGAAAACAGAACCGACGAGGAGACCGAACCTCCGGAAAGTATGTGCAACGACCTGAGAGGCAAATTTTACCTCAAAGAGAAGGTTGTGTCAGTCGAGGATTGCACCCAACTGAAGGAATCCTCTTGTTTTGAGTGCGGATAAAGGAGGACCGGGATGGTCAGATCGGTGTAGTGCATCGACTTGCATTGGATAGGATCGGATAGGATGGAATGAACAACTGCAATGTATGGCTGTGATGGACGATGGATTCTATTCCACTATTGGCTTCCATTTTCACCCCCAGAACTGCTATCGCACTTTGGTCCTTTGTTTCGGAACGCCGGGGAACAAAACTTTTCTGTCTGTGGCCGAGTAGCGAACTATGAAGCGCATCATCAAAGGCTAGTTGGGATTTGACTCAAATTCACACAATCAATCACGAGGAACGAGGGAAAACTCGTCCATCCTTCCATCCCCGGAAACACATTCCCAGAAGTCCGTGCGATGTCGTGTCACGTGAAATTATTAGCAGGACACAGACGTGATGCCTCGAATGTTAGCTGGCAACATTTTGGACCTCTTTCAGCGAAAGAAACCAACGGGAATGTCGCACATGGGGACAGTAGCAACGAGAAGAATACAACACAATCGGCACGCTGGGGGGGGGAGGGGGGGGGGGGGGGCATTTATTGCTTTGCAAATCCTTGTCGGATCCCTTTGTCATCGTTGTGGTACATGCAATGCGAGGCAGATTTTTTTGGAAAAAAAAATGTGACTGTTATTGGTTTGTTTCCGCGAAGGGATCTTTGGAATTCTGTTCTAATCCAGGCAAGCCGTCGATAGAGATCCTTTTGACTCTTCAAAAGTGTTAGAGATCAATCCATTCGTTACCATTGCGGATATGGACGGAGGAGTGGTTCAAAGAAAATGATAGATTCACGATGGATAAACTATGAATACTATGCATGTACTAATCGAAGAAAGTTGTGATTCAATCTTACACTTTTGGAAACTATTGTGGTACGGAGTAATAGGTATTAAAAACATAAAAGGAGGCATCCAGATTCCGTTGTCTGGAATTTCTAAAAAAAGCGTTCCAATACATAGCGCACGTTCGTTTGGTATGCAGAGCCCAATGCGTTGGCAACAACGCACCCTTGGGGATTCGCTAATAAACCCTGTGCCCTGTTACAATCCGCGGTATCGTTTTGCCACCCAGGCCGTTCTGTTTATAGTCGAGACATCAAACACATAATCCATTCACTCACATTCCATCGTGATGATAAGTTTCGCGCGTAGATGACCGATCGAGTTTCTACAGCAACGTTCCAGCAGCGCGTCCCAGCAGCGCGTTCAATCACTCCTTCTTTGACGCCAATGCCAGCGCCAATGCCAACGCCAACGCCATCGCTGCCCGTGCTTGGTGGTGTATCGTCGATTCCTTGACCCCAGTCAAAACCAATTGCCAAACAATTGGTTGGAAACATCGACATCCAGATTAGCATGAATATCTCAGGAATGCATTCCTTCATTTTCCGTCGTTTTATCGTCAAATCAAAAGGAATGATCACGCTAATAGCAGCATCATATCCATCGAGTTTCCTTGATTTCGTGTCGTTAAGTTTGTTGGACCGAATCAGTATCCATCCCAACGTCCGGGTCAACTTCAGCGTCAACAACGACACACTTCATTCTATTCCGTTCGCTTGTCTTTTGATTTCCTTTCCCTTCGTCTTTTTTCGCTTCGCTTCGCTTCGTTGCAATCGCAATCAATCCGCTCGGATTCTCCATCCGGAGGGAAGGAATCGCATCAATTCCCGGGTTTGTTGTATGGTGCTGGCGTAGATCGATTCCGGCGTCCTTTTGCCGCGGGGATTGTGCTGCGTCTGCTGTTGGTGTTGGTGCTTGTCTCGGACGGCCGTCAGGCGGGGCAGGACTTGCGTCTCCCAGTCGGCGGTGGGAAGGGACGACGACGACGACGACGACGACGACTTTGGGGACCACACAATGGCTCGGACCCAGTCGAGCGCCGCGTCTCCTCCGGCGGAGGATGACGATGATTCATTGCTATTGCGGTCGTTTTCGTCCTCCCCGAACAGGACCGCTCCCTGGTACATGACTTCCTGCAGGACGTGAACGTTGACCACTTGATGCTCGATGCAGGCATTCCAGGCCTCCTTCATCCACTCGTGGTGGCGATCGCCGATGGTGTGGTCGTCCTTCGCCAGGGCCCGGAGGGTGGCAAAGTTGCGGCCGACCCGCAGCATGTGCAAGCAGTGAAAGGAGTTGATCAACAAGAACGACTGCTGTGTACCATGTGTACCATGCGTACCGCTTCCGGGTTCGTCCAGCAAGCCCGAGAGGTGGTCCCGGCGGTGCTGGTTGTTGCTGGAACCCTTCGAATGCTGTTGTTGCCGTTGTTGTTGTCGTTGTTGTTGTTGTTCCTTCACGAGTCCCTTCCAGACGCGCTTTGCCACGGCGAGTGCCAGCCGAACAAAATCCTCCCGTTCCTTTGCCTCGTTTGGACGAGCCGTGCCGCTCTCTCCGCTCGCGTTTTGTGCCTCGTCGTAATAGTCGTAATAGTGGTAGTCCTCCAGGGCCGACTCGTCCTGGCACGATCGTAGCGCGTGGGCAAAGGAGATGGCGTCCGTCTTGCGGTGCCTGGCGGTCGAATTCGACCTCGAATTCGAATTTGCGGTCCCATTCGCATTCGCATTCGAGCTTGCAGTCGAATTCGCATTCGCAGTCGAATTCGCATTCGCATTCGCCAGCTCGTACAGGAGCGTGGCCGTGGCGACGGGCCGGTTCGCCCTGGGTCCAGCCGCCGCGTGGCAGGCCAGGACCTGGTTCCAGTGCCAGCTCGTGGACGGCCGGCCGACAAGGGAGCGAAAAAAATCCAGGTTGTCCAGGCGCTCGGCGATGGCCCTGGCGCGGAGCGGGTGCGCCGCTTCCAGCCACGGCAGCCGCGGCTGTTGACCGTTCGCGTCTCGCTGCGTTTCTCGATCCGATCCACCCGGGATGCTCCCGTAGAGCTTGAGCACGTGGGAGTAGGAATCGTACGAGGGGACCGGGAGCTCGGTGGGAATGGCCGATCCGTGGTTCCGCAGGAGGGGCACAAATAGTTCCATGCCCTCGAGTATGGCCCTGGCCCGCTCGACGCGCTGCCAGTGATCGAGGCGGGGAGAAAAACTATTGTTGTTGTTGTTGTTGTTGTTGCCGTTGCCGTTGTCGTTGTGGTCCTCCTCCTCGCCATCACCGAGCGCGGTTGCGTTTGCGAGCTGCTCGAGGAGGGCGTTGCATCGCTCGGTCGTGACGCGATCGACAGTGTGGGTGAGGCCGACCTGGTATAGATTCTGGAGGAGCTGGAGCAAAAACCGGGACTGCCGATCGAGCTTGGGACGGAATTCCAGCGGGACCAGCTCCGTGGACGTGGACGCGGACGCGGACGCACCGGATTCCTCGCGATCGCGATCGCCGTTGTAGTTGTTGCTGTTTGCCGCCGCTGTTCTCGATCTCGTCCAAACGTTTTGGTATTCGCGGTGCCGAAAGGGATTCACATTCACATTCGCATTCGCATTCGCATTGGTGTTGTTGTTTTTGTTTTTGTTTTTGTTGCTGCTAATGTCGGGCGGCTCACCGAGGAGCTCGTTCAATCTCTGCCAGTCTCGTTTCCACTCCGGATCGGTTTCTTCCCGACGGGAATCGGTATCGGTATCGGTATTCGTATTCGTATTCGTATCGGTATCGTAATCGATGCGCAACGCGCCGCCACCCGTTCCGTGCTCGTCGCTGTTGTTGGAGGAGAGTCTAGCGAAATGCGACCGTGAATACGAGCGGCAATGGAAGATCCGAGCTGGGTGCGAACGAGGCGAACGCGAACGCGAACCGTTGCTCCGAAACCCTCCGCAGAAGGCCTCGACGCGCTTGTTTCCATCGCAAGCCACCGCCGACGACGACACGGACGGAATGGCAGTGGTCGAAAGCCTCCGTTTTCTTCGGCCGGTATGTTGCCGAAACAGTTGCTGTTGCGCCGACCGTGGTTTGTGTTTGCCCGGACGTGGAAGGTGACATCGCAGCAGAAGCGGGAAGCGGTTCATTCTTTGGAGTGCGGTCTGGGTTGTTGTTATCGTTGTTATTGTTGTTGTCTTGTGAAATGGTGTGGAACGGAATGTTATCCAACGAGACAATGATGATGTGATTTTTTTTCTTGTTTGTGTCGACTGGGCCTGCCTGATGTACTCGTACCGTAATCACCTGAGATGTGAGATGATACTACGTACTACGAACCGTAGCGAATGACGAAGCGTATTATGATGCGAAGATTCGTTCCGTTCGGCTTGACCGAGATCGATCGATCCCAAAAGGGAGTTACTGCACGGTACGAAGTTGATTCCCCCTTTATCACACATTCAAAAAGTTCAATCCCCTTTTTCGTTCCTACCGGCCATTTGCTGACGTCCAGACGGTTCTGCTCGACGCGCGTAGTCTCCGTCAACAACAAACACAACTCGTACCGCATAGTAAGATTACCTACGAGTTACACCCCCTAATTATTTACCGGATTCTTCCCCCACACGTTGATGTTGATGATGTTGTATTCACAACTCCTCCAACGGGTCGAAAAAACGAAAATTTTGCCAAAAGAAATTTCTCCGGCGATGCCCGGCGTTTTTGTTTACAACAAGCGGGCCCGCCGCATCAATACGACTGCTGCACATAAGAATTTGGGCATGTATGATTTAGGATGGGATTGCCTGAAATGGATGACCGGAACGGTAGGAATTGAATTGAGCCTGCCATTCGTCTTTGGGAAGCAAGCAACACAAGAAATAATACTTCGTAATAGAAGTAATAATAATACTACCGGTACGGTACCGGTACACTCGTCAACGTACGAGTATTGTGGACCGGACCGTGACGAAACCAAAAATCCTTTAGTTTTTGGTTACATACCGTACGGTACCGTACTCGTACCGTACATGCAACAAGGACAACAAAAACTGGTACATACCAAATTTCGACTTCGAAAGAAAGCGAACCCGTCACCGCCATCCAAAGCTAACAACTTTGAGACTGCCCGTTACACACCACACCACACCACACCACACCACCAACACCGGAATAGCACAACATAGCAAACTATCCGCCAATCCAATCCCTACGTATTAGCTAGTTAGCACTTAGTTGTCGACGAGCGACAGAGCGAACGAACGAGCGAACGAGCGAACCAACCAACCAACCAAAGACGTCACACAGAAACCAACAGAAGCCAACCAACCAACCAACGAACTACCCAGCACTATGTCCAGCGCCGGTTCCGAGTTTCGCCAGCGGGCCGGGGGCAAGGTCCAACAGCAGCATCAATATCAGCACCAGCACCAACACCAACACCAGCAGCACCAGTCCGCTCCCCCTCCGCCTCCCGGTCAGCAACGCCAGCGGTCCGCCGGCTCGAGTTCGCTCCCCCGTCCCGGGTTTGCCCCACCGGCTCCCCGTCCCAGTCCCAAAGCCTCGGGTGGTTTCGGAAGCGGAGCGCCCTCGACCCCGTACACGGCGGCGCCGGCCCAGAGGACCTATTCGACGGGATACGCGTCGATATCGATATCGCCGGCATCGGGAGGATACAACAACGGAAGTGCTGTCGGCAGCGGCAGCGGCAGCACCAACGGCGTCGGCGTCGGCGGCGGACGCGGCTATTCCACCAATGGCTATTCCAATGGCGGAAGCATGGGCGGAGGCAGCAGCCACCATTCTTCGCTAAATAATGGATACGGCGCCGACGACAAGTACGCCAAGAAGAAACGGACAAGCACCACCACCACCAGCCAAAACCCCTTTTCGTCGCTGGGCAAAAGCGGTAACACGGGCACGGGCACGATCCTCGGCGGCATTGCCCTCGTTTGCTACGCGTTGCTGATGACGACGCTCTACTGGTCCAAGTCCTCGGCGACGTCCTCGATGCTCTCCCGCCTGGAACAACCCGACACGCTCTCGGTCGTCGCCAAGGTCGAGGATCTGGAGCGCCGCCTCATGACGTCCGAGAATACGCGGCAGCGGACCGAGCAGTCCTTCAAGTCCAGGTACGACAACCAGGTCAACACGCTCGAACGGTCCAATCGATTGCTCCAGGAGCAGGTCAACCAGCACACCACGGTGCACCTGCCGGAGGCCAAGGGAAAGATCGAAAACTTTACCAAGCGGGAAAAGGCATGGAAGAACCAGGTGGACTGGCTCGTGTCCTCGAGCGCGAGGGAGTCCAAGCGGAACGTATTGGAGCGGTGCGTAATGTAATGCAATCTGATGTGGCGTGGTGTGATGTGATGTGATGCGATGTGATGTGGTGTGTTCGATGCATGGATAGATTGATAGCTAGATTCGGGATATATTTGTTTCGTTTTTTGTTTGTTTGGGTGTGGTGTATGGGCAGCGGAATGAACGATGGTTGAAACGTTTTGACTCACATGACGATTTTATTTTTATTTTTTACTCTTTCGGCCGCTATTTTCTGGTTTCTCGTTGCCAACAATGACCAACCAATTCATTGTTTGTGTCGGATTCGACTGTATACCATTTCCATTACCATTGCCATTGCCATTTCCTACGACTCGGATCCTTTTGTCGACATTGCCGATTTTCTCTTCGTGATTTTGCTGCGACTCATTGGAATGCGATGCGTCGGTCATTGATTGGATTTTGGGATTACGCGACAACCATGAATGGATTGATTGAATTAATTCTCTGTGTGTGTGTGTGTGTGTTGCACCGACACGAACAAATACATCCAATACAATCATGCAATGCAATGCATTGCATTGCAATAAATAATGAATTGACTCGGTACCCACAGATTCGGCCCCGGCCCGCACAAGGTCGAGTTCACCTTTTTGGTCAAGCTGGAGGAGGGACACCCCGACGGCGCGGAGAAACGCTACAAATTCGTCGTGGACCTGGCTCCCGTGGACCTGGTACCCCACGCGATCCACCTCTTTTTGGAACAGGTCGAGCACGGACTCATGGACGGGACCGAGTTTTATCTCAACGGACCCCACATCGTCCAGGCCGGTCCCCAGCCCACGTGGTCCATCGACGGCAGCGACGACGCCTTTGACCAGTACTCCTCGGAACACTCCAACAAGGACAAGCTGAGCACCAACGCCGTCGGAACCCTCGACAAGTACGATAAAATTGTCTCACACCAACACGACGACGCCTACGACGACGACGACGACGACGAGTACGAACACTACTACGACGACAAGGATTTCGTCACCGAGGACAAGCGCACCAAGGCATTTGCCGACCTCGGACTGGACCACCTGGCCTACCCCGACTACAGCGAGAAGTACCCCCACCAGGCCTGGACCGTCGGTTTCACGGGACGCCCCGGCGGACCCGACTGGTACATCAACAAGGTCGACAACACCGAGGCCCACGGACCCGGCGGACAGCAGCAACACGTCCTGCCCGAGCAGGGAGACGCCTGCTTCGGAATCATCTCCGCCGAGGGCACCGGCCGCAGCGCCCTGGCCTCGTACGTCTACAACTCGGACATCTACGCGGACAACTCGGAGTGGCACCACTTTATGACCCATCCGATCACGATCGTACACGCCGAGATTCTCACCAAGGAACCGATACTGGACCGGCACTTGCACCTGACCCACCTCACGGGACACCACAAGGTCTACAACCACCGCAAGAAACGCCGACACGTCGACGAGGCGACCCTGCCGGAGGCCACCGTCGAGCACGGGGAGGGAGTCGATCCCGAAAACCTTCCCGAGCACATCCAGGCCATGATGAAAAAGAAGGGGACCCAGTATTCCATCAAGAAGATTCCACACCCCCACCGCGAACGACCCCACCTCGAACACGCCGCCGAGGCGTAGTAGACGCAGGCTAGAGCAGCGGGAAGGAGGGACTTCGTTTTTCTTTTCTTTCGAAAACGATACGATACGATACGATTCATTCCTTGGCTGCGAACACGATTCCGATTCCTCTATGCTACTACCTACCTACTACACTCCTCCATAGTATTATTCAAAAGCAAGCGAAACAGCGAGGCGGACACGAAAGATCAATGCCATCTGGCTGCGTCCTTTCGTCCTTGCTTGCTTGCTTGGCATGGTGAACGTGTGTGTTTGGCACGAAATCTGCACTAATTGCCCAACCCAACATCGATTCCAAACACCCGCGTACATCGTGCCAGAACCACACACCACACCTACTTCATCACTACTACTCAACACTCAAAACAAACACTCAAAAACTACACGTACCGTACAATTATTTAAAACCCAAAAAATCGCAATAGAAACCATTACAACTGTTCCATACCAAAAAATGGTATTGGCCAATATCGTTTCGTAATGAATTACATATTACCCCATGGATGAATAGAATGATACTTGTATCGTTCATGACTGCACGCTTCCGGTTTCCGGCTTGGTCGCGACACGGGGACACAGGCTCAATCTCCCTCTAGTCACTTCCCTACGGTACACTACACTAGTAGATGGTGCGAGTTAGTTGTTTCGTGAACGATCTCAACTGCGTGGCTACCGTATGGTAAATTACTGAACCAAGGGGTTTTCTTCGGGAGTGTGCCAAACGACTTTCTTCGCGCTGGTTGATTGATGACTGTATGGTAGGGAACGACGATTCGAATCGCAAATCCGTTTGAACGTACTGTATGTTACTGTAGCACTGTATCCGAATATCATACCGTGTACATTTGTTTGCGCATTATTCGATTTTGGAATGGATGTTGTGATGTCGTTTCTACCGTACCGGGATTTGGGGGGTTGCAACGATTGTCGCAATTTTCTTCCATCACTGTATGTATCGCAGATTTTTGGAACGGGTGCAAGTAACTGGATTTCTAATGAAGTATAGTACGTGTACTATACCGGTCGGTGGTTGCCGCTATCATTGGTGCTACGCTACGGTGCTGTATGTAAAAGTATGTACTCTCAACTCGGGTGAAACAAACAAACAAGGATGATTCGCATCGCATCGTATCGTACGTACAATTCCTAGTCCGGTATAACCTAATGGCAAAATAAATCGAGCGTCACAGTGCCGTATCGAACTGTTCGGTATCGGGGGAGAACAGCTTTCTTCGCTCGTACATACGGTAGGGGTCACTCCCAAAGAAAGCTTGGTGCCAAAAATCGGTCCTTCTAGGTGTCGTCACCGAACAGGAACCCTGTAACTGTCCTTGTCGTGCCCCGGCAATGGGCTTGATTTGTTGCAAAACCTGTCATTCGTTGACAGTATACGCACGTGCTTTGTGCCCTCAACACATCGAACATCCAATTTCAGGTCCAGTCGAGCCGAGTCGACTCGAGTTCAGCTCTTTCCCGTTTCCAAGAAAAGACTTTCGCTTTGCACTGTATTTGGTATTGGATGAAACAATCATTCTTTGATTCATTTCCATTGACTCTGGCAACAGCGTGGTCTTGGCTCACAGTACTATGTGTCTGCCGTAGTGGAATGTTGTTGCGCGTCGTTGGATTCGACTTCCGTACCGGTACAATCTGGTTTCGTTTCAATCTTTCCCGGTACGTAGTGCGGTTCAGTGCAGTGCAGTGCAGTGCAGTGGCAGGTTCGTTTCCGTTCCGTTCCGTTCCTTTCTTTCTCAAAGCCCGTTCGATTCCACTCTCGCGGCTCGCGGCTCGCTGCTTGGTTTCGTTTCGTTTCGTTTCGTTTCGTTCACGACCCCTTCCAGCGCTCCGTCCCGTCCAGGACGGATCGCGGCAGGGGATTCGGAACCTCCAGGTCGAGGCACTCGTGATCGCAGCCCTCGCTCCAGATGTAGCAGGTGGTGTTCCGGTTCGGATCGTCGGTGATGCTGTGGCCGGCTCCGTCGCACATCCCCACTACCAGGTTGGGTCGGGAGGTGCAGACGGCATTGGCGTACGCCTGGGCGTTTCGGAATTCGAAGAGCTCTTTCGCGAAGCGTTCCTTCCCAAAGACTTTGGAAATGGTGGCATCGAGGGACTTGTTCGCGGCATTGTGCAGGAGCCGGTCTCCCTTGGAGAATTCCCTCCAGGCGGTGCCGTGGTAAAAGAAGGCTTGCATGCTCGGCGTCAAAAAGGAGGGAACCAGATAGACGCAGGGGCGTTTCGGTCGCGGTCCGTTCTGAAAGCTTCCCGCTGCGCGCGAGGCTTTCACGTACAGGATTTCTTCCACCGTCAGTCCCAGAAGGAGCTTGAGGGCGACCAGGGATTCGTCCATGCGTTCCATCACGGCGATGAAATCGTACCCGTCCAGAATCTCCGAAACAATCTCGTGGTAGTCGAGGGAAGATTCGGCACGGGCAGAAGCAGAACTCGCGCCATCGTCGTGGTCGTTCGGGCGCGGTTGTTTCCGAAAGTCGCTCCATTCGTTGGTGATTTTCTCGGTCAGGTTCTCTCGAAAGGTCATGTCCTTGATGAGCGAATTGGACCCCAGTGGACGCGTCGCAAAGTTCAGAAAGTTCTCGTCGGTTGGTTCCTTTTGGTGGATCGACACGGAGAAGTGAAAAAACTAGGAAATGGTCCGCTGGATGGGGTCTCGCACCAGGCCAAACAAAAAGGAACGGTCTTTGTCTCGTAGGGAATATTCCAGGTCAAGGGCAGTCCCGTGGTTGGTCCGGTGCCGGCACCGGGGCGGATGATTCCACGCGCGGACGAGTTCCTGCTGCTCGTATGCCATTCGTGCCGTGTCCGTCGAATTGAAGTTCCGTTGCTTTTGAACCAATGCCAACATTTCGCTGTGGAACTGCTTGGAAGCGCGGTTGTGGACCAGCCGGAGCACGATATTGGTCATGGTGGTCGATCCGACCTTGGTCGGCCGCTGGAAGAGGATTCCCTCGCGGGCGGGCTTGGTGATCATCAGTCTGTGTTCCTTTTTGGTTCCGGAAGGGTAGCAGGGGAAGGGATTCTTGGTGAGATCGAAGGGCTTCCAGGTTCGAAACGGGACGGATTCGGATTCGGTGTCGTCGTTGTATTTGTCTTTGTCTTCGGTCGCGCGTGGCTGGTTGCCATTCGCATTCGCATTCGCATTCGCATTCGCATTCGCATACACTACCGATTGTTGTCTCTCGATAAGTGGTTGGTAGCTTCCCCAAAAGGAAGAATCCATGGGGCCGGGAGACGACGTTCCTACTTCCGCGTAGTTGCCGCCTCCCTCATAGGCGTGGAAGACGAGAAGTTGGGTAAACTGAACCGACAAAATTGCCGTGACGATTGCCACCGCTGCCATGGGAAAGTGCCGAAGCAAGAACCGATGTCGACATTGCGGGTAGTTGTTGCTCTTCGAGAGGGGATCCTTCTTGACCATTGGAAGGGGAGTGATATATCGAATGAATGAATGGATGAAACAATGAATCAAATAATGGAATCAATCAAGCGTTGTCGTCCATGTACGAAATCCGTTCGCTTTTGATTGATACCGTACGAGTACTTCCTAGTGATACAAAAGAATGTCGATGCGATTGTCCTGATCACAAAAGTACGGTATGATCTCCCGACAAGTGAAAAATCGATGGCACAGTGAGTTCAGTTTGGCGTTTAGTTCGTTTACTGTACCGTACGGTAGATTGAAGATCACTCAAAAATCTGTCCCGTATTCCACAAGTTTGTGCGGCCAAAGTCTCTTATTGGGCGATTCCCGAAAACACAGATGAACTACGCTGTGTATGCTGGTGTTGAACCTGGTAACGCTGTGAACCAGGCCAACGGTGGGGTAATCCTCATAATGAATCACAGGTTTGAAGAAAAAAGGAGGCTGCTTAGCAGCTTGAAGTTGAGCCACAGCAGACATGGTGAGTTAGACGTTACGGTTAGTTTTTAGATAGTTTTATCGATAAAAAAAATTTCAAAGCGATATTGCGATTAAATTCAATATGAACTACTAGTACGCTGTGTATGAAATTGTGTGCTATTGAGTTTTAGTGTCTACTATGACTTCGAGATAATTTGAGAAGCTTCCCAGCTAGTTCAGTGATACGATTGGAAAAGAACTGGGTTCTTTGATAATCAAAATTCGGATGAGACTTCAAGGAGAAGGTTCTATTTGATGTTCAAATACGATTGAACAATGACAGATGATCGGGATAGGTGTCATTGACTCATGACTGTTGGAGTGTGTCAATGATGGATGACTGGACTGATGGAGTGTGTCAGTGACTCATGACTGAAGTGTCTGTGCATTGTTCACAGAATATCTGTGTAAATTAGGTTGATCTGTTACTCAGTTTTCGTCTTTTTTACTCACATGACCGTTTTTAAGTGTTTATGAGACTCCCTCGTAAACACTGATTTACACACAATTCTGTGTCCCCATTTGGAATCCATGACTGCACCTTTTTCATTCCCTTGTTAGTAATCCAACAGATGATGAGTCACATAAAAGAACAAAAACGTCCAGTCACCACAGTCCAACTCGCCAATTTCAATCATACGTACAACGGACACCAAAAATTGAAAAGTCGAAACAACAATATTTCATGAAGTAATTATACTGTCTTTTCCACAATGAAGGGGAGGCTATATTGCCAGTTCCCCATACATTCATCATGCCGCCAAAGAGGGGTCCAACAAACTACACCTCAGACGAACTCAGGTCTCTGTTGAAGAAGATATTTTGTGTTAACCCTGTCTCTAGCGAGGAATGGAATTTTGTTATAGAAGCTCCTCATATAGATGCTTATCCTAATTCCCAAAGGGAAGGACAATCCATTCGCCGCAAACTAAGCAATCTCTATTGCCAAAAAGTTCCAACTGGCGATCCAATATGTCCCTGGCAAGTTAGAGCGGCAAAGGCAATGAAGGCAAGGATGCTTTATACGGCAAATGGGGGCAATGGACACGAGCTGTATGACATGACACAAGGTTATGAGGAGAATAGGTTTCTTTCTATGGAATAGGAAGACCTTTTTGGCAAAGACAATGCTGGCTTTCCCATTCTTCCTCTTGGTCAACCTACTCAACCAATGCAAGAACCAACACAACAAGACCCATCAAAGCAAGAAGAAGACTTACCCTCCAGTACTGTTGGCGTATTGATGACAGCATCACCAGCAAAGAAATCGTACAGATCCCACATCATGTGCGACAGAGTCAGTAGACAAGAACTCATGAACAAAGAACTGATGTCATTCTTGGAGAAGCAAGCTGATATGAACAGGAAAGACTTGGAGAAGCACGCTGAGATGAACAGGGAGGAAAGACAGTCAGTTGTCACCGTCATATCCAAGGTTGCTGTGAATATTGCCAGCCTCTTTGCAAATAATACCAAGAAGAGTGCAAGCAAAAAGAACAAACATGATGTAGATTCCGATTCCGATTCTGACTTGGATTTCAACAAGAAACCAAAAGCCAATCCGAAAGCCAAACAAGACAGGTACAATTTTGCCGAAGACGGCACCGATTACCATTCTTCCACAAAATCTGTTGACTGCAGCGTTGAGCCGGAGTAAGAATTGGCGATTCCACTTAAGGATTCGGTTCCTGTTTAATTGCAAGAGGTAGTTGCGCATTTGGTAGAACTTCATCCTTCGAATCGGAATCGGAATCCGAATCCGAATTGTCAAATAACCATGAATCATTTGACGACGAATTATTACCATCCACTTCCACTCCTCTTGGGATGGTAGATGGGTTGGAATTGAGTGGATTGGCTCGTGCAACAATCTGTTGTTGGTAGTAGATTCTCTGTGCTTGAAGAGTCCAAAGAATCTGAGCAATCTGTTGTCGGTGTTTAACAATCTGTTCCCAGTGATGCCGTTGAATTTTGGCTTGACGTTGTTGGTGTTGCCATTTGACTGTGGCTTGAAGAGCCTGAAGAGTCTGTTTTTGTTCTTTGGAAATTACCATAGTAGATTAATTATTAGTAGTAGTTGCTTTTGGTTTTGCAAGAAACCAAATTATGAGGTTTGCAAGTTGAAATGAGCTTTGCAAGTTGCAAAGGAATGAACTAGTAACTACTAGTAACTCCTGCAAAATAGTGGTTGGTGAAGTTGTTACATGAAAGTCTGAACTTGATGGGAATCAATGCACTGGCCAACAATTCCCATTTCCATCCCCATTTCCATGTGTATGGAAAAACTGATGGGATTGAACCCCTATTAAGGAGTTGAGCCCCTCTTAAGGAGTTGTGCGGTTTTTATGAACCCGAACACCAAAAGCGAAACTACTCCATCTGGATCAGAACTACTCCTCGTATTACTTGTAACTTGTGTAAACTACTTGTATCCTTCTATCCTTCCAGCAGCAACAAGCTTTCAGCTCATAATTCAGCTCATAATTCAAAAACTTAGCAACAGCGAAAGCTATGTCCAAATATAAGCTACTAATTACTACTACCATGGGGGATCTCAACAATCTACTTCTACTCAACTAATTGATCCATTGATCATGATTGACCGACTATGGAGAATCGATACTTGGAACCGACAATCTACTCAACCACCCAAAGCAAAATTCGAAGGCGAAACTTCCATCAGTCCTTAAGTCCAGTTTTTGAATACCTTAAGTCCATCCATCCAAGTCCGATGGCGCACCCAATCACCAGCTCAACGGCTTGGCACAGCTCCTCAACGGCTCAACGCTCGGCTGGCTACTTGAACATGCTGGTGGCATCTTCAGTTGGCTTGGTGGCATAAGAGAAGTATCCGTCCTTCTTATGCATGAAAACATTCAGGATCTGGTTGTGGCCGACAGCACTGGTTTGGTAGTTGTACAGAAGCATCATCACATTAAGTATGACCTTTTGATCTTCAAAGTCCTCTAAAAGAAGCCTGTCTTTCAATCACAGGAATTGCCCCTGGATCATTTGTATCCCCCACTCTGATAACTGCCAAAGCAAGGTTGCTTCACAATTCAACACGAAAGCTTCAGCACCAACTTGATCCGATTGCAAACTCTGGATAAGATAGTTTGAAAGTCTTACTTTGAATGCCGCGTCAACTGTAAGCATTGTGCCATACTCATCAAACATTTCCTGCATCTGGTCATAAACACCGTAATCTGCAACGGTGCTGTCATGCCAAGACCCAGGACAGTTGAAAGCAGTTATGTAGATTCTCCCATCAGGTGCAAAAACAAAAACACTACTAATGTAAGTGTCGCATGTCCAACCATTGTAGTACTGGCTCTGTATTAACCAATATCGGAGTGCTGTATTAAGAGTTTTAGACCATCGGCAGCGCCCCATACTCGTTTTTCATGAAGTGCTAGATATTTTGCACCAATTGCGCTAATGTATTCCTCTGTTTCTACTTTGTTTGGAAGTGTAATCCTTGCATTTGGATGGTTCTGTAATACACACAAAACAAGTTTCCGCGAAAAATTAATCCATTTGTACATGACAGTAGACGTAAGTCCAAAAGCCATTGAGGAGATTCTTGCAACAGATCCTCTTGTGCGGAACCAAAAAAGGACTAACCCAAGACAACATGTTGCATTCGCCTCTCGTTTTCTTCCTTTTGGTACTCCATTCTTTGTTAAGGTTAGCTTGCAGATACGCTTGGTTTTTAATCAATGGTGTAAATATCAAATACAGGTTGGAAGAGGTCGAGGAGATCGCAAAAGACCTTGTGGTCTACACCACAGCAGTTGAGAAGAGCCTGTTCATTGCCAGAGTTGAAAAGGTGAATGAAGGAGGATTGGCAGTGCCGGCAAAGGGCTATTCTTGGTGTTCTTCTATCTTTTAGACGCCTGTCAGAAGGATCTTCATCTTCAGAATTGCCATTGTCTATCATACAAAAGATGGACAGGATCTCTAAGTGTTGCCATGATAGTGGAATTTTGCTAAGTATGATTGTTAAGAGGGCGAGGACAACAAGAAGGACGGATCGATCGGAAGAGGCGGAAATTAACATAAAAAATTTCAAATTACGCTGACAAAATTACTATCAGGGAGAAAGATACCTTTTTTAGTCCGTGTGTACCTTTTTTAGTCGGAGAAAGAGGCAGATACCAATTTTTCTTCAGTTGTATCCACAAATTCCTTATTCCAAAAATGAACATGAATATGGGAAGAGTTTTGAGTGCACAGATATCTGTGTCAACGATTTTCATTCCTGAATACACACATCGATGCCATGTGACACAGATATTCTGTGTTTTCAGGAATTGCCCATTAGTCTTACAACCAGTCGTGTTGATATGAAAAGTGAGGCCCTTTGGGGGAGGAAGGCTTATTGGACTGCACAACATACGGTATGATATGTACACATTGTACTTATCCAGTAAGTGCTCGTACAGGAGGAGCGTGCTCGCAGCAAAAGAGCTGATACCGGTATGTCCTGTTTTTCCTTGTTGGATCTGTACTGTAACATTCCCAAGTAGCGGGTGCCTCTAATGCTATGGTTAAGGAATGGTTTGGTTGAGACCACTTGGTATAGTGATGGGTGTGTTACTTGAGTTTTTAATAATTTTCCGTGATTTTCTTGACCGGAAGAATCATAAAGTCCGAAGGGGTTCCGGCGCGTGCAACCCCTGCAAATTGGGTATCTATGGATAGCTCTTGACCTTGCCAATTCTGGCGCGGTGATTACTTTGGTCAAGAAGTTCCAGGTGGAGAGTAAGATCAATAAGACTAACAGGACCCAAATCTATGGGTGTACACGGGGGGCGAAAAAAAAAGCTGTCTCAAAACGGTCACCCTACTACTTTACATCTACCGGTATACTCGTACTCGCTAGAACGGGTTTGCATCCAGGAATTGACGACCCTCGTGTAATGCAGGGGTCATAATGACCCCTGATATAATGCACGTGCGAAGCAGTTTAAGATGAGAAAGGCATAGACAATGATCTTAGCGCTACGACTACGGTACGGTACATCATACCGTTACCGTAATGTAGTGCAAAATGAACACATACTTGTGCCAATACGGACGTAGAAATTGTACTGAAGCCCACTCCCAAAGTATCTGACTCATCCTTCCTTCGTAGAGAGAAACTGTCTCACAAGATGGGAAGTTGCGAATTTTCTTTGTCAGTGTTACGATCTCGGCCTCCATCTGACATAATACCGGCACTCGTAGTAGTGTCTGGTTTCGCAACAAACTCCAGTACCGGTACGGTACATACAAATATCGGCCAAAGTTTTTCATTCCGAAACAGAACAGAGGATGCAAGGGAAACAAGAAGGCACGGACGATTCACGATTCGGCGTGTGCAGCGTTCCCAACGTATCTACCTTACGAAGAACGAAACTGAACAGAACAGAAGAGGACATTACAGATGATTCAAATTCGTCCGACGCGTTTCTCTTGGTCCTCTCCGAAGAACACGGTAGGACCGGAGCCGACGTTCTGTTCCAGCGACGGGTGAGTCGTCGAGCTGTTGCGGAACAGAGCCCGATACAACAGTATGTCGGTTCTCCGAATCTCCGAAATCTCGTTTCCCGTTTCATTACAGAAAGAGAGGGATAGCTGAACAAAATTGGTGTAGTCAGAGAGAATGGAACAAGTCGTCTCTGTGTGAAAGCGTCAGATGGCAAAAGCACAGGAATAGTAAAAGGCAGCCTTGCGTCAATTGGCAGCAGAAGTTATAGCACCAGTGGTTTAGTGGTAAAATCCAACGTTGCCATCGTTGGGCCCCGAGTTCGATTCTCGGCTGGTGCACGACATTGTGGCCGAGCGGTCTAAGGCGCAACGTTAAGGCCGTTGTCTTAATTGGCGGGGGTTCGAATCCCCTCGATGTCACCATTCTTCTCGTCTAGTTCGTACAGTGGTTAGTACCCCGCATTGTGGTTGCGGAAACCTGAGTTCGATTCTCAGACTGGACATCTCTTTTTGCCTTCGCCGAAAGTAGGAGGAGGGATTTGATGGATTCACAGTGACGATCCCAGGCTATTACCATAAAATTTTTTGACAAGCACCAATGGATTGGCAAACCAATACCTATTTCATTCAAAGGTGCCTTTCAAGGGGAAACACACTGGACACAACCGAAAGGATTGACTTGACAAGTGCATGACAAATGTAGCTCCATTTGAGGTGTTGGGGAACCGTCCATGTGGTATCTCCCCCAAACCACAACTACTCTTGCGTAATAGAACTGAGATAGCACTTTCTTACTTTATTAACTTATTTGTTACTCCATATTTATTTTACGTAGGCTGAAGAGGTATCAGGAAGGTTATGAAGTGGGTATCTCTCAGACCATATCTTGCAATTCCTAACTAATAGTCCATTTTTGTGAGTACTACTGTGTTCCCGCGTATAGCATTATCCTCACCTCTGTACAGTGCCATAATTAATGATCCACTTAACTCACACATGCTCTTCTTCTTCCAGGGTACACACATAATTAATTACTTATGGCATTGGATTTGGTCGCATTAGGATGTTCTATCCCTGGTTTTGTACCCGCATACTGTTGGCACTTTCTTACGCACCTAAGTTCCACTTATGTACTTACTTACATACCTATGTTTGCGGGTTTTAGCATGTTCACAGGATTTAGTACATTCACGGGTTTTAGCACATTCACAAGATTTAGTAATTCAATACACCTTGGATGGTCCTTGGGCTATCCGGCCCATAGAGATGTATTGGTCTTACTCTTTTATGATGACTCCTTGGGTGATGTTGTAGGGTAGTCTGCCAGGTTATGTTTTCCTGGCTCCCAGAATATGTCAGATTGCCCCTGATTGGCCCTGTCCTTAAGCCAATAGAAACGCATGTTGATGGCCTTAGATCTCTTCTGTTTAATGGTAGCATTCAGTATGCCCTCGGATGTGTTGTTATCAGTCTTCATTGGCGTGATTGATGTAGCAAACCAAATGTAAGGAACGGTAGTGCCACGTGGCACCCGTACGGCGTACGAACCTGAGAACGAACCAGAGAGCACCCTTGAGTATGCAAAGGATCTCACTGTATCAGCAACATTGGTACAATACCACATGTTGTCGGCCAAAAAAAATACAACACTTGTCGGCATCAAATTCAATTGGAAAAGCCGACAAAACGAAATGACCGAGGTGCGGGAAGACGATACAAGATACGAATATTCCAAAGACCGAAGCTTAGAATCAAACGCACCTCCACTACATGAAAATCCCTAAGTGGTAAAACAATATCACTTAGGACTACAAACAAAAGGGATTAATTGGTTAGAACCAAGACATATCCAAAGATCTGAACAGTAAGTAAACACTTGGAATCCATAAGTATGTTCAAAAGAATATACTTGATATCCCGTGAGGAAATTACTTATTGCAATCAAGAAAATCAATACCGATTCCAGATGGGCCTCATATCTAGCATATTTGCCACGAACCAGCATACGCCCCATCGAACAGAATACTTAACCCCAAAAATGACCAATACCATCGAATGACCGATACAGTAAGACCGACACGACGCTAATACAGCAACAGCAACAGCAGTATCGGCACGATGAAATCCATACTAGTGAAAAGACCGGGGAAGATCTCTACCATGTAAAATACAACAGAGAGCCCCGATACAGTAAAAATAAGAGTGTCTCTCTGAGCTCACTTCTCTTTAAATTTCAATTATCCTATACCTTTTGGTCAATTTTTAGAGTAACAGCACCACACACGGAACGTTTTACGTAGGTACAGTACGACACTAAAATCTCACTGTCACATGATAACAAGCAGCAATTGACTGTAAGCAGCAATCAAATTACAGGCTAAGCGCTAATAAGCCTGTAAAGGATTCCTCCAGCAAAAGCCGTGAATACAGCAATTGACTCAAACCTTTTTGCTCCTAATCGATAGTAGTAAAATCAGTAAAAGGCAAACACGTCCTGGTCCAATAGTCATCCTATTGTACCCATACCACAGCCTATCTGTCCTGGTACAATAGCCTTACCTATTGTGCCCATACAGCAGGCCATACAATCCCCCGCCGGCTTCGTCTCCGAATGAGTGATATGATTACCACCAAGCCTTCGATAATCCCTCACCAACGGTAAGACAGCCTATCTGCCCTGGTCCCATAGGGCCTGACTATTGATTGTACCCGTACATCAGGCCCAGCTGGTTAATTGTCTCCACAAGCAAGTGATACGATTCTCCACTGGCTTCGACACCAAGATGCCGATGAATCTGACTCAGACCAATCCGCACCTCTAGTCTCAGCACCCATACAGCTTCATCTTCGACCCAGCCCTGACATGCTGACCTACTCCAAATATTTCCAGGCCACAGCCAGCCCCCTTGGAATTGGACCTGACCGGGACCTTGCATACTCAGCCATCTATGACTACTTTGCAGAGGAAACAGACACATCCACACTCCTAGGCCATCTTCTTGACCTCTTTGAAGCCCAGGCTGTGGGCGCCCTAGGGATATTCCTGGTTGACACCTTTGGGAGGGCTAGACTCCGGCTGGTGCATGGCCTCAGGAAGTATCCTGGCCCCTTCACACTACCAAGTACCAACAAGGACAAGGCCTTTGGCTATCTGGATGACATTGAAGGTGAAGCCGGGGAGCTAGTGCTAGTTGACGCTGACCTGCTAGAGCAGACCCCTGAGACCCTGGTTCTGTCCCTAAACCACCACCAAGTTACCACTGCAAATGCACACCACTCTCACATAGTCCCAATGATCCTAGGTGGAGACCCTCACATGGAGGTGATCAACCCCTACAAGGCATGCTTCATCCCCTTTGAGTTGGTGACCCTACTGCTAGGCAAGGGTCTTACACCAATCCAAGCCCTAAGAGTCATCCACCCCTTCCTTGACAACCTCAGACTAGTGCCGACCTGTGCCCCCTCGTTGAATACCCTTCGGGCTGCGGGCACCGAACCCAGCCTAGCTGGGGGGAGCGTCATCTTCACCAAGCCCGGCATCGAGCCAGGCCTAACCTTGTACATGAGAAAGAAGGTGCTACACCGGGACTTACCTAGCTTGAAGCTCCCCATCCAGCCAGTTGAAAATCCGACACTTGCGGCCACACTTACAGCCCTCACCGGCCATCAGCTCAAGCTCAGTGAGGGCCTAGACCACCGGCGCCCTGCCACTGTCAAAAACACCTGGGGCCCCTTGTACACCCAGCATTTGTTGTTGCTCTATGGTAAGCTAGAGGAAGCTGATCTCCCTCCCATCTACAAAGCCTGGACCCAGAAAAGCAAGCACGAGAAGACCCATATGATCTTCCAAAGCCAAGTAGCTACCTATGCGGCCGAGTTGCTCATCCAGGCTTGTTACTACTGCAGCACTCAAGAGGTTCCAAGATGGCAACTTCCATGGCACTGAACCTTTCAATGTGGCAGATGGGATACTCCCCCTAGCCTTCACCCCTCCGGGTGGATCAGCAGCCACCTTGAAGAGGGAACAAGAGGCAGCGGCCAATGTGGCTGCCTACGACACCATGATCTCTACTGAAGTCAACTCCCTCACCTTGAAGGACTTCCTTGAGCTTCAGAAGACCAAGGCCTACCTACCTGTTGACTGGACCAAAGCCACCACCCAGCTGGATAGCTACCTGGCTGTCCTGGCCACCATTCTGGGGCTGCACCACCCCGCCGTGCAGGGCTACCAAAATGGACTCATGAAGCTGAAGCTCCAGCAAATGCCCCTTCAAAGGGCCATTGCTGACAAGCTTGGTGAGCTCATCACCCCCGCCATTGTACTGTACTACTTCCAGATCCGAGTGAGGGGATGGCTGGAAGAACAGTGGGGCTCCACCTTCAACATCCCTCCCCCAGACTTTGGGAAGGACTTCCAGGCATTCAGAATCATCCAAAACCTGCACTGGCTCCCCAATGTCTCCAATGTGGCAGCCTTACGACACCTCCGCCACACTTCTGCCTCCACTGCCACCCCTGCTGCGGCTGGGGGGCGGCTGGCGCTGGCCCCACCACCAAACCAGGCGCTCCCCGGACTACCCCAGGCACCAACCAGCGCTCTGCAGGAGGGACCCGGGTATTAAATCCCAGCCTGGATCCCCAACTAAAGAACACCAGTCACCCGGTGGTCAGAAAGATGGGAGCCTCCTGACTGCGCGAGGTCATAGGGGCTATGAAAGACAAAGGCAACAGCCACTTGTCACGCCTGGATGACCTTGACAGGTGCCATTCCTGGCACATCCGAGGAACCTGCTTCTCCAATTGCAGAAACATCCAGGACCATGGGGCTATCACCAGCAGTGAACAGGACCAAGTCTGGCAATGGTGCCAAGAGGCCTATGGGGCCTGACCAAGTGGCAAGCGCCCCCACAACCAGGGCGCCTTGCCCTCCCCAACCTACCTACCACCGGGGGGAACCATAACTACACACCGGCGAGTATCTAATCCTACATACTCTAATCCACCATTATGAATCACACATGAATTAAGTAAGACCCCAAAGCCACCCAAACGCGTGCGTTTCGATTTGTCTATGCCCGCGCGTCGTTTCGATTTGTCTATGCCCGCACGTCTCGATTTGTCTATGCCCGCGCGTCTCGATCGGTCCACGCCCCTAGTTCCATCCCCCGCTCCCTCCACAAGGCCTAGGTCAAAGGCCCTAGTTCCTTCCCCTGCCCCCTCCACACGGCCTAGGTCCAAGCCCCTAGTCACCACCGAGACAAGACCCGCCCCCAGCGACGTGCTGGCAACTTCCCTCCGCGTGCTGCCTCCCCCCTCCCGCGCCGACGCCGACGCCGTGCCCTCCGCTCCTTCCGGTAACGGGAACCACCATTCCCCAGACCCCCCCCCCCTGGCCCCCTCATCCAGGGACATGCTGGCAACCTCCCCCCGCGCCGACACTCCCCAGCCTCGGACCGAATCCCTAGTCACATCTCGAACAACGGCGACCAATGGCCCATTGCCAACCCGGACACCCACCTACCCCAGCGACAGGCTGGACGTGCACATCAACCAAACAATCAATGTCTACAACCACAGCACTAGCAGGGGGGACTTCATCCGGACCATCCAAGGACAAGGAGACATCCAACCGGATGTGGGTACTCTCCCCCATCCAGCCGGTGGCCTACTCGACCAATTTGGGAAGGAAGGCACCCCAGCGTCTATGTCTGGACCCCCTTGGGACCCTGCTAGGGTTGCCGCTGCCATCACCAGAGGGCCTCACCAATCCTCTCACCAGGGCATTGACTTCCTGCTGGAGGAGTATGCCAACATGATGGACATGCAACAATGGACTGTCCTCCCTTCCAGCTTCATTGCACACCTCCCCGACCTACGGCTCAGCCCACTGGGCCTAGTGCCTCAGAAGGGCCGGCGCCCCCAAATGATCTCTGACTACACCTACTCTGAGATCAACCAAGACACCATTCCACGAGCCCCAGCCGGCTCCATGCAGTTTGGCTGGACACTTCCTTGGCTCCTCACCACGTTGCACCAGGCCAACAACAGGTTTGGCCCACCAGTGTACGTGTCAAAGATTGACCTCGCAGATGGCTTCTACTGGGTCCAGGTGAAACCAGAGGACACCA
The DNA here is from genome assembly GCA_037355745.1 of Pseudo-nitzschia multiseries. Classification (NCBI taxonomy): domain Eukaryota; phylum Bacillariophyta; class Bacillariophyceae; order Bacillariales; family Bacillariaceae; genus Pseudo-nitzschia; species Pseudo-nitzschia multiseries. Next base: position 1,098,002 of record CM074790.1, on the reverse strand, counting down.
TGAAACTAGGAGTGCTGTTCCCCTCAGAGAAGGGAGAGCCCCCCCTCATTGGTATCCCCCTCACCAACCCTATGGGGTGGAAATCCAGTCCCCCAAACTTCTGTGCCTTCACCAAAATCATTGCAGACCTGGCCAAAGCCACTCTATCTACAGGGCTGGCACATGCCAGGCGCCAGTCACATCGACTGGATCTGCTCTCTGAAGCCCATCCTCTGGATGGCGCGGACCCACCCAGCACCGCGACCATGTCCGGCCCCAACAGCTCCACCTCCTCTGTCCCCGGCATCAACACCACCCCCAACAACGCCAAGGGCGCCGACGCCGACGTCTTGGCACCAGCCCAGAGCACGACCCCCATCAAGAAGCCAGTTCGCTACTGGAATGTCTATGTGAATGACTTCTATGGACTTGCTCAGGGCAACCAATGGACCAGACGAGCCATCAAACGGGTGCTCTTCCAATCCCTGGACAAAGTCTTCCAGCCCCTCACAGCTACCAACACCCCCTTCAGACAGGAACCAGCGTCCCTCAAGAAGATGCCCAAAGGGGACGCCACGTGGACCACCAAGAAAGTGATTCTCGGCTGGCTCATCAATTCCATTGACAAAACTATCAGCCTCCCTCCCCACCAAGTGGAACGGCTACAGGAGATTCTTCATTCCGTTTTACCCAACCAGTGCCACATCCCAATCAAGCAATGGCACCAAGTCCTTGGGGAACTCAGGTCTATGGCGCTGGCCATTCCTGGCTCCATTGGCCTCTTCTCCATCCTCCAAGAAGCCTTCTGACACCAAGACCTAGGCAGGCAGCGCCTCCAGCTCATCAAACAGGTCCACAGCTTCCTACGAGACTTTCAATGGCTTGCTACTGATCACTCCAACCGGCCTACTTCCATTGCTGAACTCGTGCCTGATACCTTCCCGGCCACCCTGGGCGCCTGTGATGCCTCTGGGGCTGGCATGGGAGGCATCCATTTTGTACTCCTCCCCAATGGCGCCGTGTAGCCCATCATGTGGAGGCATGCATTCCCCCAGTGGGTATCCACCCAACTTGTCTCCTTTGATAACCCTGAGGGCACCATCAACAACAGTGACCTTGAACTAGCCGGCTCCATTGCCCACAATGATATTCTTGCGCAGGCCGCTTGTGTCCAGGCCTGAACCACCCACAACTGCTACGACAACACAGCAGCTGTTTATTGGCAAAAGAAAGGCACCATTACCATCACTGGGCCTGCGGCCTACCTTCTCAGGATTCAGGCACTGCACCAACGGCTCCACCAATATGTCCCCCTCAGGGATTACACCCCTGGCCCAGTCAATCACCTCGCTGACCTCCTCTCTCGCTCTGCGCTCTCTGACACTGCCTTGCTCCATCATTTCAACACCACCTATCCACAGGAGTTGCCCTGGCTCTTATGCCCCCTCAGGTGTCCCATGCTTTCTGCTCTGACCTTGGCGCTATCCAGAAGACCATGTGCGCTTCAGTCACTGAGCTCTATGCCCGTCAAAAGGATGCCCATTGGAACCAGTGGGTTCAATTCTGTCTGTCTCAAGGCTTTAAACCACTCCTCCAGTCTGTTAAAGATCCCATCCCCACCCTCCAGGTCTTTGCAAAAAGACTCCATGATGGCAGACTGTCCTGTAGCCACAAGCCCCTCCAATTCCGCACGGTATCGGACACCATCAGGTCAGTGGGCCAGACCCTGGCCCACTTGGGGGCCAAAGATCCCCGAACCAACTCCACAGGCGGTCTTGACTTCTGGCTGCCTGGCCAGTTCAAGGGCTACACCAAGCTGGATCCAGCCCCCTCCAGGGTCAAACCAGTCCCAATCACCCTTGTCATACATGCCCTTGTATTTTCATACTATGACTCCCCCTCACCTCCTCGACAGGCTGTTGCTAACATGATTTGCATAGCCTTCTTCTTCTGTCTCCGCCCTGGTGAGTACACGGGTACCACCAGGGATGACCAAGCCTTCCTCCTCCAAGATGTCTCCTTCTATCTTGGCTCCAGAATTGTCCAACACGATGGCCCTGTTCATGAGCTCCAAGCTGCTACCTCTGTCACCCTCACCTTCACCACCCAGAAGAATGGGGACAAGGGTGAAGTGGTCGCTCATGCCAGGAGTGGTGACTCCCTCTGCTGCCCGGTAGCAGCGTGCGCTTGCCAAATCCTTCACCTCCAAAGCCGCTGCACTAGCAGCTCTCCCCTCAGCCCATCCCTCACGCTTGCCAGTTACTTCGACAATGGGGTGCTAACCCTCATATGAGCAGCAACTGTCACTTCCTCCATGAGGGTCTATTCCCAGACCCTCTACCATGCCACTGGCATCTCCCCTGCAGCAATCTCTGCTCGGTCCCTTCAAGCAGGAGGGGCTATGGCCCTGCTACAGGGAAAATGCAACTCTAATGTCATTGACGAAGCTCCTTGCGAGATGGCACAGCAACTGCATGATGTGATACTTGCATCAGCAGTCCCTCCCCATCTTCAAGAATCTTGCCTCCATAATGTTCAACAATGGAACATACTCCTTCCTGCCAGAGGAATGGGTGCCGGCCGCGGCCCCCACTCCAGCTGGCAGCTCTCTTTGAGTCCTCTCTGATGACTCTCTTCCCTCCCTCATGCCCCTCCTAGCCCTTCACGCTCTTCAAGACGTTTCCACCCTATGACTTGTGGCTCAATTGAAAAAAGGCTTAACAGCCCAAACTGTTAAGCCTGCCTGTACACCGGTGTGTGTGGGCACAGCAAACTAAGGAACCGGACTCCAGGCAATACAAACCAGAGTTCCGGATCCCCCTCTAGCACTTCTTAACCCACCAACACACCCATGAACTACAAGCATTTTCACATCGAATACTACAAGTAGGTTGGCTACTGAGGCTATCACAAATGTAGTGAGTGATAGTTGATGAAGGGAACCGAATGTAAGGAATGGTAGTGCCACGTGGCACCCGTACAACTCACAAACCTGAGAACGAACCAGAGAGCACCCTTGAGTATGCAAAGGATCTCACTGTATCAGCAACATTGGTATGACTATGTAGGTACAGTACGACACTCAAATTTCACTGTCACACGATAACAAGCAGCAATCGAATTACAGGCTAAGCGCTAACAAGCCTGTAAAGGATTCCTCCAGCAAAAGCCGTGGATACAGCAATTGACTCACTCTTTTTGCTCCTAATCGATAGTAGTAAAATAATTAAAAGGCCCACCACGCCCGCCCGCAGAAAAGGCTTAACAGCCAGAGGCTTAACAGCCAAAGCTGTTAAGCCCGCCTGTATCATGCTGGTGTGTGTGGGCATAGCAAACTAAGGGACCGGACTCCAGGCAATACAAACCAGTTCCGGATCCCCCTCTAGCACTGCTTAACCCACCAACACACCATGAACTACAAGCATTTTCACATCCAGTACTACAAGTAGATTGGCTACTGAGGCTATCACGGATGTAGTAGTGAGTGATAGCCGGTTGTGGGTGTCCAAGTTCAATTAAACATTGTCATACTGCCAGTGCTTCCCTAGCGTTGAGAAATAGTGACGTCACTTCAGCTTCTGCTGCCAAGGCCATCACATTTTTTATGATCTTTGCCAGGACTACTAGGATGGCACCATTGAATAGGTCACCTGCTTTATTTCCGAGATAGTGATACCCTCCTGCTCTGCTTCTGGCTTCTGGGCACACTAACTACGCTGCGTTGCTATCCACACGTAGGATCATGTTGCTTGCTTGGTAACTTATTTTTGCATTTGGATTACATGCTGCATAGTTAAGGAAGAATCTAGTTGCAGCTAATGTCATTTGAGTGGCTTTTGCCAAGGCTATATCATTGAGAGCATGGAGCATGGTGTTGTCTACTGCCCTAGCGTAGAACAGGAAGTTTTCCGTGACCTTCTGTAGAATTTTACTTCCTGTTCCAATAATGTAGAGACATCCTCAACTTTTGCGTACTGTATTTTCCCCCACAGGCAGGTGCATTAGCATGTGATGGTCCTGCATAGTGTTGCTTGGGGGCAGCATGATGTTTGAACTCCTTCAACACTTGTTCTATGTACCCGTCCATAGATACCTGTACTTTGCGTGCCACGTAGTCCCCCAATTTTGGGTGGATTCCGATATATTATTTTCCTGTCCAGTCAACCTTGAATGGATACTTAGCTCCTACCGCCTCAACCAAGAAGTGATCTACGTCTGTTTGTTCCATATACTTGATTCCAAAATCCTCCACGACTTAAGTGAAAGCGATGTCTCTGTGGGAGTGCAGGAACAAGCCTTCGGTGTGTGGCGCTTTTGTATACCCATACTTTTGGAGGTGTTCAACTAGGTCATTTTGTGATATCTTTCCACTCTGTTTTAACCCATACCATGCCTTTTTGATGCACGCATAGATGTAATCACCTTGTGCTAGTAGTGGCTGCAGGTATAGGACTCTCTGATTTGGGGGGAATCATGTCCCACCGGAATTTTACATACTCGAGCTCATCCAGTGTGGAACACAGGTACATGTTGGAGATGTCACCTGTGCAGTAGTTTAGCCCCTGGGGTGGATATGACACTGTTCCAGTGGGTTTTGATCATTTCCATGCTTGTGGTGTGGGTTGATACTTTGCCATGATATTCTAACTGATCACCACCTGCTGTGATTTGGGTCCTGTAGGGATCAGCCTTCTCCGGTCTTACGGCCACTGTGTACCGAGGATAGGTAACCTTCTTATGTTTGGGTACCTCGTACCAATGTATGCAATCCAATACATCCATGCCCTCTATTTGATTAGGTGAGAACCCTTGGAACAGTCTTCCAAATTCATTTTCTCCAGAATTTAACCATAAGCTCCGCACGCTGGCTCTTGGGTGCTTCACTAGGTCCCTATATGCGGCCCACTTGTTAAGGTCTTCATCCCACATGGATCCCCTACAGGCTAATTGTGGCAGATAGGGTCTAGCAAGTTGCTGTGATTGCTTAGGGACTGGGTAGAATATATTACAGAATACCGGGTCTCGGTGGAACATTTCTAAGAGCGCCTTGGGCCTTCCTATGGCCACTTTGGGCTTGGAGTAGAACTGATCCGACTTGTAGTGCCAGGAGATTTCCCCATGGGTGTAATCCGCTTTATCCCCACCTGTGTAAAGGACCTGGTAGTATTGGTTGTTGTGGTCATAACTAGTGATTTTGTCCCCTTCATACCATCCGGAGTTGAACTTCTTTCGAACAACCGTACCTATCCCTTAATTGGATTGACGTTGTACGCGAATTCATGTACAATTTTTTTTGAATTTTTTGTTTTTCTTTGGTACCTGACAACACAATCATCATTGGAGTTCTTGCTAGTGGAGTAAATAAAAGAGCATTATTCTTAACTAAAGTAACAATCTATCACTCATATTGGTGTGAAATAACACAGAGAAGGGGTTTTTATTACTTTGTTGGGTATTTTTGGTTAATTTTGACAGAAATCTGGCAATTTTCATACATCAGGTCCGTTGTATTTCACAATTTTTGTTCGCAATCCGTTTCCGCGTCGTCTTTCCCCGCCCAGAAAACACCAAAGACTGCAACAAAATTCCACATTGGTCCCACACAAATAACAAGGAGTGGTGAATTTGAAGCAATACCTGCTGTCGTCGGCGCCTGGGTCATCGAATAGGAATGCTGTATTTCGCAATTTTGAAATTTTGGCACTTGTCTCGCAATCCCTGTTGTCGCCTGGGCCAAGAAAACAACAAAGACTGCAGCAAAATCCCACGTCTGTCCCACACAAATAGCAAGGGGGGGTGAATTTGAAGCAATACTTGCTGTTGCCGGCGCCATGGTAATCAAAGGGGACCGGTGGATGATAAAAACAACAACATCAACAACAACAACAGCAATGCCGTCTTCAATGACGACGGCATTTTGACAAAGGCAACAGCAGCAGCGCCGTCCTTGTCAAAAGCTACTTCTTCTTCTTTTGTCTCTTTGCTTCTTTTTCATAGTTGTTCTTCAGCATCATCTTCTGGGATAAGAGATTGGCGGCCCGGTGGAAAGTACCATAACAATCAATACACGGGTGGACATTGTATGTTGCACATCTCATGAGATCCCCCTCCTTCCTTCATACAAGCCAGCCATGCATGGCGCACTTAGTCCTTCTCTTGGTTTGAAAAGGGAACTGGTCTAGGCACCTATTCAACCTGAAGCTTAGAAGTCTCCCATCTGCAAGTGCTTTGTCATTCACTCTAACAGACTTGAAGCTTCCGTCTTCCCCACTTGTTGATCCACATGCTGATGTGGATGGGCTTGATAAAGGAGACACACCATCAGCACCGCCCAGAGTAGATGCAATGAAGAACATTCTAGCCTCAGCTTCTGTGTCAATGGCATGAGCGCTCACCCAGTACTCCCCAAAAGCCCGCCTGAAATCATAGCCAACGCTGTACCAAGGCTTCTTCACTCCTGCTTCCTTGCAGACAGTCAAGTACAGTTTGTGGGCATTTGTCAAGAGTACTACAACGGCCCAAAACAAGATGAACCACCACCACTTGCGATTCCGCACCCATCGGTCAATTCTGTACACTCCTCTCAGCTGATCAGCAATATCAACATCCCCCATACCACAATTGCAAGTATCCAGTTGGTTGAGACGCAGGAACTTCATCTTCTCCTTTTGGTCAGTGTCCACATTGTAAACTACTTTTTCTTTCTCCGCCCACCTGATCACACTAGTCATCATACTCAAATAGTGACCAAGCTTGGTATCGTACACACTGGAAGCAATAAGGAAGACATACTCTGGATTGTCTTTAAGAACAGCAGCTTTCACGGTACCCCGTGCTTCCCGCTCAGCTCGTATGTTCTTCAGCTCCTGTTGAAATACACAGTCAGGGATTCCACGATTGGCTTTCTGTGCTACTCCATGACAAAGGACCCTCTTGGAACGTTGGAAAGCAGCCTTGTAGAACATAACCAAGTTGTACAAGTTGTCCATATCAACATGAGGATGGTCATTCTTCAGGGAGTCAAACAGCCACATGCTGGTACGCAAATGAAGAGGTGAAAGCCCCATATCAAGATACTTTTTTGGAGCCGGATCATTCCTCATGTGCACTTGGTAGCAATATCCGTTGTCACAGAGCGCGTCAGCTTGGAAGCCATCACCCTCCCTCTTGTAGGTCACACGCCATTTGTCAATGTGACAGCCCTTGAATTGCATTGTCATCTCATCAACTGCAACATTTTGACCAAGCATCCAAGCCTGTGGACACTGAAGGTTCATCCACTTGAGCAACGACCATATCTTCCAGTTTGGATAGTGCTTCCGCGGGGGATTTGGTATTTGCAGATCTTGGTAAGCAAGAAAAGCCTTGAAGTGCCTGTGCTGTTGCTGGGGATTGCCACAAAGATTGTCATCCTTATCCCTGGTGGTGAAGAAGCTGTGGATGAAGTTGTTGCCAGGAATACGGTTGGCATTTGTGGATCACAGCTTGTAGTCCAGTCTTTTGCTGTAGGGCATAGACCATGTAGGACGTAAAGGCCAAAGAATTGTTGTATTTCCTTAGTTCCAAATGATTTGAAGTCTTTGTAACACTTGTCCCCGGTACCAGCAATGGAAGCCTTCCAGTTTGTCCATAGCTTCATTTGTTCAAAGCTGAAGGGATCCCCGTCCTTCTCCGTGGGGTTGTCGTAAAGAGGAAGGTATACATCTACAAACTCCCACAGGTGGGACAAAGCAGAGAGCTTGTGCTTCTTCAGGAACTTGGGATTAGCAGATCTTGTCTTTCGCGGTGTAGACTTGGTGACTGGCTTACCATCTGCACCCTTGCAAATGCTTCCACGGAAGTTGAACTCATACTCTGTCTTCATTCCTTTGAATTCCAGAATATCAAACACCTCTGCAAAGTTGTACTTCTTGGGAGTGGGAGCTAACCTCCCCTCAGAGTTTCTGATATGTATTAAATTCCTTTCGTGTCTGGCATAGTGGAGGTACGAATCGGGAATAATGAGACCCCAGCAGGCTATGTATTATTCCTATGTATGATACGAGGCTCATCTTTACGATAGAAATGGCTCATTCTTACGAAGAAAGTGACTCATTCTTACGATCGAAGTGACTCATTCTTACAACCAAAGATAATACTTAACAGCAGATGGAGAATCAATTGTCACTCGAGTTTGATACTTAGTGATCAAAGAAAGAACACACACCGGAGGTTAGCATATGCTACCTTTATTAAGTGTGCTGTTTTCAAGAAAAGACAGCAGAGGTTTGAAGCGCTGCTCACGAACCTGTTTATCTGCTGTAATTACATGATATATTGTGTTGTATTAGCGGCAACACGATATATCGTTGTATCCTATAAAATATTCGTAATACATCGTGCTGTATTAGCAGCAGCACGCTCTAAAGCGGTAACTTGCTCTCCAGCAAGCTAACACGCTTGTACTTTTAGATTATTTGGTTATTCAACCTTAAACCTTGCATCAGACGCCCTGCATCCTTCTGTAGAACTACAAGCCTAAGGCCTAACTGACTGAGCCCACCGGTAGTCAGAATAGCCCTGATTGTGTGTTGTAAACCAGAATACACAATTGTAGTGGACATCAAAGAAATATTAGACCCAACAGACCGGCACCTCAACCGGCCTGCAGCTATCATTCCTATTGTTGATCTTCTGCCTTTGGATTGAATCAGCTTAACAGCCAATTTCAAAAGGAAAATAACAATATGGTGGGAGCTCTTGCAATCCTGAACATTGGATTTGCAGGCTCTGGGACAACCACAGCCTCTGGATGGAGATCTCACCAGTACACTGTATCAGGAAATAGTTGCATGAAATTACAACGAGGGCGGCGTGTCGTTGTTGTTCTTGTCCCTCGATCGCATCGGGGCCTGCTTGCATTTGCTTCCTCCATGGTGTTGAATCGCTTGATGTTCTGGCCTATTGCTTTCGTCCAATAACTGTCACGCGACCCAACGCGACCCCTCGCAAGCCCTATTTTCAGAAAATCAACCCTGCCTTTGTTATATGCGCAAGGGCATTTTTTTTAATTCACAATTTTTGTGGTGAAGAGTTTCGACCCCCCTCAGGTTGCGACCAAAAGTCTCCCCGATGACTCAAAATGTCCATTGATCTCTCAATTTTGACTAAATTGATTTAAAAAATCTATTTCTCACTACCAAACTTTCTAACCTTAACCCAAGATATGAAATAAAATTAATTTCAGAAGTGTTTGTTTGCTACGTTTCCGCGTTGTTTCTACGGTATGTCACGTCGTGTCTTCTTTCATACCGTCATGCCTTTTCATGCTCGCTCCAATAGCATCATGCTCGTTTTAACAAATTTACGTAGAAATCTATAGCACTACCTTCCTACACAATTTCACCTCCATTATCCCTTTTTTCCTTTTTTTGGAACTGCGTTCCAAAAACTGGTCTTTTTGTAGATATGTGTCTGGGTGTATTATGATAGTAGTAGTAGTAGTAGTAGTAATGTAGGTATAATAGTAACGACTTCTGTTGGGGTGGTGAAACGTTTTTTTGTACAATTCATGTCAACAATGATGGAACGGCGTTTCAGAATTCTGTAACCGGAACGGCATTTCAGGCTTTTGTGTTTGAATCATGTTTAAATTTGAAATCTTGGTAACAAACTTCTTAACCTTAACCCAAGATATGAAATAAAATTATTTTAAGAAGTGTTTGTTTGCTAAGTTCCCGCGTTGTTTCTATGCTACGTCGTGTCTTCTTTCATACCATCATGCATTTTCATGCTCGCTCCGATAGCATCATGCTTGTTTTCATCATGTTAACGGCAATTCTGACTTTTGTGGCAGAGCTTTGATTGTTCCTGCTTGCCGCTGTTGCTATTGCTGCCACTGTTGCTATCGCTGCCGCTGTTGGTTAGATCGTTCCTGGTTCCAGCCGCTTGAAAATCTGCAGAACGTCTGTATTGGCGTTTCAGGGTCAAGTTTCTGGAACAGCGTTTCAGATTGAGTTGTCTGGAATGGCAATTCTGACTTGCACGTCTGCTGTATTGGCGTTTCAGGGTCAAGTTTCTGGAACAGCATTTCAGAATGAGTTGTCTGGAACAGCAATTCTGACTTTTGCAGCAGAGCTTCGATCGTTCCTGCTTGCCGCTGTTGCTATTGCTGCCGCTGTTGGTTCGATTGTTCCCGGTTCCGGCCGCTTGAAAATCCTCAGAACGTCTGTATTGGCGTTTCAGGGTCAAGTTTCTGGAATGCCGTTTCAGATTGAGTTGTCTGGAATGGCAATTCTGACTTGAAAGTCTGCTGTATTGGCGTTTCAGGGTCAAGTTTCTGGAACGGCGTTTCAGATTGAGTTGTCTGGAACGGCAATTCTGACTTGAACATCTGCTGTATTGGCGTTTCAGGGTCAAGTTTCTGGAACGGCGTTTCAGATTGAGTTGTCTGGAAGGGCAATTCTGACTTTTGCGGCAGAGCTTCGATCGTTCCCGCTTGCCGCTGTTGCTATCGCTACCGCTTGCCGCTGTTGCTATTGCTGCCGCTGTTGCTGTTGGTTCGATCGTTCCCGGCTCCGGCCGCTTGAAAATCCGCAGAACGTCTGTATTGGCGTTTCAGGGTCAAGTTTCTGGAACGGCGTTTCAGATTGAGTGGTCTGGAATGGCAATGCTTGTTGCTGTTGCGAATCGATTGCTGTTGGATCTATTGGTGTTGCGGATCGATTGGTGTTGCAGATTGATTGGTGTTGCCGATCGATTGTTTTTGCTGTTGCCGACGATTGGTGTTGCGGATTGATTGGTGTTGCTGACAATTGCTGTTGCGGATTGATTGGTGTTGCGGACAATTGCTGTTGCGGATCTCTCGCTGCTGTTGCTCTTGCTGATTCGCCGATTAGTTGCCGGATGAATCCCACTGATCAATTCATTGCCGTTGTTGCTGTTGCCAATCTATAACAATCTACAATAATTGAAAAAAATTGAGGTGAGTATCTATTGATGTAGAGTAAATGATAACAACAGAATAATATAATCTACGTGCTACCAACCTACACTGTTGGCGTCCGATTGATCCGATGCTGCCAATTTGCTGTTCCGATATTTGCCACACCTACAGGGAGAATTCGCCGCACCTACAGCGAAGAATATGATGATTTGCCACACCATTCACCGCACCTCGATCCAATGTTTCCAATCTGTTCTTTCTGCTCCATTCTTTCCGATCCGATCCGTTGTTTCCAATCCACACCTATGAAAATAATAAGGAAAACAGAAGTGAGGAATACATCATCAGCAATGTAGGATATAGGTATCATTGTCTATGTATGTCACATTGTTCACCATTTCCTATCCTTTTCCTATCCGATCCACCGTTGTCGACCTTTCGCTGTTGTTCCGACGATTGCCGTTGTTGCTGCTGCTGCTGTAGATTTGCAGCCTTCTTACTCCTTTGTCACGAAAAACTGGATCTTGATCCTGTTGATATATACACGCAATGGATGCAGATTTATTGCTTTCAAGATGTATATGTTTGTGTGCACCCAAACAACAATATCTATCCAGCAATTCCTCTCTCGTCCAATGCCGTCCAATTCTTTTTTCAGCCAAGGCAGTTATTTGGGATTAAAATATCTCAAGCCTGAATTCCCTGCCTACTAGTGATCATTGCTGATCAGCTCAGTGGGATCCCACGTTCTCAGGCAGAGTGCTTTATCGTACAAGTACGGTAAAGCAACTCTGCTCAAGATAAGTTCGGTAATATTATGAAGGCAAAGCGTACTTTTTGCAGGTGAAAAAAAAATCCCACTGTAAAACCACACTGTAAACCACACTGTAAAATTACTGCAAAATCACACTGTAAAATCAGTTTTTTGCTGTGTGTAAAATCACTTTTTTGTCGCGAGGTAGTTCAAATTTTTTCTTAGTACTGAATCTACATGAAATTCAAATTTTTTTCAGTGTCCCCGTTGTGTGTGTATGTGTGTTCGAAAAAAAAATCGATACTTAACCTGTGAGATCTAATGCAGTAAATATAGAACAATGAAGAATAATTTGATTTTCCTAATTAAAATAAGAAGGTTAAGTAAATAAATTGCGCGTCACGCACGTTTTGAATATAGAATAACAAAGAATAAGCACGCGCGACGTGCTCAATATAGCTCTTACTTTTTAGTTAATGTTCTCAACCTGTGATACAGTGAGATCTTTCATGTACCGGTGATAGTGAGATTTTTCATGCGTACCACATGTGTGACGGTGATCTTACTGGTAATGAATTTGCGTAGAATTCTACAGCAGTAGCTTTCTACACGCTTTTCGTACTAGATAATTGCTGGTATTGAACTTGCGTACCTTTCTACGACAGTATACAGTAGCTTTCTACATCATTTTTGTACTAGATAATTTCTGGTAACGCATTTGTGTAGCATCCTACGACAGTAGCTTTCTACACAATTTTCGTATGAGATAATTTCTGGTATTGAATTTGTGTAGCATTCTACTATGGTAGCTTTCTACACAATTTTCGTGGTAGATAATTTATGGTAACAAATTTGCGTATCATTCTACGACAGTAGCTTTCTACACAATTTTCGTACTAGATAATTTCTGGTAACAACTTTGCATAGCATTCTACTATGGTAGCTTTCTACACAATTTTTGTACTAGATAATTTCTGGTAACGAATTTGCGTATCATTCTACGATGGTAGCTTTCTACACAAATTTTGTACTAGATAATTTCTGGTAACGAATTTGCGTAGATATCTACAGCCGTAGATTCCTACACAATTTTTGTACTAGATAATTTCTGGTCACAAATTTGAGTAGATATCTACAGCAGTAGGTTTCTACACCGTTTTCGTACTAGATAACTTCTGCTAACAAATTTGAGTAGATATCTACAGCAGTACCTACCTACACAATTTTGTGTACTAGATAATTTCTGGTAACGACTTTGCATAGATATCTACAGCAGTAGCTTTCTACACCGTTTTCGTACTAGTTAATTTCTGGTAACAAATTTGAGTAGATATCTACAGCAGTAGCTTTCTACATCGTTTTCGTACTAGATAATTTCTGGCAACAAATTTGAGTAGATATCTACAGCAGTTACACCGTTTTCGTACTAGATAATTTCTGGTAACGAATTTGCGTAGAAATCTACAGCAGTACCTTCCTACACAATTTTGTGTACTAGATAATTTCTGGTGATGACTTTGCGTAGATATCTACAGTAGTAGCTTTCTACACCGTTTTTGTACTAGATAATTTCTGGTAACAAATTTGAGTAGATATGTACAGCAGTACGTCACACAAACGAGATTCAGGGTTATTTCAGAATCACGCGCATATTTGGGTCGAACTCCACTGGTCCCCCTTTGTAATTTCACCCTATTTATTAAAATTAATGTCGAACTCATAATATTTTTATGCACATTTCATTTTCCTACCCCACTGGCATCTGTTTCCGAAGTAGTGGCATGTTACTGAATTTTATGCCTGAAACAAACAGTGCATGGTCGCAATTTTTCAATCTCAATCGTTTCTCCATTTTTATTGTTATTACTGGCTATCGTACGGCTTCAGTAGTAACGATGGTCCGCACTCCCAAATATCAGGTATATTGTTTACGTTGCTACCGGGACTCTCCTCTGATCACTACTGGTTACGGAAAGCAGAAGGTTACCAAGAAGAAGAAACCCCCCTTGTTTACAGCGCGACGAAGAAAGAAAACGGGAGTAGTTGTTTCTCCCAGTCTTTGGGACCATATTGTGAATGACGCATCATGCTATTCTTATTTCATGCAATCTTCGGGGATAGTAGATTTTGCATCATGCATATTCATTAGAAAAAAGAGGAAGAAGCTTGAGGATGTTAGTCAACAATTAGGTCTAACGAACACCCGTAACGGTCCACAGAGTAGTGACGGCGCATTACCAGAGTTGCTCGACAATCAAGTTATGTATGACCCTTCTGTCGAATCGATTGGGCGTGCCTTGATTGGTCAGGAATTATCAAACATAGACGATGACGATGATTCTGTCTCCAAAGACAATTTTTTCTTTCCTAACAATGACGATGAGGAAGAAGGAAGTGAGATCATAGAGGCCCCCCACTCTTCGATTGTCAATGATGAAGAAGGCATCAACATTGATGTTGACGATTCCCATCGGGCTTCAAACACGCTATTAATTACGACACCCAATGTAGGGAGGAACATATCTGACGAATTGAAGGTCAAGATCAAGTTAATGAAAATCATGCGGAATCATAGCATACCATTAGTTGCCGAGAAGGAATTGTATGAATGGGCTATTGAATCGGAGCGGCTTAATTTATTTTCATGGACTAAAGGCAATCTCATAAAGACCAGGGCAAGTGTTATGAAGGAGATTTCCGCAACTGTGCCTGAAATAAAAGGCGATGGGTTTGAACCTCATCTTATTGACTGGTGTTCTAAGAAATCACAGAATGCTGATGTTTCCAGTCGCAAACAAATCTACGTCCGGTCGTTCCAAAAAGCACTTCATTCCCTATTAACAAATGTGACTTTGGTGAAGGAAGATAATCTGTCATTCCCCCATGCTGAAGACCCCACCTTACCAGTCCGTTATCCAGAACTTCAAGGGAATATTGATATTGACGAACTGCATCACGGTGAATGGTGGATCAACACTTGAGAGAAGAGATGCAAATCTGGATCGAATGAAATTCTGGTTCCTATTATTCTCTACATGGATGGAATTGCAATTGACAATAGTGGTCAAACCACTCTTACCCCACTGAACATGACTCTTGGCATATTCAACACCCTAACTCGAAACTCCCGGCCGGATGCGTGGGAGGCTATATACTATCACCCAACATGTCCCGGTGATAAAGGTGCCGAATCAATTGACAATGTGAACAATCTTCACTCTGGCCTTCGTTTGGCTCTTTCATCTTTGAAAGATGCCTGCAACCAAACGGATGGTATTGAATGGTCTAATTTGCCGTGGAACAAGAAGAAATGGTCGGTTCGAATGAAATTTGCGGTTGCTTATTTCATAGGTGATACTCCCCAGCACGACCAACTTTGTGGTCATTATCAAACGTCGAATTCAAAGATGATCTGTAGGCATTGCAATTGTCCCAGAGCACTTGGTATTAACGCTCGTGTGAATGTTTTGAAGGTTCCTGTTTCAGTTCAATCTGGTAACATGCAAGTGTCTAAGCACCAAAATGGGGAAGAGTACCAATCCATTCGGCTCTGGAATATATCTGATTTTACTGCTCCAATGGTTGGCGAAGGAGTGAATGTTGAACAGTATTTCAAAAACATTTCTCACCATGGTGTACATAACGGCAACGCTTTTTATGATCTTGATTTTGGGGAAAACCCACATAATATTCATCTAGCGTCTCCCGGAGAGAGACTCCATATGCACCAACTTGGTTGCGCAAAGCGTGCAGCAGAGACGTTCCGCGAGGACTTTTTAGGCAATAACCAGCGGCTTCTTGGTGAGATGGAAAGGTTAGCCAGTTACTACGGTGGTGCTGTCCAGAGGCAATCCGATCGTGACTTCCCACGAACCAATTTTTCAGAATCAATACATACAGCGAAGAAGGAGGGTAACCAGTACATTGGAATGCTTTATATTCAGATGCTGTCACTTCTGTCTGCTGGAGGTCGTCAATTGCAGTTGTCTCGAAAGACTCCTTCCAATCTCGAGAACAAGAGCAGAGAGTGCGAAGAGGAAATTGACCGACGTATTTACGCCATTGAGTTGTTGTTGGGTATGGAAGAGTTCCTAAAGTATGCTGGAACGTTCGACGAGGTTTTCAAACAAGACAAGAAAGGTGTTTTGAATGTGGACAAAATGGTTGTTCTTTTCATTAACTGTATAAATAACAATCTTCAACGAAGTAAGGGAGAGGGTAACAATCTTGTGAAGAATCACATGTATTTTCATTTATCACAGTACATGAGATTATTTGGTCCTCCAACTGGGTGGGACTCTGCCGCGAGTGAGAGCAATCATAAAACTGAAGTGAAGGCTCCTGCTAAGAGAACTCAACGAAACAAGTCCACACTTATCAAGCAAACTTGCAACCGAGTGATGGAGTATCGAACTATTGATCGACTTGACCGTGAATTTGATTTGTTCGAACATAGACCCATAACCGGACCAAATCATCCTAAGGAGGGTGGTTGGTCAGGTGGGTCTTCGTTTTGGATTGGTGTGATGAATGGTCTCCCTTACATGAAGTGGGATGAAAAAAAAAACTCAAGTTTACCCTGGTTTCCATCTGATGTTCTCAAATTTTGTTGTGACGTGGTCCTACCGGCTGTGGGCAGCAGCAAGGTTTTTGGAACCACGGAGCACAAGAGGTATGACCAATCTCGCGAGATGAAATTATTGTTTCGTGCCCACCCATCGTTTAAGTCTGATTCTGGACAATTGTCCAATGTATGGTACGATTGGGCTAATTTTCAACTCGATCTCCTTGATGGACGTGGACTGAAAGTTTATCCATGTCAGATTCTGTGCCTGCTTTACCTCGAAGGTCCTTTCCCCGTGGGTAGCTCCGTTAGTGGTTTCGAATTAGTGCACAATGGTTATTATGCCGTCGCTCGTTGCTTTGTTTCTGCAGACCCCATACCGAGCAAGAGGGACAAAGGAAAAAAACACCATCATGCGTTGGTAAAGCTAGGTGAGCTTCGGAACAAATTGTATTTGTTCAACTGCAACGCCATTGAGTCCGAAGCTGCCGTTGTTAGAAACCATGGTAGTCCTGACCAATATTTTGTGCTGGGTAATCGTGAACAATGGTTGTTTAATTTCCGTGAGACAATGGCTTCACTGGAAAAGAAGGATTTACAATCAATAGTACGAGATGGTGAAAACAGCACATGACTTGAATGAACAAGTTTATTATCTTTTCCCGTGTTTTGGATTGTATACTAGTATGGTACAATCATACCCCCCTTCTCAGATGTATTTTGGGTTTTTTTATTTTCTGTAACGGCGTTGCACCAAATGCCCTTTTCCCGTGTTTTGGATGGTATACTAGTATAATACAATCATACCCCCTTATCATGTGTATTTTGCGTTTTTCTATTTTCTGCAACGGCGTTGCACCAAATGCCCTTTTCCCGTGTTTTGGATGGTATACTAGTACGGTACAGTCGTACCACCCTTTTCCTGTATATTTTGCGTTTTTCTATTTTCTGCAACGGCGTTGCACAAAATGCCGTTTTCCCGTATTTTGGATGGTATACTAGTACAGTACAATCATACCCACCTTTTCATGTGTAATTTGCGTTTATCTATTTTCTGCAACGGCGTTGCACCAAATGCCCTTTTCCCGTGTTTTGGATTGTATACTAGTATGGTACAATCATACCCCCCTTCTCATGTTTATTTTGCGTTTTTCTATATTCTGCAACGGCGTTGCACCAAATGCCCTTTTCCTGTATTTTCGACGGTATAGTAGTAGTACGGTACAGTCATAAATTTTTTGTCATGAGTATCAAGTTATTATTATAATGGATTACTTCTTAGTATAGTTTTGCGCGATACATAGGCGCTCATAATATAACACCCTTCGTATTTGGGATTCGAACAGCTATGAAACACTAACGGATTAAAGAGCAGAGTATCCCCAGAACGCAACGGCACTTTGATGCGGTACGTTGGGAAGACAAAATAATAAATCACTTCGTCAGCATGCACTCCCGACGGAGCTATGACTGTTAAACGAGTATAATTCATATCATCATCAACATGGCATCGAGAATGGTAATTTCGACCAATCGAAAAAGCTAATGCCTGTTTCCCAATGGCATTGAGCTGCGTACGAGTCAGAATCTGAGACAACACATCCATTTCATCCTCAACAAATGGTTTGATGTGTGTTAAACTATGATGCATATGCTTCACAATTCTCACTGTCGTGTGTTCCAGCTCCAGTTTCATGTTTGGTTTCACATGACTTTTGAATACGTACTCACCATTGTTGGAAGACAATCTTTCTGGTCTAACTCCAATGATAGCATAATCATCGTTGATACTGCCGCGCTTCTGACCTCTGGCAACTGTCGGTTTGGATCCAACAATTTCTGGAGCAAACTTTCTTAACAGTTTGATATTATTCTTCGTAGCAAGGTGTCGCTTGGCAAATTTTCTGGAAACTTTTGCGAAAATGCGCAACGACGGATTATTCTCGTCAAACGCAACAATATGCTCGTCGTTTCTACTATCCAATCTATCGAATTTATCTATCAACAAAGCCTGTTCCGGTTGATACTTTTTCTTTCCTCCTATTTTGCCACCCCAGTTTGTCTCCATGTATTTTCCTTTGACCACAGTTGTTCTGTCTTTGTTTTTCAACGCTATTGTACTGACACAATCTTTGCAAGTACTACGCCTATTTGTCCTTTCGTTCTTCATTGGTTTTATGTCGGACAACTTTGTATAAGTTTTATGGCTCGTTGACACCGGTGCTGCAATCCTAAGAAAGTTTGATGACATTCTCTGCTTTCTTCTTTTCTCATGTTTCCTATCTCTTTTTTGCTTCATAGCCCGGTCCGAGAACTGATTTCTTGTCATGGTTGGAGTACGTGTAGCAATTCGAAGCCAATGATTCGTTGCCATTAGTTGTTTCGCCCGTGCGCTTTTTCCTTGACACTTTTCGCTTGCCGCTTTTTGCTTGACACTTTTCGCTTGCCGCTTTCCACTTGCCGCTTTCCGCTTGCCGCTTTTTGTCTGCCGCTCTGTTGCTCTCGCTGCTGCTTGGCGCTGTGGCTGTCGCTGCCGATTGCTTGCCGCTGCCGCTGTGTCTTTCCCTGCCGATTGCCGCTGTTGCTGTCGCTGCTGCTGTGGCTGTCGCTGCCGCTGTGGCTGCCGCTGTTGCTCTCGCTGCTGCTTGGCGCTGTGGCTGTCGCTGCCGATTGCCGCTGTTGCTCTCGCTGCTGCCAATTGCCGCTATTGTTGGTTTCGCTGCCGCTTGCCGCTGCCGCTGCGCCTCTCCCTGCCAATTGCCGCTGTTCCTCTCGCTGCTGCTTTCCGCTGCCGCTGTGGCTATTGCTGCCGATTGCCACTGTTGCTCTCGCTGCTGCCAATTGCCG
Source organism: Pseudo-nitzschia multiseries (assembly GCA_037355745.1). Lineage (NCBI taxonomy): Eukaryota > Bacillariophyta > Bacillariophyceae > Bacillariales > Bacillariaceae > Pseudo-nitzschia > Pseudo-nitzschia multiseries. Next base: position 1,078,934 of record CM074790.1, on the reverse strand, counting down.
CTGTTGCTATCTGCAGTTCAACGAGTTGTTGACGTTGTCAACGACTTTATTGGAATATTTGGTATGATAATTGAACAAAATGGGTGAGTTTCTATTGATGTAGTACAGTAAATAATAACAACAGAATAATATAATCTACATGCTACCAACGTACACCGTTTGCTTCCTTTCGTTGTTGTTGTTGATTGGTGGTGTTGCTGTGTTGTTGCCGTTGTTGTTACCTTCGATTCTGTGTTGACTTCGATTCAGTGTCGCGTTCGATTCGTTGTATCCTTTGCAACTATAGGAAAGATTTGCCACACCAGGAAAGATTGGTTCTTCCGATCCGTTGTTTCCAATCCCTTGTTTCAAATCCGTTGCTCCGATACGGTCCTATGAAAATGAGAAGAAAAAGAGAAGGAAGAAAATACATTATCAGGAATGCCAGAGGAAGTAAAATCATTGTCTTTCTCCTCTCTCATTCTTACCGTTGCGATTGCCAATTTCTAATCTGTTGTTTCCAATCTGTTATTCCGTTCCGGTCCTATGAAATTAGGAAGAAAAACATAAGTGAGGAAATACATTATCAGTAATGCCGGTCGAGGAAGTATTATCATTGTTGTCTATCTCGTTCGTACTGTTGCTTGTTCTGATTCGTTTTACCGTTGATGTCACCGATACGTTGTTGCCGCAGATACGTTGTTGCCTCCAATGATTCCATTTGCCGGTTTGTTATTCGTTGTCGTTGTTCTTTCTGCTGCCGTTGATTTGCAGACTTGTAGTAATTCCTATGTCACGAAAAACAGGGACTTGTTCCTGTTGATATATAGGCAATTGATGCAGATTTTGTGCTTTCAAGATGTTTATGTAAGGCGGCCGTCCAAACAAGAATATCTTTCCAGCAACTAATCCCTAATCGAATGCTTTCTACTTCTTTTGCAGTACAAGGCTGTTATATCGGACTGAAATATCTGAGAACGGATCGTTGTGCTCGTGACATCGTCGCCCTAAGGCATGTGACGAAGAGGGTCGGATCCCACGTTCTCGGACGGAGTGTTGTTGGAAAGAAACAACACTCTACTCAGATAAGTTGGAAATTGATGTTTGTCGGAAAGTGAAAAAAAGTGACCCAAGTTAGTGAGCAACAAACTTTCATTGTAAGTTAACTACTCCGTACAAAGTACTTATGTCAAACTTCGAACGTAAGGACGACATCGGTTCGATAGATCAAGTATCAACATTCGAACGTAAGAATGACACCAGTTCGATACATTTTCTGCTAAGTAAACAACTTCGAACGTAAGAATGATATTGGTTCGTTAAGTATTATGTTCTTTTTTTTTTTGCAACGGCGTTGCAACAAATGGTCTTTTTTGTATTTAGCGTGATATGGATCATACAACAGTACAACAAACTTCTAACGTCAGAATTACATTGGTCCGTTAAGTATTTTTTTTGTTTTTTTTGCAACGGCGTTGCAACAAATGGTATTTTTTGTATTTAGCGTGATATGGATCATACAACAGTACAACAAACTTCTAACGTCAGAATTACATTGGTCCGTTAAGTTTTTTTTTTTGTTTTTTTTGCAACGACGTTGCAACAAATGGTATTTTTTGTATTTAGCGTGATATGGATCATACAACAGTACAACATACTTCTAACGTCAGAATTACATTGGTCCGTTAAGTATTTTTTTTTGGTTTTTTTTGCAACGGTGTTGCAACAAATGGTATTTTTTGTATTTAGCGTGATATGGTTCATACGATAGTCCTGTTCATACCAAAGTACCTTTCTACAGTATTACTTGGTTTGTTTTTTATTTTTTATTTTTTGCAACGGCGTTGCAAGAAATGGTCTTTTTGTATTTAGCGTCATGGTTCATACGATAGTACTGGTCATACCAAAGTACCTTTCTACCCCACAAAATGCAGCAAATCATCGATCGGACCAATTCACTTTTTTGGCAACGGCGTTGCAACAAAAGCCCTTTTTAGTATATAGCGTGAGATGTTTCATACGACTGTACGTTTCTACACAAATTGCACCAATTCAGCAATCGGATCATTTGTTTTTTGGCAACGGAGTTACAACCAATGCCCTTTTCCCTATTTAGCGCTACTAGGTGTTCATACGACTGTACTTTTGTACACAAAATGGAACAATTCAGCGATGGGGCCATTTTCCAAATTGGAAAATGTTCCTTCTTATCTTTTCTTCTTCTCACCTTTCATCCCACCCAAAAAAACCTTTTTTCCGTTTTTCGGGAACGGCGGTTCCAGTTACAAAAAATGGTTTTTTGATCCGAACGGTTTCACAGACAAATCCCCGCCCTTGCATTCGTCGTTGCAGGTTTTATTTGTCCAATTATTGTGACGATATTGTTTAACTCTTTCTCAGGTTAGTGGTAGAACGTCTTTACGAGAACAAGGACACGTTTACAGGCACCTTCTACGTTTTCGATTTTTTGAGAAATGGTTTTTGAGACATGATTACCACTGTCGCGTCGCTACGTGAGTGGTGATCTCTTGTGAAAGAAGTTTCAAGTTGTACTACTATCCTTCTTTCATTCAATGTTTGCTCGTAACTCGGGTAAACTAGATTCACACAACAGTGATTCTCATTGTTTTCAAACAATAAAAAGATTGTCTCAAATACTGATAACATTTTACATTGCCAATGACACCGACGACTAATAGTGCTCGCAAGCGCGGGGCCAACCCAAATTCAAATAAGAAAACGATAAGTTGTAAGAAGGGTAGATTGAAAGACCCACCAACCAATAGTCTTGACAAACATGATACCGATCAAAGAGATCATCGACAGGCAGTAATTAGTAACCTTACAAAGGCTTTGAAGGATGAGTCATATGGAACAGAGGAGTTTGTGAGGAACCTCAGTCTGGAGGTTACAACATGTTTCACTGCATTGTTGACGAGGGTTTACCTTGTATCAAAAATTATTGAATCCGAACCTACACCAGATTTCAGGAAGTCAATGTCTACTACTAACTCTGCGGAAAAGAAGAAGGGGAAGGGAAAGAAGAAAAAACCCGATACAACCTTAAGTGACTTAGGGCCTATTCCCCATCAAATAAACGTCATGGTGGATTTATTTTTGTTTGAAATTGACAACGGGGTGACTGGAGTGTTGAAATTTTTGAGCAGGAAGCAATTAACCGATCGATTCAATGACTACGACATGGCGAACAAGTGGAATAGGTTCGAGTCACTGTTGAAGAATGTTAACGACACATCAGGCGTGGATGCTATTTATGGGCGCAACGTCGTCAACTACGTTACAATGAAGAAGTACATGATAATGTACCGTGAGATATTGGTTTGGTACATGAAGAATGTGAAGTATCCACCTGGGTCGGATATTTTGTCTGAGGATTTGTGTTTCCATACCAAAGGCGACAATTGTTCTCCCAGTCAGTTGAAAGGATATGTCAGATCAATGAGGAACTTCTTGGACTGCCTTATGGCAAAGACCTCTCTACGTGTTTCAATGACTCATAGCTGCAATCAGGTGGACTTAGACAAACATTTCAAGAAGCAGCGTATTGAATGCTTAAAATCCTTACGAACAGAAAACATCGAGTTTAAAGAACTTATTGTGTCAAACAAAAAGTTGATGAAGATAACGGAACGAGAAACTGCTTTTCAGGAGCTCATTCGTGAACATTGGTTACGCTTTCAAGGGAAGGCGAAAACCATTTGTACCATCATCGACATGTGTCACGTCGACATCAAAGTTTTGACACACGAAGATTTTTATCAGTATTACTTACCCGAATTAATTAACAATTCATTCGTCTTGGGCACCACGGTACTTTCTGGGGAGAAGTGGGTTCCAGTAGGATTTCATCGAAAAGGGGACACGCAAATTCCGGAAACGGGAAAAGTGTTATTACCACTCAATACTCAATTGGTTTTCCACTACGTCATCAACTACAAGCACACAGTCACAAAATATTACAACATACATTTCGATATCGATGAGGACCTTGTCACCCTGTCGCCATGCAAACATGGAACCGGAAAAATAGATCTGGCATATTTCAAGGTGCCGAAAGGAATCCTATATTTGGTGCATCAATGGCTGATAACAAAATTTGTCCAACACGGGAACAAGATTGGGGTAAACGTGGTCGTTTCGTTGGAAACAGCATGTAATTTGTTCATTTCTCAAGTACTATGTGCATCAATGATTCGAGTCGACGGCGTTGGTTCGTCCTTTGATTGTTCAATTGACAATGTTTGTGAGAAAATGATACCAAAAGTCTTCAAAACCAATAACCAATCATTTGTCAGTTACGATCATGTGATGGAAACCATTGAAGATTTGGTATTGACCGAGAGGAATTTTCTAAAAGGAGCTATGGTCACCGAATTGACGGAGGGAAGTGTTCCGTATTTTCAAAGGAATGATCGATTGTACATTTTCCCGACGGCATGTGTTCTGAGTAAGACAAAATTTGCCCATCTCAATTTTGACGATAAACCAGAAGAACTTGTAACAGGTATTTTGGAACTGTCCGGATTGGAAGAACAACATAAGAATCAAACTTGTGTTACAAGATTCCTTCAATACGATGTTAACTCACAACAAGAGGTGCACCAACGAGTTTTTATGGAACACATTCCATACGTGTTCCGTGAGATATTCGTAATTGATCCGGAAGTTCTCCAACGTCATACTTGGGTGGAAGAATTCATTCAGTATAGCTACCTTCCAGAAATGGGTACCATATTTACCCCGTTGACAGAAAAACTAGCAATATATTTGTTGGAAAAGTCGGATGATCTATCATCGGCTAACCTTGTAGTTCAATTTTTGGACGATAAGGTTGTCAACAATTATGGAAAGGGAACGGGAGAATTGAATCTGGCATTCGAACACCTCCAGGGTCGTGACTTTGTTTTTTACGAACCATCGGACTTTCTAACTTGGGATTGCTTCAAAACATCCAAGGTTCAAATAAATGAGTTCAACAAATCAAATAACACATACCGGGTAGGATGGGTTACTTTCAATTTCAATACGACAAATGATTCCAAGCGTGGATTCATACCACCCTGGGATGATAACGTTGACGGTGGCAATGTTGGCAAGACGAACAATATCAACGATGGGAGAAAGAACATCAGTGGATCGAAAGTAACCAGTAAGGGTTCGAAAAATAAGCCCAACGAATCTAAAGAATCGGGAATTGACACAAGTAAGGGTAATTCCAAGGATACTGGTTTGGCTGACACAACGACTAAAACCTGTGAAAAAAAGGGTTCAAATGTAAGCGAAGAAATGATTATAGATGTTGCGAAAAGTCATCTTAACGCCATTGTAACACTGCCAGTTTATCCTATCAAGATCAAGGAGAAGGAAACCAAACGTGAATTCAAATGTTCTGTGCTGTTGAAAGATCAGGATCCAGAGATAATGTTTCCTATTTACGAAGTAAACGAACAAGTTCGTTACACTCCAGAAAAAAACGGACCAGTTGAAATTGGAGAAGTTTATAGGTACGTTTTCGGAGACTACGACCAATATGAACGAGTGGCGGGTTATATATGTACTTTCCACAAACGTAAGGCGGGGGAGCAACGACAATTTTGCCCATACTTTCAGATTTCCGGTCTGAAAGAAACCAATCCTCGACGCATTAAAAAAGTATCGGATTTAGTAAAATGTTTCAGCAAGGATGTTGGGATTCGTGACCCGACGGATGGAAGTGTGGAGGTATCCGATTCATCTTCTGACACAACCACAACCGTGTCAGAGTACAGCACCAGTTCCACCAAATCATCCAAGATTGGATGAGTGAGGCATACTATGTTACACCAAATGCAAGCATCCGTTTGTAACTTATCCATTATCCTTCATAGTTCTTTATTCAATCAATATTATGCGAAATATTGATCATGAAATTGCAGCCTAATTCGCACAATCATAAACATACTAACTAATATTACTAGGACTAATAAATTTTAAAACTGACTCAAGTATAAGTAGAAGATTTCTGGTCAATTCTGTTTCATGCAGCCAATGCCACACATTTGCACTCGAAAACTGCCTAGGAATCACTATTTGGGTACATGCAGCAATGCCAGAGGGGACTAAAATTGTTCTAAATCTCATACTGACTAAAGTATCAGCCTGTTTCTTGTCCAGTTTGTTTCATAGTATACCCCATCCATAGTATGAGCAATATTCATACTGAAATTGCAGTCAATGCCACACATTTGCACTCGAAAACTGACTAGGAATCACTATTTGGGTACATGCAGCAATGCCAGAGGGGACTAAAATTGTTCTAAATCTCATACTGACTAAAGTATCAGCCTGTTTCTTGTCCAGTTTGTTTCATAGTATACCCCATCCATAGTATGAGCAATATTCATACTGAAATTGCAGTCAATGCCACACATTTGCACTCGAAAACTGACTAGGAATCACTATTTGGGTACATGCAGCAATGCCAGAGGGGACTAAAATTGTTCTAAAGCACATACTGACTAAAGTATCAGCCTGTTTCTTGTGCAGTTTGTTTCATAGTATACCCCATCCATAGTATGAGCAATATTCATACTGAAATTGCAGTCAATGCCACACATTTTCACTCTAAAAATAAGTACTAGGACTCACTATTTTGGTACATGCATGTCCAGGGACAAACATTATTCTAAAAGTCATAATGACTAAAGTATCAGCCTGTTTCTTGTCCAGTTTGTTTCATAGTCTACCCCCTTCATAGTATGAACACTATTCATCCTGAAATTGCAGTCAAGGCCACACATTTGCACTCTAAAACTGACTAGGACTCAGTATTTTGGTACATGCATGTCGAGGGACAAACATTGTTATTCTAAAATTCATACTGACTGAAGTATCAGCCTGTTTCTTGTCCGGTTTGATTCATAGTCTACCCCAGCATACATCATAGTATGAACACTATTCATCGTGAAATTGCAGTCAATGCCACACATTTGCACTCACAACCGACTACGACTCACTATTTTGGTACATGCATGTCCAGGGACAAACATTATTCTAAAATTCATACTGACCTAAGTATCAGCCTGTTTCTTGTCCGGTTTGTTTCATAGTCTATCCCATCCATACTATGAGCAATATTCACACTGAAATTGCAGTATATGACACACATTTGCACTATAAAACTTACTAGGACTCACTATTTTGATACATGCATGTCCAGGGACAAACATTATTCTAAAATTCATACAGACTAAAGTATCAGCCTGTTTCTTGTCCGGTTTGTTTCATAGTCTACCGCTTCCATAGTATGAACACTATTCATCCTGAAATTGCAGTCAATGCCACACATTTGCACTCTAAAACTGACAAGGACTCGCTATTTTGGTACATGTATGCCCAGGGACAAACATTATTCTAAAAATCATAATGACTAAAGTATCAGCCTGTTTCTTGTCCGGTTTGTTTCATAGTCTACCCCATCCATACTATGAGCAATATTCATCCTGAAATTGAAGTCAATGCCACACATTTGCCATCTAAAACAGACTAGGACACACTATTTTGGTACATGCATGTCCAGGGACAAACATTATTCTAAAATTCATACTGACTAAAGTATGAGCCTGCTTATTGTCAAGTTTGTTTCATAGTATACCCCATCCATAGTATGAGCAATATTCATCCTGAAATTGCAGTCAATGCCACACATTTCCACTCTAAAACTGACTAGGACTCAGTATTTTGGTACATGCATGTCAAGGGACGACAAACATTATTCTAAAATTCATACTGACTAAAGTATCATCCTGCTTCTTGTCCAGTTTGTTTCAGCACAGTGTACCCCATCCATAGTATGAACACTATTCATCCTGAAATTGCAGTCAATGCCACACATTTCCACTCTAAAACTAAGTACTAGGACTCACTATTTTGGTACATGCATGGCCAGGGACAAACATTATTAGAAAATTCATAATGACTAAAATATAAGGCTGTGACTTGTCAATATGGTTTCATAGTCTCCCCAATCCATAGTATGAGCAATATTCATCCAAACATTTCAGAAAATAACACACTTTGACACTCAAAAAGTAAATGAGAAACACTAATTTGGTTACTTGTTCATACAAAAATCAAAAAACTAATAACCAAAATTTACGGAGACTACCCTTGGTACACCAGATCTCAACGGAGGAATCGATCCACTGGACACGTTCACCACTATATCAATAACCAATTATACGTGATCGGGGAAAGTTACACTACATAAAGCTAGTCAGTTTTTGAACCATATAATTGGTGTGCACCGTCCCAATACAATAATAAAAAATTTATACAAAAATAATACGTAGGACACACCTTGGACATATGTCTACGGGGGAATCGATCCAATGGACACGTTCACCTCTACCGGTATATCAAGAACCAATCATATCCAAAGGGGAAAAGTTACACTACTTAACGCTAGTCTGTTTATGAGTCAGACAATTTATGTGCGTCGTACCAATACAATATTAAAAAAATAGTACCAAGGAAGTACGAAGAATACATCTTGTACACATCTCTATGGAGGTATCGATCCACCGGACACGTTCATCTCTACGATATATCAAGAACCAATCGCATGCAGACGAGGAAAGTTACACTACTTAAAGCTTGTCAGTTTTTGAATCAGACTATTTGCGTGCACCGTCGTAGTGTTGGTACCGGTACGTAACAATAGTAAGAATTATGCGTGAACGGGAAAAACAGCCACAACCAAAAACTGAAAGTTACAACGCCTGGAGAAAACAACAAATACCAACTTTATGATTCGGCAAGGGAGTACGAACGTTAGTTGTACTGTGGTACAAATAGGTGCATGACTGCGTTACAAATGGGAAATAACAGGAAAATGAAAAACAAAACACCTAAACCGACACACAGAACAACAGTTGTGCCAACCCGGGGTACTGTCTTCTCCAAGGATTACAACAAACAGATGCACGAGCTAAACCACGATGATGTAAACAACGACGGAAACCCGTTTCTATATCATTTCGAAACAGGATTTGATGTCTTGTGTGCCAAAAACGGACACTTGGTTAACACAATCCTTAGTGGATGCCAGAAGATAGAAGAAGTGCGACAAAGACTCAACAGCAAAAAAGGACATTTTGAGGAGGACGAAGCTTTGAACATTTGGGAACAATGCTTCAAGTACATAACCGAGGAAGTATTTCCCGACTACAAAGAAGGGAACACTGACGGGATGGACCATGTATGGGCAATGGGAGTCATTCTTGCATACATTACATGTGGTTATCCCGCATTGAAAACATCGGAAGACATTAAGTGCTACGACAACGTGGGTATTGGACCGGAAGTAAAATCAATAGAACGAGAGAGAATGATACAAGACGGTCGTACTTTCCCGGCAAAAAAATGGAGTAATCTGACACCGGAGGCAAGAGAACACATAAAAGAATGTATACATTACCACCCTGGGAACCGTCCTTGTATGACGTACATTTGGTTCAACAACTGGCGCAAAATGACGAATGAGGCAATCATCGAAACTGACAGATTGGAATGGTATTGCAGATCAAAAGACGATAACGAGTGGTACTCAACACAAGAAATATTGCCGCCAATTAAAGAAGAGAACATAAATAACAAAAACACGGAAAAAAAATGTACCAAACATAAGTGGGATTCGTTCATGAACAAAGCAAGAAAACAGTCAAAAAAGAAAAACGGAAAGTAAAAGAAGTGACAAACAGGGGGGAAAAGAGCGAACAAGACGAAAACGAGTGGAAAATTGAGAAATGGCTAAGTCTTTACGAAAAACGTTGGAATTCGCCGGAAGATTTAGAGGAATATAACAACTATCCCGTTCCTTGTGGAGCATGGGGACGCGTGAAACACTAACTCTGCAACTCTGTAAGGATTCCATTACAAAAAAAAACCATGACAATATCAAAGGTATCACCGGTACAAATTAAGTGCAAAAAATAGAACGGAAATTATGTAAAATATCACCTAAAAAAACTATACATTCAAAAAAAATACTCATCAGAAAGCAACAAAACAACAACAACAAAATTCCCTCCGTTTAACCTACAAATTGTGATCCATTCCATAATTAATTCAGGAGGGAGTGTCAACCACCCAAAATATAGAATTTACTGCAACGCCGTTGCAGAAAATTGAAAAACAATAAGTAGATAAATAAATAAGGAATGTTATGGTACCGTAGGGTAAGTACGGTAGGGTAGGGAAGAACAAAATGTTCGGGTCCGCGCCAAAATTTTGAGGACTCCACATTCCAGAATATCACGGCACGCTCGAAAATAAGATAGAAAGGCGACAGTACAAGAACAACACTCACAGATAGTACAATTAGTTGAAATACAGCTATTCCTTGGAGACAGTAAATCAAGAGCTTACAGTGTGTACAGTAGGAATGAAAAAAAATTACCAAACGATTCCTACAAACAACATTATTATCATAAAAATAGCGCGCCAAATCAATCAAAGGTAAAAACGGTAAGTTTATGTGCACGAGTTAACAAAAAAATTATGGTGGAACTGAGTACTATTTGCAGTCCGGTGACAGGTAGAACCTTTGTTACCAATAACACAAACAGCCCAAACAGCAGTGTATTGGGAAGTGACCGAACAAACACAAACGATAGCCAAACATATACAACCGCCAACAGTAGCAACAGAAATATTCTACAGACAACAAAACAATACGATAACGATAACTTGGAAAACAACATTGTCAAACACGTCAAAGAAAAAGCATTCAGGAAATTTAAATTCCCGCCAGAGATTACATTCGTGAAGGCGACGATATTCAAAATTGTAAAACAAGCAAATAACAATGAAATACCAAATACGATTGATATAAAAGACCAAAAGTGGAGTGGAATTTATTGCCGTGCAGTGACTGCGTGTAGGCACAATGCTCAAACTCTTGCCAGGAAAAACTACAAAGGTACGCAACCAACAAGAAAATGTTTGCCGGCATGCAATCGTTCATAAGCCATTCTAACATTTTGGTCGTATGAACACTGACACGTAGACGATAAAAGAAACAACCTGATACCAGATAGTTTCCCAGGAACGGTTCTAATCACGGACACACAAGACGTTAACTCAGAAAACAGGTACCAATTGCACGAAGACTATCGGCGGAAAAATTCACCAGAATTCAAATACTTCATGAAAAGAATTCTTGGAGCGGTGTCACCAAAACAGACAGACTTCAAAAGAAAATCAGTCAGAATGACAATCAGTAACATTTTCACCCCAAGCGATGAAGCTTTTGCATTGCTTTTCCTTTACAACGACTACGACTCGTGGATAAACACAACAAAGGGCACGAGGTTGAGAAAAAAAGTCACTGACGGTAAGTCTGGAAATAAGGAGGGGTGGAGTAACGAGGGACAAGATCTTTACGAATACCTAGTAAGCGAATTAGAAGAACGAAGGGAGGAACAACAGTCAAAAGAATTAGAGACGGAAATACTTAAAATGTACCAAAAGCAAAATGGCAATCGTAAACAACAAGATAAGGAGGAGAACAAAGAGGGAAAAACACGGAAGCGAAAACGTACCTTGGTTGAGATTCTTGGCGAAGATGATGAGGACTACAAATTTTTCATGGAATACAATAAAAACGAACAAGAGTAATGGATGATATCAACATCAATAGTAGAACGGCTAGTTCATTATTATTTTATGGTTAGCACAATATTGTTCCGGGTCTTCTGTTCGAATATAATACAATAAACAAGATAATTTCAAAGGCTAATAAAATACTTTCGTATTTGTTACAAAATATGTTTGTTGTATTTCCGTATTTGATAAGCGTAGCGTGAATATTGTAAAATGTCGGAGAGTATTGCAAATGCGGATAAAATATTTTCTTATTAGTACAAAAATATGGTTGTTGGAATTTGATATTCGATAAATGTAGTGTGAGTATTGTGAAAGCAACATAACAGAATACATTGCTGGTTATCAAGAAGCTCCTATATTTGTTCAGAAAATGGTATCAACGCTACGACAATATCACTGTGCATAGAGGATATTATTACAAAAGATGAGTTTCGTGTGGAAAATAACAAAAATTAAATGGCGAGTAAATATTAACGGGGTAAGCATGAAACAAAATTGTAGAATAGAAAAATTTGGAAGCAACCATGAAACAGGGGGTGAAAATATGGATAGGAAAATAGTCCTACTTGAAATTGTTGCGTGCAAAAATAGGTAGAGAATTATTTATTGTGCGCGCAACAAAATGTTTCGGAATATTTTAAAATATCGCACGAATTTTACGAAAGCACGAGCATCGTTTATGTGACGTATCTTCCTACACGATTTCACCACCGCTATCCCTTTTTTCCTTTTTTTGGAACGGCGTTAAAAAAATGCTCTTTTTGTAGATATGTGTCCGGGTGTATTATGATAGTAGTAGTAGTAATGTAGGTATGATAGTACTGACTTCTGTTGTTGGGGTGGTGAAACGTTTTTTTGTACAATTCATGTCAACAATCATGGAACGGTGTTTCAAAATTCTCTAACCGGAACGGCGTTTCAGGCTCTAATCTGCAATTAGAAAATAAAAAATCAGATACTTTTGGTGATTAATCCATGAATATTGTTCCTGTTATGGATAAGATGAATCATGAAAGAAACAGAAGTGACTTCTTTGTCATAGTTTGTGCGTCACCACCTAATTAGTGCATTTGTTGGGTACTGGATTTGGAGGAAAAATACACACTAATTTGCAATTAAAAATTCCAAAATCAGATATTTTGGGTGATAGGTCAATGAATATTGTTCCTGTAATGGATAAGATGAATCATGAAAGAAACAGAAGTGAGTTATCTGTGATAGTTTGTGTGTCACCACCTAATGAGTGCATTTGGGTACTGGATTTGGAGGAAGAATACACACTAATTTGCAATTAAAAATTAGAAAATCACATATTTTGGGTGATTAGTCCATGAATATTGTTCCTGTAATGGATAAGTTGAATCATGAAAGAAACAGAAGTGAGTTATGTGTGATGTTTGGTGTGTCACCTCCTAATGAGTGCATTTGGGTACTGGATTTGGAGGAAAAATATTGGGTAATGACTCTCAAAGTTTTTGGTGCCGTGCATGAATATATTTCTCATGACTCATCTGATGCATATTGGGAACAACATTGCCATACATAATGCTGAAAATGTTGTGGTTTGTGTCTCCAAATGACACACAAGAGGGTATTTTTGTTGCAAATCCAGGGCACAAACTGACTTATTGGGTAATGACTTACAAAGTATCCGGTCCAGGCCATGAATGATTTTTTCATGACTCCTATGATGCATATTGTTGGTAACAATATTGCCCCACAGATTGCTGAAACTGTTGTGGTTTGTCTCTCCAAATGGCACACAAGAGAATATTATTGGTGCAAATCCAGGGCACAAAATGACTTATTGGGTAATGACAGGCAAAGTATGAGGTCAAGTCCATAATAGGAAGAACATTTACTACTTTGTATAATCCAATCACCAAAAACGTACTTTAATGAGTGTCAAATGAAAATAATTCATAAGTTGTTTAATTGAAATGGAGGTGCTGTTTTTTATTATTCTCAGACAAAAGAATGGTGCAGATATTACCAGTACTACTACTAGTTGTAGCTAATATTGCATGCAAAAAGGTACATAGTTGGGCACTGTGCAAAAAGTGTATGTAGATAGGTACCATACTGACCCAAGGGAGTTTCGAACCACTGACTGGCTACCAGATTCTACAGATGGGTTGGGGATTTAGATACATAACCTTTGTGTAATCACAATTTCCTCGTTGAACACATTATGGCGCGGGAGGGGTGGCGTGCACTCGTACATGCTTTACTTATATAGAAAATAAAGGCCGTGCACAAGCCCGGCACATGGAAGAAGTCAGGGTGCATAGCACACACAACACATGCTTTTTGGTTGGCACAGTTTTTTTGAAGCAGGGAAAATGAATGTTGTCCAACAGTCACGAACAACAGAACAACGGAACAACCAAACAACAAAGAAGAAACACTAGTCAGTGACAATAACAGCAATTCGTTGGAGATTCTATTTGTTTCTGATCTTTCTTTCTTTTATTTTTATTTTTATTGAAATGGAACAGCAATCAAACAAACCAACGAGGGAAAGAACGACACTCAAAATGGAACAACGAATTAAAAAAAAAGGAATGACAGAATGGAACAACAGAACAACAGCAGTGAGTGACAATGATGGCAATTTGTTGGAGATACTATTTGTTTCTGATCTTTCTTTCTTTCATTTTTATTTTTATTGAAACAGAACAACAATCAAACGAACCAACAAAGCGAAGGAGGGCACTTAAAACAGAACAACCAATGAAACAGAACGGAACAATGGAACGGAACAATGGAACGGAACAATGGGACAGAACAACAGAATGGAACAACAGAAAAGTTCACACACAAAAAACTGTACACACACAAAAAACTGTACATACCCCAAATCAAAACCACACAAAAAGCAACACATCCTTCTTGGTTGGCACAGTATTGAAAAAAATGAAAAGCACGGAAACAACGGATCGGCAATGAAAGATAACAACGAGAAACAGTAGTGAGTGACAATGACAGCAATTTGTTGGAGATTCTATTTGCTTCTGATCTTTCTTTCTCTTATTTTTATTCTTCAGGAACACCAAACCAACAAAAGGACATAAGAAGGACAAAGGGATGAAATGGAATGACAAAACGGAACGATCAAACGGAACAGAACAGCGGAGCAAGGCAAGTGTCCGCTAGATTGTGCAAGAAGGTACAATCGTTAAGAGAAGATACCAAAACGGGTAAAAATTTGGAGAAAATGATGCTGGAAAGATTCAAGTCAGAAAAAAACCCTACCAGTACTGTATCGAAAGATGGTGGCACTGTTGCCAGTAGTCTTGCTGAAGAGGAAAATGAGGATGACAACTATATTGATCCTGTATTGATGCAATTGCTTGGCGGAATGGAGGAAGTTTAGGCATTGTTGTCAGAATCATTACTGTTCATTGTGTCAGTCCATTCACTAATTTGACGCAAGTGGGTTCACACATACGGTAGTACGACACGTGTAAATCTTCGGGGAGAGTGATTAAGGTAAAAGGTACATATCTTACATACATTGCATACCATGGTTGCAAATAGTAGATTATGTGACACAAATGATTAAAATGTACGGAAAGGAGTACTCATAGATATCATACATATTTTGCATATGATACTACTAGGCAAATTCTTGACCCGAATAATTCAACTGTAGTGGTAGGTAGTCGCAAGCGATGATATTAAATTTTAAGGGTCGTGTGTCGCGAGCACAAATATTAAATTATAAGGGTAGTGTGTCGAGAGCACTAATGTTAAATTCTACTGGTTGTGTGTCGCAAGCATAGGAGATACATTTTAAAGGGTAGTGTGTCACAAGCCCAATTATTAAGTTATAGGGGTAATGTGTCACGAGCAACGGAGCTAAATTTTAAGGGTAATGTGCCGCAAGCACTAATGTTCAATTTTACTGGTTGTGAGTCATGACCTTGTGTATTTAATTTTGGTAGGTGTGATTCTATTAAAAATTAATAATAATTATTCATGACCCAAGGAAAAAAACAATCGCGAACCAGGGATTGAGAGTTACGAGGGCGGGCTTGATACAAAGCTACCGTATCACGGGGGGGGGGGGGGGCTTGGTTGTGAGTCATGACCTTGCGTATTAATTTTAGTAGGTGTGATTCACGAACGTATGGATAGGTTATATTAAAAATTAATAATAATTATTCATGACCCAAGGAAAAAAATAATTGCAAACCAGGGATTGAGAGTTACGAGGGTGTACCTTGATACGAAGCTAATAAATCACAGGGGGGTCTCGTGTAAAAATTACACACAAGCAAGGGTTGCGAAAGTACCTTGCGACAAAAAAAAAGGTCGCGTGACAGTTATCAGACGTTGGTTACTAATCAACTCAACAGCGCTGCTTTATTGCCAGAGGTTGGCTGTCTCCTAAGTTTGAGCTCCTGTTGGAGCAAAACAACAGATTTTGTCATCATTGCTGGTGTTCTTGTCATCTGATGAAGACAAATCCTCCTCTTCATCTGAAGACGAATCCTCCTCGTCCTCCTCCTCTGCTAGGGCTGCTGTTGCTGCTGCTGCATCAGGCCCAAAGTGGAAGCATTGGTCAGCTTCCATTTCTTGATCCCCCTCGGCCCAAATTGCATCCAAAAATGGATCTTTTTCGCCATCACTATCATAGCCATCAGAAAACCTAGATTCATCCCAAGTGAAGAAGTTCTGAAGGACCCTAAGCCTAGGGCTATCCCTAACTTCAATCTCTGGGCACTCGGTAGGGTCTTTTGTGCCATTTTGGGCTGCTGGGGGAAATCCCCATCTGTTTCTGCGTGTCTGTGCATGATGGAATGATTCCAAAATAAGAAATCAGTTCAAATTTCCTTGGTTTGAAGCCAAATCAGTCCGCTCTTCTACTGGATTGTAGCTCTGTTGATGACGGTGATGGGGATGTGCTTGGGTGCTGGATTGGTTGAGTGTAGTGGTCAGTCATAATTTTTTCCATGGTGATAAGGAATTTTGAGTTTGTATGGATGGTCGAAAAGAAAAATACAAGTGTTTTGGAGCTTCTGCTGCCAATAGCTCAGCCAAAATATCAAGTAGGGACCTGGAACAAAGTGTTTTCTGAGACAGTTGCTTGCGAGGAATAAGAATATGAAGCCGGATTTGAAATCCAACAGAGTTAAGATTTTTGTTTGGCCCCTCTAAAAAAGAGTGATTTGTATGGCTGTATGCGTACGATCCAATAAAGGGATAGCCCAGGGGTGCCCGCGCTGGGCACTCCTTTGTTGGGCACTAGTACCCCGCACCCTTGGAGGTGTGCAGATATTAGTGATTGGTTCAATTGTGGGCTTATGTGGGGATTTGCTGTTGGGCCCAATAGGGTTGCCTTTGGGCGCAATTTGTTTACTTATGTGGTCTTTGGTCCCTAATTGGTGTTGTTGGTGAAAAATACGGTCGAAAAACGCGGCAACGAAACACCGTACAATACGCTAACATACAACAGAACAACAGAGGCACGAACATTCACCTTAGAATCAAACACACCTCCACTACAGAGTATTTGTTATTTATTTTATGGAGTCTGGAGAGAGTTGTCAGTAAGATTATGAACCGGGTATCTCTCAGACCATATCTTCCAATTCCTAAATCATACTTCCTCCGTTCCAAAATAATCTTCCCTTACACACATACAACATTGTGTAGAGATCAATTTTTAACGGATTAAGATCATTCTTTCTGGGTTGAGCTCTCCTCAACCAATTCTACAGGATGGGTTAAATGTTAGAGATCTCAGTGGTATTGGTGCGCCTTTCATATGGACTTAAAGAGGGACTGTCACGCCTTAGGAAAGTGATTTTACCGGTTAAAAGGGTTGATGCAAAAAACTGATCTGAGAGGGGATTTTAGATTGCCCATCAAATTTTTCGTCGCATTTTTGGGCTCTTTTTTGTGTGTGTTTTTACACGGTGGTTTTCACCGTGTGTTTTCACCGTGTGTTTTCACCGTGTGTTTTCACCGTGTGTTTTCACCGTGTGTTTTCACCGTGATTTTCATGTGTTTCCATTCATTCTCTATTCCACTCCCCTTGTTGCACCGCCTCCATCGGCTGACTAAGTATGTAAAAAATTCGGATTGAGCACCTCTGTTGTCATTGAACTTGAAGGCAAGACCGAAGAAGGACCAGTACTCTTCTGCAGAGTGTCTACGGGGAGAGGAGGAGGGAGGGGGGGTCTACAAGCCAAGCGTTGAGCACCTCCTGAGCAGCACCTCTGTCGTCATTGGAAGGGAACAGGCCGTGCACCTCTGTTGTCATCAAAGCGAAATCGAAATCAAAATCAAAATCAAAATCAAAATCAAAATCGGAAGCAAAAGCAAAAGCAAAAGCAAGTACTCATCTACACTACTCTTTTACAGCACCTCTGTCATCATCAAGCCAACATCGTCAGCGAAAGCGAAAACAAAAGTAAAGACAAGTAGGCTTCTACAGTTCTTCTACAGGGGAAGGAGGGGATCTACAGGGGAGGGGAAGGGTTGCAAAAGATGGCGCGTATCGACAAGCCCCTCTGTCTTCATTGAAAGCGAACAGGATGGAAATAGTACTCTCCTACGGTTCATCTACAGAGATGAGTGTTGCAAAAGAGGGCGCGAATCAACAAGCAAAATCAATAAGAATCCAAAAGATGGCGCGGATGTGGAGGGGATGAGGGGATGCAAAAAGAAAGAAACTGCCGACATACCGTACAATCCGCACACACAAACACACATGCTTAGTACCTTTGGCGGTCGCTAACAATCAACCAATGTTTAACCATTTCTTTTTGCTCACAAGGACGCTGCTATCATGGACGGGGATGCCGGTACAGAACGTGATGATGGTGATGGTGATGGCAATGGCGACGCTGCGCCCGCGACCTCCAATCGGAACGTCAAAAGGCAAAGAACCAATCGAGACCTCACCAACAACGAGAGACAGGCCGTGCTGCACATTCTTCTCCAGCACCAAGTCTTGCCAGGACGCCTTCATAGAAAAGCTACAAGGACGGCTGCTGATGCCCATAAGGTGCACCCAAAAACTTGCCTAGCAATCTGGAAGAGATACAAGGAGACTGTATCAGAAGATTGCCCTGGAGGTGACGTGTCCAACAACATGAAAAACTGTGGGAGAAAGCAACAGGTGCTGGACGCAGAAGCAATTAAAGCTGTCCCCTTGAACAGACGGCGCGACTTAAGGAGTCTTTCTGAGGCTACCGGTATTCCGCCCGGAACCTTGTGGCGCTTTCTTAAGAGAGGAGTCTTGCGTAGATATACAGGGACTACAAAGCCGCTGCTCACGGATGAGAACAAACTGGAGAGAATCTGTCTCACATGGATGGTAACGGTAGATTCCATGACATGTATAACACGATTCATGTGAATGAGAAGTGGTTTTAACTTAAATGGTTGAATGACAAACTGTACTTGCTCCCTGACAAAGAAGAACCAGTCTCCAAGTGTAAGTCTAAATGGTATCTTGGTAAAGTGATTTTCTTTTGTGCCGTCACCCGTCCCCGGCATGATCACAATCGTAATGCTTGGTTTGATGGAAAGATTGGAATTTGGTCGTTTGTTAAGAAAGAGCCTGCCCTCTGGAATTCCCAAAACCGTGCCAGAGGCACTTTAGTGACAAAAACCATTGACTCTATCAACGCTGATGAGCACATGAAGATGATGCTGGAGAAGGTTCTTCCCGCCATCTATAAGAAGTGGCCCTGATCTGGGAGGCACACCAACATCATCATTCAGGAGGACAATGCAAAACCACACAAACCCAGTGTTTGAGCTGCTGTAAAGGAGAAGGCTGCAACAGATGGCTGGAACATCTCTGTAAAGGCGCAACCTCCCAACAGCCCTGACTTTAACGTGTTGGACTTGGGATTTTTTAACTCCATTCAGAATTTGCAGTACAAGCAAGATAAAGTCCGTGATCTTGATGGCATCATTGCTTGCGTTGAGAAAGCATTTCTTCTGTCACCAAAGGAGAGGCTCCACAATGTGTTCTTATCCCTTCAGTGTGCTTTGGAAGACTTTCTTACAGTTGACGGGGACAATACTTACAACCTCCGTCACATGGGTAAAGACAAGCTTTGTCAAGAAGGCCACCTCCCTGTTTCCATTACAGCAAAAGCTGATAATATTGCCAGAGGATGCCAATATTAGCTGAAGCAAATAATAATGGGCTAGTCTAGTACAAGTGCAACCATAATTTAAAAATTAGAAATTCATAAAATTATTTTCTGGTACTAATTCTACGTATTTCTACACAAAGAGGAAGGTTATTATGGAACGCACACAAAATCCTACAAGGAAGGTTATTTTGGAACGGAGGAAGAAGTAGTTCGTTTTTGTGAGTAGTACTGTGTTCCCAAGTATAGCATTATCCTCACCTCTGTACAGTGCCATAATTAATGATCCACTTAACTCACATATGTTCTTCTTCTTCCAGGGTACATACATAATTAATTACTTGTGGCTTTGGATTTAGTCACATTAGGATGTTATATCCCTGGTTTTGTACCCCCATACTGCCGGCACTTTCTTATGCACATACGTTCCACTTACATACTTCCTTACATACCTATGTTCGCTGGGTTTAGCACGTTCATAGGATTTAGTAATTCAATACTCTGCCTTGCTGAATTGTATGGCATGGCACAGCACAACATGGCATTGCCTTTCTTGGTGTGTCTCACTTGGTTTGTGAATTGTGTGCAATCCCGGGACCACCAACAAACCCCATGTAAACTACAAATAATTGAACTTGAGTTATTTGTTCTGCAAAAGGCAAAACACAAAAAGCACAGCAAAAGCAGGGCCCATCATGCTCCCCTGCTGTGGTTGACAGAATGGTCGGGATTCCTACCGTAACCATTTTGGTGAGGCTCTCCCGTGGTTGAGGCCCTTCTTCCTGCCGCTGTAGCACAAGGCAGGTCTTCAAACCATTTGGCTTGAAATGAAATGAAACAAAACAAAACCAACAAGATTCAGAGCTTCTATCTCCCTGCAGTACTGTACTGCGCTGCGTTGCATTTCATTGTACTGTGCTGTGCCATAAAAGAGGGCTGCAAACTTCTTGTGCGCACTTTTGCTTTTACGTGCACACCCACCACAAATCTAATCATCGGTGCAGGCACTCCCGCACTGATAGTCTATTCTATTTTGTTTGTTCGGCAAAAACATAAGAATGACGATGACGATGAGGCCATACCCTCCTCTTCCCGTTTTGATTGCCTGGTATTTATACAAGTGCCAACGGATCTGGGAGAGAGCTGGCTGTCCCTTTTTGGCAAAAACAATTGCTTTCAACATTGGACATACACACACACACACTACACAACACATACAGCATGCTAGCAAAACAAGCATGCCATACAATGTACATGTAATGTCAAGCCATGCCATGCCATGCCATGCCATGCTGCACCAAACAACACTAATGCCTTACTTACACTCGTGCCGTGCTTTGGGAGTAGCTGGCAATGGTACGCAAGAAAGCTTTAGCAGTGCACTAGGAAGCAGCACTGGCGGTGTTTGTGGCAAGGAACATTGGTATTGTATTACCATCGCCGTGCTATTGCCAATGCCGAATGGCAGGCTCCTTTTGTTGCATTGAGAGATTCATCCAAGACAGTGACGGCAAAAGAAATAGCGTCAATCTCCTCGATAGTGATATTGATCTCTGTATGAGGAGATAGATAGATAGATAGATTTACGGTCACTTTGTTGTCCGGTTTGGCGCATGGTGTGGCATGGCATGGCCTCGCCACATCTCGGTTGGAATAGAAGACGAATTGATGGTGAGGTTTAAACGAACGAAAACCCGAAGTCAGCTTAAGAATTTATATTTTGTAAATTTTGCCTTTCTCACAACAGGAAATAAGCTCTTGTGGTCTAGGGGTGATGACGTCTCGTTTACACCGAGAAGATCGGTGGTTCGATTCCACCCAGGAGTAGTTTTTTTGTTTCGATCATCGTTCGTGCTCTCTTGGTGCCGGAGGACGAAGCGTTTTGTTTTGTTTCGATACCGTACAGAACGGTGGGGATGGATAGCAATCATATATTACTTGTACGTAATTGTGTGATTCCCGAAATAGTTTGGGTAGGGGCCCAGATTTAATTCTGTGCCATTTTGACCCAGATACTGGTCAAGGTCGACCAGTATCTGGGTCCCTACCCAGATTTGCTTGACATCCGGCATGGAATTTTGATTTTCGCGCGCGCGCCTGCTTATCACTTAGGAACTATGCATTAATAATTTATTTTATCCATGGATTCTGTATTCCAAAAATGAGACTTTAGACACTGGCCCGCCAAAATCTGGGTATGGTGATTTTCATTCCCGAAATACAAAAATCTGGGCCCCTACCCAGATGTTACTAATTCAGCAAAGGCAAGAGCACACTCGTAGATTATTTACGTAATCCACGAGTTCGACCGATTTTTCCATGTAATTTGGCCAACTGGATTGCTGAATTATTACACCAAAACGAGAGGAGCTCGCTCACAGCAACCAAACTGCAAGCACTGCCCGCTACGATCTAGGGAATGGTGTATTCTTGTGGCGTCTGGCTTGGAAGATTTTCTAACAAGCTTGGAAGTGTTGCTTCTTGTTGAGGCTGTGGCTTCTTTTATCAATTCCAAACTACAAGCATTGTCTGCTGCTATGATGCAGCTAACTTTGTATTCTAGGTCCGGCATCCGAACTACAAGCACTGCACTGCTACGATCTAGGGGAATGGTGTACTACTCTTGCTCCGGCGTCCTTGGGGCTGACGATGGCAATGACGATGGCAATGACGATGGCAATGACGGCAGTGAAATTAATTTTCGTTTCTCCACTAAGCTACCAACGCAAAGCCGCTCAACAAAATCGATACCGCCTCCTCGTTGCGGACATTTTGGTACCAGTTTGGTCCCCTAGCTCCCAATATTCAGGGAGATATCAATTTTTTACTGTCACCATCAATGTTTGGGCGGTGTTTGGTTTGGTGCTTCTTGCTTCTTCCACTTTTTGTTTTCGTTTTCAGTTTCAATTTTCAATATCTGTTAATCTTCGAATCGTCTCTTGGCATCTGAGCTACAAGCACTGCCAGCTACGATCTAGGGGAATGGTGTATTCTTTGTTGCTCCGCCGGCGTTCAAACAACAACAACAATGACAATGACGATGACGATGACTATTCCCTAGATCCCAATATTCAGGGAGATATCATTTTTTTACTGTCACCATTCTTGGTTTCATTGACGATGATGACGACGACGACAATGACGATGACAATGACAATTGAAATTAATTTTCGTTGCTCCCCTAAGCTACGAACGCAGAGCCGTTTAACATAATCGATACCACCTCGTCATTGCGGACATTTTGGTACCAGTTTGGTTCCCTAGCTCCCAATATTCAGGGAGATATCAATTTTTTACTGTCACCATTCTTGTTGGTCTCGTTGATTTGTTTGCTTGCTTCTTTTTCCATTACGGTACAGACTTACCCGGTACGAAAACAAAAAGTGGAAAAAGAAGCAAGCAAGAGATCTAATCGTGAGCTGGAGACTCAAATAATATTACTTTTGTTTTTAGGGTGGCCTTATGTAATCCGGTGAAGGTGCAAACTGTCATTTCTACTGTCTTAGTACCGAGCTCGCTGGATTACAGAATTGGATTACTTTTTTTAGCGAGCCCTTATGTAATCCAGTAACCTTGATTTCTACTGTCTTAGTACCGAGCTCGCTGGATTACAGAATTGGATTACTTTTTTTTAGGGCCTGCTGGTGTAATCTGGTGAGGTGCTAATGAATTGATTAAAAATTAACTAATGTTTCTTAGTACGAGCTCCTCGAGTTTTGGTGTAATAATTTAGTAATCCAGTTGGCCAAATTACATGGAAAATCGGTCGTACTCGTGGATTACCGGTTCGAGTACGAAATGTACGGTACGGTACAACAAAGAATGTTGCGTACGTACGATACCGGTAATAGTTTTATATCGTAACTAACAACAAGGCCAACAAGCGCATCGGGAGCTCCGGAGTTGCGTTGCAGGATCGCACACTGAATGGCATCCGTGAGGCGAGGCACATTATTCTCAATAACAGACATGGTACTGTACGGTACGGTAAATCTTACGGTACGGTACGAGTACGAATAGTATCGTACGGTACGGTATGTTCGTGCAGTGATCGGTGCTGCAGGATAATTGGGGTACAAACAAACACGGACACGACCGATGTGAGGTTGCTCCTAAACGATTCGAGAGGGGAAGGATGTGCGTAATTACGGTACGGTACGGTACGGTAATACTCGTAGGGTAATTAGCGTAAGATTCCTCGTAGTGCAGGCGGATGTTATGTACGGTACGGTACGATAGCGACAAGAGTGAAACGACTCCCAGAGGTACGTACGAGTACCGGGTAGGTATTGAAAAACGAGTACCGGTAGGCACGGTAAGATTATGGGATTTTAAATGTTGTTGCCGTAATATGGTACTAATACGAACTTTATCTTCAAAAAGATATTGGTTGTCGAGATTACGGGGCGTCGCAAGTCGCATAAACAATGAAAGTTGAGACAAAAAAAGAATTATTAAAAAACACAAGATAGCCACGATTCAGCGAAAGCTGTCTCGCAATAGCTCAGTTGGTAGAGCGGTGGACTGTAGAGCGTACAAAGAAATCCATCGGTCACTGGTTCGATTCCGGTTTGCGAGACATTTTGCGTCGTCGGACTGTTTTGCACTGAGGATCAATTCTTTTTGCTTTTTAAAACCCATTCCATCCATATCATACCATAGATACGTGCCCGGTAGACACGAATAAATAATACGAAGTACTTCGTATCTCGTAATTGAACTACTATCGTATCTGAATGTGCTGTTTGCTGGATGCTTTTGTACCGTACGGTAGGGTGGATGATTTTGATTTTGATGTTACCAACAGGGCCAGGGGGAAAAACTGACTCGAAAGTCGGAAGGAAGGGAGCGTCAAGTCAAGCGAGCGAGCGAGCGAGCAGACAGAACAAAAAAGATCGCATCGCTAGGTACCGTACGGTACCGTACGAGTAGGTACTCGTACGATACGGTACAAGTATCGTAGTTTCTTCGTGTCTACTGTACCGTACCGTACCGTACCGTAACGTACCGTACGAGGATTCGTGTCGAGTCTTTTTTTCGCCGGCTTGTTGTACCGTATCGTACCGTATCGTACCGTTCCCGTAGCACACTGTACAACAAGTACTAGAACGAGAACAGCCAGGATCCATGCTCCCAGCAAAGCGTGTCAAACGAGCTGAGGGGGAAGGAAGATCGGTAAGAATATTCGTGTAGTACTATCGTTTATGGTCCTAAACAGGTAATTACTGTACCGGTACGGTACAATAGTAATGGTTGCTACTGCTGCTGCTGCTGCTGCTGCTGCTACTGCTGTTCCTAGTGTTACACAGTTGTTTTCTGGCTGTTAGTGTTAGTGTTACCATCCCCAGTCAGTCACAGGACTTCGTTGTCGATGAATAGGAATACGAATACCAACCACTACACGCTGAACGAGCCCTTTCTCGACGAAGCCAATAGTCCTAGTTCTCAATCGCAAACCCAAACTCACTTTCATTCGCAGCAGCCGGGCGTTGTGTCTCATTCCTCTTCGCAGCAAGCACCGCCTGTCAACAACATTAGCACAATTAACCGAATCGAAATGTCCGGAGCTGTCACCCAGGTGAGCGGATCCGAGCCGTACGTGACGTCCTCGTCCCCGTCGCCGAGCCCCTACAAGAAGTCAAAGCCAAAATCAAAGCCAAAGAAGGACAACTTTGACAACGACTACCCGTCGTCGTATGGCAATGACGCCGAACCCCTCCTCGTGAAGGCCAGCCCGGTCCTGGAGGCCTCGGGATTCTCCCACTTCCACCAGGAGGGCAGCGGCATCCACGAGCTATCGGACGGATCCGGATCGACCTTTCGGTACGCGATCACCGGGAGCGAGTCCCAGATCGTCACCGTGGAGGTCCCCCCGGGCAAGTCCTGCCAGGGCGAACCGGGCAGCATGATGTACCTGACGTCGGCAATGACCATGCGCGCGGAGTGCGGGGACGGTTGTTTCGGCCGCTGCATGGGCGGAGAGGACTGCTGCATCGTCAACTTTGAAAACAACGAGCAGCAGCCGGGATACGCGGCGCTGACCACCAACCAACCGCTGGCGAAGGTCGTTCCGGTGGAAATGTCGAGCACGTCCGTGGGGGGAACCCTCATCGTGCAGCAGGGGGCCTACATGGCCAGCTACGGGGACGTGCAGATATCCTTTGACTGTGACTGCAATCTGATGCGCTGCTGCTGCGGTGGAATGGTGAGTTTTCAATTGAGTTCAGTTCAGTTCAGTTCAGTGACGAGAACACAGAACACGGAACATTGTATTGTTGTTGAAAAGAGAAGAAAAGAAAAGAGTGTAGTGTTGCTAGTAGTGTGGAGTTGTTAGTACTGTATAGAGAGATTAGGGTGCAATCCAATGCAATGCAATCCAATTCAATTGAATTCAACCCATAACAACTCACTCACTCGTGTGCCTCGTGGAATTCCTTGCAATCCAATCCAATCCAATCCAATGCAGGGCCTGATCCGCCAAAAACTCACCGGCACCGGAACGGCCTTTCTCGCTGCCACCGGAACGATCGTCCAGAAGGTCCTGGAACCGGGCGAGGTTTTGCTCGTCGACACCAACTGCCTGCTGGCCTACTCGGACACGTGCACATTCGACCTCAAACAGGCGGGGAACATCGTCGGATGGATCGGCGGCGGGGAGGGCATCTTCAACGCCAGCGTCAAGGGTCCCGGACTGGCGATCGTGCAGTCCATGAACATGGTCATGCTCCTGGAATGCATCGCGGCACAGAAGATGTACCGCCGGTAATACTACCTACCTACCATCGTGTTGTGTGTTTATAAATCAAATCAGAAAAGAAGAAAAATGACACTAGATATTGGATGACGGACAGCGACGAGTTCGTCCAGCGTGGAAACGATTTGGCAACAATGCAATGCAATGTAATGCAACGGACGGTTCGGGCGGAACGAGATTGTTGCTGTCCATCCAATCATCATCCAGTTTTGTGTATAGTGCTGTAACCAAACGTAACAATGTCGAATAAAAAATAATGTGGTCGATGAGTTTCGGAATCCAATGTTATAATCTAATAAAACGAAATCAAGCAAACCGTAACGAAACGAAACGACACGAAACGGCCGCGTTTTGTGTGTTGGTGTCACTGTCAATGGAATGAGGGCCTACCGCGCTTGCTCTGGTATCCCGGATCGTTCCGAACTACCCGTCCTCTAGTGATGGCCGCTTTGTGTGCGCGTGCGTGCGTGCGTGTGTAGAACGTTTCGATTTTTCTTTTCCGATCCACAATCGGAGCCTCGCACCTTCGAGCAACGCAACGCAACGCTTCGACAATCATGTATTCATTCGCGTGGCACTTCTTCGTCTCTCGTTGTTTGCCCGTACCGTACCATAGGTAGGTCTGGTGGTCTGGTTTGTGTGTGGTCGGATTTGATTCTTGTGGTGTGTTTATCCGTTGATTCCGAACGAGAATGAATGGAATGGAACGCATGCATGCATCGCTGTTCCAAACCCGGCGGTGGGGTTCGTCGTGTTCCTGCCCACCCCGCCCACAAGTGGAACGGAACGGAACAGAACAGAACGGAATGAAAGCCTTGGTGTGGAACGATGATGTTGCGTCCACACTTGCACCAGCCATTGCACTGGCCCTGCTCTCTTTCGCACAACCAAGCTTCCACCAAAACCCGAACGGTAAACCACCACGGCTCTCTACTACTAACATATACAATATCATTACTAGTAGACTCCGTGTGTATTAGTATTCCGATTCCCTTGCTAGTATTCATACACATGAAGTTGATAAGCTGCTGTAATTGTATATCGGCAGATGCAAGAATGATTGCTGTCAACGGAATGTGTGTGTGTGTGTGTGTGTGTGTGTGTGTGTGTGGATGGTGATTTGCTGAAATCAAGACGTTATAGTAGTAAGATCTGGAGGGGCAGGCGATTTGTCATTACACCGTACTAGTAGCTGCAGGGCCAAGGCAACTGGGGGCTGGAGAAGATCAACAAATAGGCAGATTTGTGTATCAAAGGCAACAGGAGCAGAAACTAGAAAAAGATCTACTAACAAAAAGCAAAAGAAGTGGTTTCTCACAGGTTCAAATACCAATGCATGTGTACGGTAGTAGTTCTGTTCCTACAAGGTTGGTGATTTAAATCCAGGGAATAAATTCAAACATTGTAGCTGTCTTGGTTGGTTGGTCTGTGATGACAGAGACAGACTGATACTTGTTGTTGTGGTCAAACATTGCACCAAGGTTACCACCAATGTTGCAATTTGTATCCAACCAATGGGTCCTTCTTGCACATGCAAGACAAGAGTGTTTATATCTCGTATTGAAAGTCCCAGAATGATGCAACTGTGCCTTTTGGAAGGGCATGGCGAAGTTGTAACTGTGCACTGCACTGTGTAGGTGTGATGCCAAGTTTGGGTGAACAAAAAAGATAACACACCCACCACTCTCACATTTGTGAACTTATTGACTTTAAAATACACCATGCGCTGTCAAGAGGACAAGAATACTACCAAAGAAACCACGGCACAACAAGTACTGTGCCTCCATGAAAACTATGGGTATTGCTCTTCACAAAGAACTCCTGATCATGTTGTGATAAATCTCCAAACACTCCAGATGGGCAAAGTATGTATCAGTAGATTTCATACCGGGCCTCCTATTTGTACAAGCAAAAACATTCATTTCAAATAATTTTTAAAAATGTGGAACTCTGACATTAATAACTAGTATCTGAGACACTCCTCTGTTCAACACAGATGAAGCAAAAAAGATCATTTAATATCAACCACCAAACAATACCAAAGAACTAGTACTAGTAGTTAACGGTCTGTTATTACATTTTCTACAAAATGTTCATTGAAGGATTTTTTTTCAAACAAAGAAATGAACCCAACAAATAAATTACTAAGGATTCCTGTGTATTAGTGTGTACCAACTGGCACATTGCTACACCCCACTGGACAAACCTTTTTTGAGGACCCAACACCTTGTGTGAATGCTGTGTGTGACGTGGAACAGGCAGAGTCACCACACGTCTATCCTGGTCTGAACCACCCAAAGTTGGGCACATGGATCCTAACTCCTCCCTGTTTGATTTTATTTCTTTATTGCTGCAGTGTTCCTTGGGGATAACAAGAAGCATTCAGCAGTTGGTTCCGTACATATACTAGTAGTACAACAAATAATGGGTAGAAGTAGAATTAATAGTACTACATACTACTAGTTTGCAACACGGTTGTGGACCGGTAATCTTACTCTACTGCCATAGGCAGAAGCAGCAAACCAATTGATCCAGAGGCAAACAATGGAGGTTCTACCATAGGCACCTATGCAAATTGTTATGCAGATGATTATGAATCAGCTATATACTGTACTAGCATTGAGTGATTCCCGCCTAAGGAAAGTGAATAGAATGAAAAGTCAATACAAAGTATATAGAATGAATACTTTTTTATCACGCCCAACGGATGAATACTTTTATTAACTGCCAAATTTGGAATTCAGAATCCCTAAAGAAGAATCAGTAACTGTCTGTTTAATCCCTCCCTACCCGCGCCACCTAGCCGCCCATTTCGGCAAGCAAGGCTGGCCGGTGAGGTTAAGTAGTTTATTCAACGGGCCTTTTGCTTGATCATGATATTTGGAATAAATGAGGCTTATTCCTACCCGGTATTGATTTTCATGATCATTGCAATAAGTAATTTCCTCACGGGCTGTTATATGTACTGTTTTGAATGTACATATGGGTTCCAAGTGTTTAATTATCGATTCGGTCTTTGTTGGTGCATTGGACCAAATTGACTAACCTGTTTCATTTGTAGTCTTAAGTGTAATCTGTTGTTACTCTAAAAATCGACCGAAAGGATAGGATAATTAAAATTTAAAGAGATGTGAGCTCAGAGAGAGGCTCTTATTTTACTACGTATTTTCAGGGCTCTCTGCTGTATTTTACATGGTAGGATAGATATCTTCCCCGGTTATTTGTTACTATCTTCATCATAGCGATACTCTTGCTGTTGCTGTATAAGTGTCGTGTGTTGGTCTTACTGTATTGGTCATTTGATGGTATTGGTCATTTACAAGGTTAAGTGTTTTGTTAGATGGGCCATATGCTTGTTCGTAGAGTAGGTAGATAAATGAGGCCCATTCGGAATTGGTATCGATTTTCATGATTGTAATGAGTAATGTCCTCACGGAATATTAAGTATGTCCATTTCAAATATACTTAAGGATTCCAAGTGTTTACTTATTGATCAGGTCTTTGGAGATGTCTTGTTTCTAACCAATTAACCCTTTTGTTTGTAGTCCTAAGTGATATTGTTTTTACCACTTAGGGATTTCCAAGTAGTGGAGGTGTGTTTGATTCTAAGGCTCGATCATCGGAATATTCATATCTCGTATTTTGCACCTCGGTCTTCGTCGTATTTTTCTTGTCGACTTTTTTGATCAAATTTGATGCCAACAACAGTCCATATTTTTCGCCGACAACACACCCCTTGATCCAACATGATGACATACAATACCGGTATTGGTTTAGTTGATATGTTGGATTACTGCCAGTATATGTCTATTTGAATCGCTCTGTTTTCGTATGAGTCCAATCTGGGTGGCTATCAAAGCATTAGCGTTGTTGTCATTCGATATCATCAAATTATCGGATAACTCGTTCTTGCAATTCGATTCGAACGTTCTGTCATGCCGTTCAAGATTGATTTAACCTGGGTAGTGTCCCATGATGTATCTTGCATGTCGGGCATGCAAGATCCATCCCAACGGTTTGGTTAGATCATCAGCAGGGTTGATAACTCCAGGAATATGAATCATCTTGATTTCTCCATTTTCTTTCCATGCTTGGATTGCAAAGAACCTGATTCCAATATGTCTGGTTCTTTCAGTTGGCTTCTGGGCATTGATGATTTCAGTTGCCGATGTATTGTCTTCATAGATTGGGGTTGGACCAACTTGGATAAATCCTAGTTCCTTGAGTATGGATCTGAGATATCTTGCTGTTTTGGCTGCCGTGACTGCAGCAATGAACTCAGCTTCTGTAGAGCTCTGTGCAGTGAGCGATTGTGCTTTGGATCGATAAACAATTGCTCCACCAGCATAAGTGAAAAGGTAAGCTGTGGTGGACCTGCGATGTTTTGGATCATTTCCGTATGCTGTATCAACAAAACACATCAATTTGCTTTGCTTGGTATTTTCAGGGTATTTGGGAAGCGATGCATCTTGGACTGAGTCATCATATGGCACCCCTGGAGGCAGGGATGGTTCAGCATTTGGTCTGTAGAATCTAATACCCCAAGATCTGGTTGTTCTGAGATACCGAGCTATGTTCTTCAGACTGGAATAGTGGAAAGCAGTGGGGTTGGAACTGTATTTTGACATCAGTGTCACTGCGTACCCAATATCTGGCCTGCAACTAACGTACGCAAACATCATTTCACCCAAGAGTGTCCTGTAGGAAAAACCAGATGTGGATTGTAACTCAGCATGTTCCTTGGTGCCTTCTAAAGGTCCGTTTGTATGTGATTGCAGTTGGCTCAGTACCTCAGTTGATAATGGGGCTGATGGTTTGGAGTGTGGCTTCATTTTAGAATCTGTTTCCCAACCATGAGATCTCATGATTCTGTCAATGTAATTGGCACAGGATAGTTCAATGTAGTCGGCTGTCTGTTTGACATCAATTCCATTGAAATCTTCAAGCAATCCCATTTTCGTGAAGGGAACAACCTCTTCCTTAGGTACGGTAGCTTCAGCCTCTCACCAATGATGTCATAGATCTTGTCAGATATGGATTCTGATGTGCATGCTAGCAAAAAATCATCAACTTGTCTCAGCATGTAGACTGTTCCACCTTCAAAAACCGTCGTGTAGATTGGCTTGTCATGTGTGGTGGTTCTGAAGTTAAGATCAGGGCCCTTCAGGATCTTGTTGATGTGGGTTTCCCATAGGCGACCAGATTCAGGAAGTCCTTGGAGTGCCGGAAGGACTGGTAGTACCAATTTTCTATCTATATCTTTGGCATGCTTGTGTTTGTAACATTCTGCATATGCATCATCTATAGTCATATTAGTAGGGATCTTGGGTCCTGGGCTGTGTGCATATGCATCTGTAGCGTCACCTCCATAGACCTTGAGGTTAAGGGATGATGCAATAGCAAAGAATAATCTTTGGATGGGATGCTCAACACAGGATGAGTATGACATGGCAATGACATGCAGGGTTGGAGCTGCATATTTGCTTCCATTGCAGCATTGTCTTGCTCGTCTTACGATGGCATTGGGGTCTTTGGGATATGGGATTGGCGATCCGAACATTTCTAAGTCTTCAAACTGATCAAGTTGTTTTTGCTCTCCAGCTTCCCATTCATTCCATGTGGATAATAGCTTGAGGTTCCTGCAAGTGAAATGTCCCAGAGCTTGTTCTTCAGATGTGGTTTCCTTTGAATTGATAGCCTTGATCAAGAGTTCAATGTTTTCAGTTGGTAGTGAATCTGCATCAAGGGGCAATGTATGATTGGCAGGTTTATGAAGCTTGGTGATGGCTCTGAGTGAAGCGATATCAATAGTGGGAATGACAACATCCGTATCATCTTCAGTTGGTGCCAGGTGTTTTTGGATGGAGGCATGGAGTGCTTCAGTGCTATCAACCTGGTTGATTCTTGATTGGATCAGCTTTTTGTACTTGGTGCCAATGCGTTTGATAGTTTTGATGGATGAAATCCGGTCCAAGAATGGTGGATCTTCTTTGTCAGTGGGTTCCTTCCAGGAGGTATTGGGAGCAAATAAACCATATTCGTTTGAGTGTTTCCTGACTTCCTTCATAGATAATTTGGCTTCAAGTGCAAAGGTGGTGGGTATCTCTTTCAAGCCTCTCACCCCTCGATTGTAGGATTCATGCAGGGATTTGGTGACATCAGCTGCAGTGAACACGCGATTGTGATTGATAGAGATAATTTATGCACCCCAAAGTTTGGAGAGAGACTTTTTATGAGAAGGGAAAAGTCGTGAGGCAGGGCTTTTAGAGAGGATATCAGTGACATAGGGTCTTCCAAGAAGGGAGTCATTTGTATATTGCAACCCAAAAGTCTTGTCAGTGCAGGAGGGCATGACAGCCAGCCTGAGGTTGGTGAGATCAGCAAATGGAGAGATAGAGAATTGGAAATCACTGGAGGTGACTTCAGTAGGTTCTGGTGGAAGAGGAATGTTGCCGTTAGTGCAGAGTAGGTGCTTGACATTGGTGGGTAGGTCAGAAAGAGGGAGATCATTCATTCCTTCATCAAACCTGACATGGATGGAAATTTTGACACAATGTGTTTCTGTATCATACCAAAGAATGTTTCTGGTGGTGTATGGTACATAACCTAGAAATATGCCCTTTCTTGCATTTGGTTTTAGCTTGACTGGTTTCTTGCCGGGGGGCCTTAACCCAAACCCTACATCCAAAAGTGCGGAAGTCAGTGAGATTCTCTTTCGTACCAGTTGCCAACTCCAAGGGTGAATTGTTCTGGTTACCTTCAGGGAATGCATTTGACAAGCGTAGTGAATGGTAGGAGGCAAAAGACCAGAATTTGATTGGAAGATTGCCACCACTAAGCATGGTCTTCATTGAGTGTGCAAGGGTTCTGTGAGTGTGTTCTACAGTTCCATTTTGATGAGAAGCATCAGCACCAGTGGGGAAAATGGTGTATCCAAAAGCAGAGAAGAGGTTTCGGATATCAGGATTGTGATAGAGCTCTCCTCCTTTGTCAACTGTTACATACTTGTTGGGGCATGTTGGATTGTGCTGGGAGAAGAAATGCTCCAGCCAATGTAGAGGTGCAGCTTTGGAGATCCTTTTATCACCATATTTCATAGCAGTGAAGAGATGCGTGATAAGGATCCAAGCTGTCTCCCCATGAATGCCCTCATAGTCACGCTTCCTTTTAGAGTTGGATGATTTTGCTCCTGAGAAAGCAAAGTCAATGGACAAACCTTGAAAGGGTTGAGTAGCCTTCTTTGTCAAATGGGAGCCGGCAGGCGACTTAGTCTGCTTGCATTGGATGCGTGTAGGACAGTGATCAAGGATGCTTGTCTGGCGTTTGAACTTTGGAACACCAAGAATGTGCTTGTGCGCGTTGTATAAGAAGTCATTGCAAGGGTGTCCCAATCTTTGGTCCCAGAGGAGCTTGGAAGTCTTTGTCGTGATGGCATGGATAGGGATTTCTTGATCAGCGATTGTGGTGAAATTGTTTTTTGCACCAAACCAGGGTTTGTCACTAGAGTCAGGTTTTCCTCCAGCAGCTTCAGTGCATTTTTGAAGGGTGACAAGGTTTGTGTAGATGCCATACCTGTAATTGCTGATTGCTTCCTTGGAGGTGAGGTCACAAGCTTGTTTAAACTCCATGTCAGTTGCTAAGGCATAGGCTGAAGAGGTGGCACAATTTTCATATGGGGATTCTAGATCTACATCTGGGATCAACAATGGATGGGTATAACATTGGCCATCGATGATAGCTCCATGAAGGGCGATGTTTTTGGCAGTGCTGTGTTTGTGGTGACAAATAATGGTATGGGTGTTGGTGAAGGCTTTGTGTATGGACTGTGCACTGAACTGGTCTCTCGTGCGAGATGTGGTGCCACAGAGATCATTTTCACTTAACAATGTTGTAGAAAGCAAGGGAGAGTAGTAGAAGAAAACACTGATGTACCCTCTGTCGGTTGGAGCTGGTATATACACATATCCAGATCCTTCTGGAATACAACTGGATGCTTTGCCTCCTATTGCTGCTGTCAGCCTAACAGGACATTTTCTCAGCTTGGTGTAGGGTTTGTAATCATGGAAAATGTTCAGTAGGTTTGTGCAAGAAACTTAAGCGCCCGTATCTAGTTGTGTGCGTTCGCCTTGCTGGAAGTAAGATGCAGCTGCAAATGGATCTGCTGGCACAAGCTTCTTGACAGAGTTGGCATCCACTAGGATGGGATTGTCATGGTCAAAGTTGGGATCCTCATTGGTTTCCAAATGTGGTTCCAACGTAGGGGTTGTAGCTTCAAGTATTTCCATATCACAATACACATCAGTTGGGATGGATGGTTGAAGGGTAGCCCTAGGTATCAAGTTGACCGCACCAAGTGGGATGGATTCATAGGAACTGACACTGCTGGAGTCCAAGGTTGGGCATGAGCCTTCCATTGGTGATGCTGGGGCATTGTCAAATCCTTGAGGATCATCTTGAGGTGACGTGGTCTGGCTGCAAGAAAGTCTGTCTATTCCTGGCCTTGGCAAAAAATTTGGTCTTCTGGGACATCATCTGTAGATTCCTTATCCTGATCCTCATCTTCAATATTGATCCTGGAGTGCGTTGAGTAGAATCCAAGAGCTGCTGGGTTTCCCTATTGCATTTGCATAGAAACATGGCGGTTGTAATCCTGTGTTTTCTGAGAGAATCAACATCTTGGAGGGAAGGACAATTATCAAAGCTATGACCAGAGGTGTGGCATACAATGCATTTTCTGGATGTGTCGAAGGGGCTGGACTTTTTGTCAAATGCAGTAATGGCATTACAATAGGCTTGGTGGAGGAATGGATTGTCTGATGCTTCATCCATTTCAGGGTATCCAAGTGATTTAATCAGACTGATTGAGTGGGAGGTTAGAGTGGAGGGAGTTCTACTAGTGCTGTTGCTGCCTGCACGTTTTTGAAATCTGTCATTACAGCAAGAGCCTGTTCTGGTTCCAGTGGTGAATGTTGGTTTTGGTAGGCTGGATTTGGAGACTTTGTCCTTGTACTTCATCTCTGCCTTGATTTTCTGCTCATATGTTTGGAGGGTTTGGAGAAGTCTGCTGGCCTTGTACTTATCTTGCTTGAATTGATCATCTGACTCTCACTCATCTTCTGTCTTCTTGTGTAGTTCACAAGAGAGAGTAGCTCCTTCAATGATATTGCTCACTTCTTCCATTGAGCTGATTGTACTGGGTTGGTTGTGGAGGAATACTCGAAGCCTGAGGTAATCTTTGTATCGGAAGAAGTATTCTACAAGTGACTCCTCTTGTTCCTGATTTGGTGGGTTTCTAACCCTACTTCCCTTGTAGGATGGTCTTTCTGAGTTAGGATGTGTTTTGGCAATCACACTGTAGAGTGCCTCATATCCTTGACCTCCTTTGAAGCTCTGAATTGCTGCTTTCACACTCTTGCATGATTTGGGGATGATTTTATCAGTTCTGAGGGCAGTGTAGATAAGATTTCCCCATTCATGGATAGGCAATTCATATCTTGCAGGGAGGTTGTCTATGCCGGTGTCCCCAATGGTGAATCCTCTGAGATTATCAGCTTCTCTTCTGTGGAGGTAATATGGGTGGATGTAGATGTGATGCTACTACTGTGCATGAGCTGTGACTTCCCTGTACCATTTTTGGACCTGAGGGGCTGTGGAATTTTTCAGCTGTGGGAAGTCTGAGAGAAACAATTTGTGGCGCGCCGCTTCTTTGGATTTGTCAGAAGCTCTGGTTAGATCAAAGCAATCACCACTCCTTGTGATTAGGCGTTGGTCATTTCTACCGCTGCCTAGGTTGTGTAGGTAGTAGTTTTGTCTGACAGTTATTTCATTTCCAGTTGCATCCGTAGAAGTGATTTCAAAGTATTTCATTTCATCGTTGGTAAGGAATTCTTCTCTTTTGTTGTATCTTGCCTTGACTGTTGGTGGTAAGGTCGATGGATTCCATGGGGTAGAAGTAGGTAGGAGGTTTTTGTTGTTGTTGTTGTTGTTGATAGCACGTTCTGATAGTTTGTCAAGGAGAGCGCGCTGGCCTTCAAGGAGTTCCATCATCTTTTCATCATAGATTCTGGCTTGAGATGTCTCTGCATCTGGGTTGTCAACAGTGGTCTCTTCATCAGAGTCCTCCTGGGTTGCACCTTCATAAACTTTGTCAAAGCGCTGGGCTCTCCAGGTGGGTTTGAACCGCCATTCTGTGATGGCTAGTTCAATGGTGACGACTGGTTTGTTGGAAGCATCTGTGTGTTGTGAAAGCGCCTCATTTGCAGCCTTTTCCAAGTCGGTGGGTCCACAGACTTTCTTGGTAGTACTGGTATATGTGACGTAGGAGATGGTGCATCCAGAGAGGAGTTGAGTGATGTGTCCTTTTTGGAGTTTGGTGGAGCTGGGTAGGTAGGAGGTGATTGCATTGACAACACTGCCCCGTAGGTTGGGCATCATGGAGGGTGCTAGCACCTTTGCTTCTGCGCTCTCCACGAATAGGTCTTCCATGTCCATATCGTCCATGATCTGGGAGTAGACAGTATTCAATTGTTCATCATAGGGGCTGTTTCCCGAGAATCGAAATTGGATGCCGTAGATGGTATTCCAATCGAATGGGTCGAGCATGCTTGCTTGTGGATTATCGAAGAACTGTGTGTAGAGACAGTGAATACACCCCCTGATTCACAAGCAGGAGGGGAAGAAGAAAAGAAGGAACGGCGGAACCGGATGCAACGGCCAAAGAGACGGGCAAATGACCGAGGCGGAGTAGCAAACGAATGTTCAAAGAAATAACCGAATGACCGAGAGTGGGAAGGCTGAGGAAGGATCAAGCGTTCAAAGAAATAACCGACGGGGAGGAAGAATCGAGCGTTTGAAGAAAGAACCGACGGTGAAATCGAAGGAAAAAACAGGAGAAAGAAGTAACCGGTGGAGCCGGGCGACCGGTAAGACCAAAGGAATGAACTGAAGGAGCCAGGTGATTGGGAGGACCGAAGGAATTAACCAAAGAAATATCCAAAACGGAGGAGATAATAAACCGAGGAAAGGACCGAAGGAACGTTTGCCGGAGAAATAAGCTGAGTAGGAGGGAGATTGGAAGGGAGTCGCTCAACAGCGGGCTCACGACAATCTCTGCGCTAGGGGGAAGGCCTATCGCTCAACAGCAAGAATGTCCTCTGGCTGTGACCGGTCAGTGGAGGTGCTGATCAGGCAGAGATAGGCTCTTAA
The DNA here is from genome assembly GCA_037355745.1 of Pseudo-nitzschia multiseries. Lineage (NCBI taxonomy): Eukaryota > Bacillariophyta > Bacillariophyceae > Bacillariales > Bacillariaceae > Pseudo-nitzschia > Pseudo-nitzschia multiseries. The sequence continues at coordinate 1,041,209 of CM074790.1, read as the reverse complement.
GGTATATGCTCAACAGCGCAAGTTATAAGGGCTCTATAACGTGTTGTTGCTCTAAAAATCGACCGAAAGGATAGGATAATTAAAATTTAAAGAGATGTGAGCTCAGAGAGAGGCTCTTATTTTACTACGTATTTTCAGGGCTCTCTGCTGTATTTTACATGGTAGAGATCTTCCCCAGTTATTTGTTACTATCTTCATCGTATCAATACTCTTGCTGTTGCTGTATTAGTGTCGTGTGCCGGTCTTACTGGGTAATGACTCCCAAAGTATCCAGTCCGGGACATGAATATTTTTTTCATCACTCATAAAATCCATATTGAGAACAACTTTGCAACAAAAAATGATGGAAATGTTGTGGTTTGTCTCTCCAAATGGCACACAAGTGGATATAATTCCTGTAGAATGTACGTAAGTACAGTACGTGTATTTTTGACCGACATCTATTCGGTGTTAGTTAGGTGAATAAAAACTGTCAGTCGGATACACATTGACTGACAAATTTTATGCAGAAGTGAATAAATCTATAGAAAAACATACTTTCTTATTAATTTATTTGTTTTCCTTAGGTGGGAATCACTCACACATTGTTGCTGCAAGGTAAAACAATCCTTGAGGATGCTGGGAAGCAAAAAGTGACGACAGTGGCAGGATTCGAACCTGCGCGCTCAAAGAGCAATGGATTAGCAATCCATCGCCTTAACCACTCGGCCACACTGTCTTGCCTGCCAAATGACGATCGTTTTAAATTATATTTTGTGCGACAAATGATCATCTCCCCAACTATGGAGTCTATTTTTTGTTATTCGTTCACGACCACCATGCTGGAGGGGGGGATGAGCCATTCCGCACCGCACCGCACCGCATCGAGGGATTGATTGATTGATTGATTCGATGGCCAAGGACGAGATGCGGCAGCAGGGATACGAACTCGTGTTTTCGGTAGGATACCGCGCACACGGTACCATACACCGTACCGTACCGATCGGGAACGAACGAAAAAGGGTTCTCTTTTGCCACTGTTCCTAGCTGGCTCGTTCGTCTCGGAACCCGTACGGTATAAGTTCGTAATTACCGTACGGTACCATCCATACCAATGGGAGAACGATTCCGTCCGTGCCGTGGGAGCGCAGGTACGGTACTGTAGCATCGTCCTTGGTGTCCCGGGTCGGGCCGGGCCGGGCCGTGCCCGGTTCCTGGCGGTCCCTGTGATTGACACAAAATTCTGGTGGTTGCGACAAAGACAAAGACAAACGAAGTGATTGGTTTCGATGAGATTATTAAAAAAATTACTTCATAGCGAAGTAAGATAACGAACTTCGTACTGTATTATTCTTACGAAGTAGGTACGAGTACGAGTACGTACTCGTACTCGTACCGAAGTATTTTGTTATTGATCAAACCAGTTTTGGTTTCGCGATGCCGACCGGGCCGTGTCAAAAGTCAGGTCTCGTGATGGAGGATGATGTCATCTCAACATTATTTTTTTGGTACGTTCGTAGTGTACCGGTACTGCTACGTACGATACTCGTGTGCTTATTTTTTGCTTATTTTGATTGATTGATTGATTCATTCATTCATTCGGTGTACCGTACATTCGGTTTGATTGGCTTTCCTTGGCATCAATCGCGCATTCGTCCGTCCATGTATCCTTGGAGTCCTGTTCGCGATACGAATGTACGGCACGGTAATTTTTCGCCTATCGCCTTATGGTACGAGTACTACCGTACTCGTACGGGTACCGTACGTATTCATATCGCGCCAATGAATCGATGATGGATTCATTCGAAGATTCGATGACGATGATGCATTTATTCCTTCATTCGTTCGAAAGGGTCAAGGGAGAAAAGGAATTTCTAGCGATGTTCTTGTGATTTTTGTTCCTTTTCGTTTTGTGAGGATGGTGCTACCGGTAATCTTACGGTACGAACCGTCGTAGGAGCAGGCTGGTGGGAGCCCCCGGCTGGAAGGATCGAAACAACGATCCATTCTCCACCGGGGCTGTTGTGGGCAGAGCAAATTCGCGGTGACATCCTAAGTCTCCGGCAGTAGAAGTACAAGCACAAGCACAAGTACAAGTACGATGTAATCTTACAGTGCTAACTCATACCGTACTATTACTGTTTTACCACACCGGTACGAGTACGATACCATACCGTGCGTTACAATACTTTGGGACTTTGGCAGAGCAACTCACACAAGACGCTTCATACCAATACTACGAAGCCGGAGAGATCTCGCATTGTCTTGTCTCGTCTCGTCTCGTCTCGTCTTGTCTTGCCCTCTCCTGTGTGACAGAATTGCATCCACCTACCGCACGTGCTTGTCGGAGAGCACGGTATGAATGATAGCTAGCGCACGGCACCTTGGGCAGTGCAGTTCACTTCCCTTCACTTCACTTCACTTCACTTCAGTGCTAGAACCAGAAATAGAACGAAACAACACCGCGTTTCACACCGCCAGAGTGGCTTGGCTTGTTGACACCATGGGTTTGGCGGGGCAGCAAAACAACGACAACGACAAGGGCGTCGAACGAAATGACAACGGCAACGACAACGACAACGACAACGGCAACAACGAATCGGAATTATTCTACACCAATACTTACGATCCGCTGTCGCTCCACAAAGACGACGACGACGACGACGAAGACGAGAACGCCCTGTCCCTGTCCCTCCCCTGGGGAACCATCAACATCCTGGTGGTCACGGACGTTCATTCCTGGATCGCCGGAAACCACCGCGACGATCCCCGCCACTGGCCGATGGACGTCCACCGGTCCGTCTCCCAGGATGCCGATTACGGGGACGTGCTGAGTTTTTACGTCGGGCTCAAGGGCCTGGTGGAGGAGCACAACAACAACAACAACAACAACAATAACGCTCAACAATTACAATTACAGCAACAGCAATTACAATTACAATTGCAGCGCCGCGATCTGTTTTTTGTCATGAACGGGGATTTCGTCGACGGGACGGGGCTCTCGGGCGTACCCCCGAGGCATCTGGCACCGCTCCTGGAACACATGCCGTGGGACGCCATCAACGTCGGAAACCACGAATTGTACTCCGACGAGACGGTCCGGTATCTGGTGGTGGGGACGGAAGGGGAGCCCAACGGCAACACCACCGGCACTATTGCGACCGTTGCGACCGGTACTATTGCCACCACCAAAAGCCTCTGGAAACAAAAGTACCTCTCCTCCAACACACTCCTGACCGATACGCTCCGACCCATGACGGGAAGGCGGTACGCATTTCTAGAGGGACCCAACACGGGCACCACCCTCCTGGTCTTTGGCTTCTTGTTCGATTTCCACCACAACGGACCGGCCACGACCGTCGTCGACGTCGAGGAGGCCCTGGCCGAGGAATGGATCGCGTCCGTCCTCTCGGGTACGAGTACGGGTACGAGTACGAGTACGGGTACTCCCAACAGCAACAACAGCGACAACAGCGACAGCGACAACAGCGACACCGACAACAACCACCGGAAGAATTTCGACGCCGTCTTGGTCCTGGCCCACATGGACTGCCTCGATCCGCTGGTGCGGGTCCTCCGGGAGGGAATCCGGGAGCTGCTCCCGGACGGTCGGAAAGACCTCCCGGTGCAGTTTCTGACGGGGCACACCCACCGGAGGTGCCACGCCAGGCTCGATCGCGCGGCGGAATCCCTCGAGGCCGGGAGGTTTTTGGACACGATCGGGTTTGTCTCCTTCCGGCCCCTCTCGTTGTCGTCGGCGGCATCGTCGTCGTCGTCGTCGTCTGTGCAAGGGCAGTCGAAATCAAAGTCAAAGCCGAACCCACCCGTGATCGACTACGGTTTCAAGCATCGATTCCTCGGTGCCAACCGAGAGACGTTCCGGCAGGTTCTGATTCGATCCTCGTCGTCGCCGTCGTCCGACGAGCGGTTTGCGGACGGCTTTGCAACCCCCGAGGGACGGGCCCTCACCCGGGCCATCCGAGACACACTGAACGACCTGGGACTGAACGAAGTCGTCGGGTGTTCCCCGCAGACCTACGGACTCTTCGAATCATTACCATTACGATCATCGTCATCATCATCATCATCATCATCATCATCGTTGTTGCATCCAAATCCATCCCCCCGGGAGGGTACAGCGGGTGCATCCCGGAAATCGGATAATCATTATTTGGATCCGTCGTCCCTGTGGGGATTGTTTGTGCAAGAGGTGCTCCCGACGCGGTTGCTAAGTCGCGTGGCGGAAGAAGCCGAAACCGAAGCCGAAGCCGAAGCAGCAACCACAACCACCACAGCTACAACAGGAATGCCAATATTTTTGGCCGGAACGGGAGTCCTCCGGTACAGCCTGTTTGAGGGACCCGTCACGGTCAATGACCTGGTCGCCATCAGTCCGTTCAACGATACCATTCTGGAACTACTACTCGTCGCCGTCGTAGAAGAAGACGAAGATGAAAACGAAGACGAGACCCCGGAGCATGATTCCATTCGCGTTCCCGTTCCCGTTCCCATTCCCTGGCACGGATGGGAACTCGTGCGGTTGCTGGAGGTCACCAACCGGCTCGACGCCTCCGCGGCCGAATACGGAATGCCGGCCTTTGTGGCATCGACCCTGCCGCAGCAGCAGCAACAGAAACAGCAACAGCAACAGCAACAGCAACAACAACAGCAACAATACCGCGACGGTCCCGGAGAAGCCACACCGCTACAACCCGGGAGGATCGACCCCGACCAGACCTACCGTCTCTTCACCACGGATTACGATTCGGTCCGGCTGCTGTCCGTTCTGACCAACCACCAAGCGTTTCGATCGCGATCGCGATCGCGATCCTATCAAACGCGACAAGCCTGTTCCGATCCACTCGATACAGATACAAATACAGATACAAATACAGATACAGACCCAACCAGCGACTGCTATTACCTTACGACACTCTGGAAGGAATACGTCGAGGACCGAATGCCCTGCAATGATGATTCGGAAACTGCTACGGCTTCTGCAGCGTCTGGGATCAACGACGACATCGACAAGGACGGCAGCAACAGCAACAGCAACAGCATCGGTGACAACGACAACAACAACGACAACGACAACAACAACGACAACGACAACGAGGATATTTGGGTCGTCGACCGAGACACCTTCGATGCCCGGTTGTCGCAGCTCCTGGAACCGTCGTGGTCCGCGGCAATATCCCGATCGAGAACGAACACTTTGTCGTCGACACGCTACGACTCCAACGACTCCAACAACGGGGCCACCACCACGACGACGGCAACGGCGGCGGCGACGACGACGACGACGACGGTGGTGTGGGCCAACGATCAGAGGGCCTCGGCAATCCTCGTGGTGGCGGCACTGGCCACCATCGTGTTCTTGCTCGTGCTTACGGTTCCGCCGGAGGAGAATTCGAATTCCAACCTTTGGCAGCGGCAGCGGCGGTGGAAGCGAAGGCCGAACCGAACGAAGCACCGGGCCGATCGCAACCGACGATCGGAAGGATCGGTTTGCGCTCCGAGCCGCAGCGGCGACGGCGACGACGACGACGGCGACGAAGAGTGCGCCGTCGATGTCCAACTAACACCCCTCCGTCGAGCCGACACGAGAGGCGATCGGAATGAGACTACGACTCGGACCAGTGGCGTGTACGGATACGGATCCATATAACGCTAGACGAAGAGCAATAGCAACAGCAATAGCAACAACAGTAACGGCAAGCATCGCATCGCATCACATCGCATCGCATCGCATCGCATCGCTGCTGCATCCTCTCCGGAGGGTGGGAAAACCCAAAAATGTCTTGCGGGGTGCGATCCGCGCATCGTGCAACAAAGGGCCACAGGCACTGCCATATACCGGAGCAAACTGCCGACAGCAAGTCGAGAAGAAGGACGACGACAACGACAACGACAACATGGCGCCTTGCGGGCTGTGTTGCGGTCCGAGCATCGTGATTCTCGATCAACAGAACAGTACTATGCGTCAAGCACTCCTGCAATGCAATGCAATGCAGGAGCGAATGCCCGTTGCTTGGCATTGCTGCCAGGATAGGACAGCCAGCCCACTGATCCACTCACTCATCCACTCACTCACTCACTCACACACTCATTGCGTGTGGAATGGGAGAAAGCTTGAGTAACGTAACACGTCGGGGCAGGTCGGGTCGGGTCGGGTCCTTTCCCCGGTACTGTAGAGAAGGCGTCAAAATGGAGTGCGGTACGGAGCGAAAACAAAACAATCCCAACTCCCTCCGCTAACGAAAGGGTTGCTGCTTGCTTGCTTGCTTACTTGCTGGAGTGGGGCGACCGTTTTGAGGAAGTACGGACTGTCCCCTTTCGTTTTTCGGAGGGATAGCTGGGCAAAGCGACCTCTCTCTCTCTCTCTCTCTTTCCCTCGAAAGGAGCTTTTTGTGCTGTCCCAGACTTTCCGGGGACGCGGCAGACACTGCTAGACTGGATGGCGAGGGCGAGGGCGAGGGCGTGGACTTCTTATTGTCGAAAGAAGCGCCGGGCAAGGTATGGGTCGCAGCATAGCGTTGAGTCAGCTTGACGCAGCTAGCGTAGGACCGGAGGAATCGGCCTCCGGGAAATTAGCTGGGTGGTCTTCATTGGGGAGGAAAAGTCGGTTAAAAACGACTCGGAGTGTCGATTGGATCCGGAGGAGACTTTCTCGTCTGAGAGACTCGGCACGAGGACGAAGACAACGATGCCTGTATCACGCTCGAATACGTTTCGTTTCGTTTCGTTTCGACGTGTTCGGCCGAACCAATCTCAACGAGGGCAGAAACATATAAGGACGGATGCCGCGCAGTGCAGGGCATCGGACGCTGCAAGAGACCGATCGCGACATGCATTGTGTTGTACACGTACTGCATTGCATTCCATTCTATTGCATGCTGCGACTAATTCCATCGGAGAAGGAAGAATCAATCACTTCCCCCTGAGAAGGAGCAGTACACTATCTATCCACTTACAAGCACGCACAACAATGCTTCGGCTGCAGAGCACATCGCTGGTGCGTACTTGTACTTGTACTTGCAATTGTACTTGTACCGGTACTGGTACAGTACAGTACAGTACAGCGCGTATAGTAGCGGAAGTGTTCGGGAACTAACTACCGCAAGGCGCCATTCGAGTGTGCTTGCACGAATCGATCGATCCACGACGAAAGCAGCTACGGTACGGACGCGTTGCATCACTCGAATACTCTACTGTACTCGATTCGATTGCCCAAACGTTCTATTTTATTCTATTCTAATCTATGCTATGCTATGCTATGCTATCCGGTGTACCACAGAGCAAACAGAGTGCAACAGCCGGACCTCGATTTTCGTTCTAGGAATGGATGCAACTCCCCTCCAACCAACCAACCAACCAACAGATGAGAATCGCATCCGTGAACCACCCTACCGGGTACGGTACAAACCCAAGGACGAAAAAGTGGCACCGAGGCAGTGCCGCAACGCTCCAATAATTGCATCGTCTCATTCACCCACCCACCCACTCACTCAATCGCTGCGTAAGTTACCGGTTACAAGTACTGGTACTTATACCGTAACTTGCTACTACTAATCCATCCATCCATCGATCGATCGATCGATCAAGTGCGCATTGAATTACTCGTACCGGTACGAGTATAGTACCGGTAGCATCATAATATCGGTAGTATACCGTTCCATGCGTTGCCCTTCGCCGAAGGTTCCGTGCGTGCGTCACGCCACATACCGGTATCTGTATCTGTATCGTACCGGTACGGTACTGTATCTTTTGGAACCACTAGTATTAATAGTTATACCGTAATTAGTACGATACGATACGATACTTGTTTGTACTTCGAGTATTTGGTCAGTTGTACCGGTACGGTACCGTACATTAATGCGTCTATCGTATTGTATTGTATACGTACGGTACCGTATGATGTTGTGTGGTGATACCGTACGGTACGTGTAGCAATCGTCAACCATCCGCAGCTATTCTTGTTCCATGGTCGTCTCTCCACCAACCAATGGTGTGTTGTGCGAACGTCGAAAACGTCGAACTCGAACGTTGAACGCGAAAAAAGAACAAACACCGAATTACTGTACGGTACGTACCCATTTTTTTTAGAACGATTCGAATTCTTTTTGTTCTTGGTCATGGTTGGTCGGTGTTTGTCGGTTGGGTTCCGTATGGAATCGAATACGAAGTACGAAGTACTATTTTTTTTTTATTTTTTTTTTTGCTACTATACCATGCGGTAATTGCTGTCTGTCTGTGGTATAGTACTCGTACTTGTAGAGAACGAACGCAACTAACTTCGGGTGCGCATTGCGAAGATTGCATTCGGAAGAACGGAATTTGGTCTTGGTCTTGGAATCGGAATTGTATTCTTCTACCTACCGGTACTCGTAGTGTTTAGTGTGAGGAACGCATTGATACCAGTACTTCTACCAAACCCGTACCGGTAGTAGCAGGACGCCGTAAAATCGGCCTCTGGTCGATGGCTGCCCAAAAGAATGATTGTTCGGTGGATTCATTCCCCCATCCGGAAAGATGCGTAATTACCGTACGGTATCTTACGGTATCAAGTCTGCATCATTCCTTTTCCGGCGATGGAGAGATACGGTACCGGTACCGTAATTATTTTTTATTATTACATTCAACGTACGGTAAGATTTTACCGTATCTTCTATTGCCGGTCTAATATTGCAATGTGCGAGTGGAAGTTGTGTGTTGTTTCGTCATATACACCGGCAGCCGTTCAGTTCGTCATTGCGCGTTTTGTTTCCGGACCAAGTTATGGGTGCGTCACGGTGTGATGGGTTCGCTCGATGATCCCCGACTGTTATGTATCACACACGCACTCGATTCATCGGCGGCGTCATTTTGCGTCCCCCTTTGGTTTTAGAACGGATTCCGCGTCTTTCTGCCCTTCGCCGATCGGAAGCTGTACCGTACCGGTATAATACTCGTACCGTACCGGCCAATCATCCTCGAAATTCCATCTGGAAGCGTGTTTTTTCTGCCTCGAACGGAAGAATCCCGTACCGGTACTCGGAGTCGGCTCCGAAACAGTTTGGGAAGGATCGCGTAATTACGAGTACTTCTGTCGTGCGTTGGATGTTTTTTCAATAATATTATGCATAAATACGGCAAAAGTTTGCGAGTACTCGTATCATCATACGGAACGTCTACAGTAAATCTTAGCTTCCGACGGAAGTTGACACCTTTCTTCTCGCGGCTGGCATCGCACGTCTCGGTACGATTGAACGAGCCAAACAAATCGAAGCAAAACGAATGCACTTAGAGCACTGTAACATACACAAACAATCGTTTGTTGCGAGAAGAACCTGGTTACGTACGATAGGAACCCTCCGGAACGAAACAAGGCGAAACCGTACATCCCTCGGTCCTACGAGTGGTTACCGTAACTTAAAGTACTACAGTATACTCGCAACGACTATTTTTTACGTTTACATGGTAAGATTACAAGTACTCGTACCGTATGATTCATTCCATCACAAATCACAAGTTCAAAGACCCAGTACCGTATCGAATAGTTGGAGTTGACACAAGACCTTGAATTTCTCCCATCACTATCACTCATTCCGTGTGTTCATAAAATAAGTTGTGAGTTAGTGTCATAAATTTCATACTTCCATATTCCCAAAACAAGCACTATACACCACACTCCTTGTTGTATTACATTGCATTGCATTGTATTGTATTGCATTGCATTCCCAATTCCTACACATACACACATACATCATTATATCTTACATTCATCGAATAATAGAACCAACGAACAAAATGATTGCCACAAGAATTGCCACACGAACACTCCTCGTCCGAAACACCGGGTTTCTCGCTCGACGATCCCTGTCCACCCAGGGCCAAGAAGCCGTGGGACGATTGAAGGATGCCCTCGAACAATACCGTGCCCAAAAGTAAGTAATTGCACGCACAAGCACAAACACAAGCACAAACACAAGCAAACAAAAGGATATCTATCGTGCTTGTCGACTTTTTTCTTGATCCTATCTCACCAACAAGAGCTGTTTCCTATTATTGTACTGCTTCTTGTCTATTCGTTACAGCTACCAGCAAGAACTCCCCTCCCGCTTCAAGAAGGAACTGGTCGGACAGTGCAACAAGACGATAGCCAGCAGCAACAACAACAGCAGCAGCATCGATCGCAGCGTTGCCGTCCAGGGAATCGAACAACTATTGCAAAACATTGGAATCTTTGGAAAGCAGGTCACCCACGACGACGTCGAGATCATTGTGTCGGAACTCGGAGAAGAACACGAGGAATCGGCCGCCGACAAGATTCTCCAAAAGGTCTTGTGAGTTTTGTTGTTTGGGTGGAAACGAAAAAGAAGAAACCACGCACGCACGCACACAATAGACGCAACGCACCTACTGTACACAAACGCAGACACCAACACACACACATTGGAGCAAGTTTTGTTCCGCACCATCGTGAGGAATGCGGACCGGCGTACCCCACCAAACAACCCTAAATAATAATAATACTATACTATAATAGATCACGCAGCGTGGCGTAGACCTGATGAGAGCGAGAGCACATCTCGGGAAAAGCCATGCCATGCCGTGCCGTGCCAACATCGCCCACAAGAACAACAAGAAGAAAAACATCCTGCACATAGTACTATAAAACGTGATGAAGTCATAAACCCTATTAGATCTAAAAAAATAATCGAATTTTGTTTCCAATAATTTATGATATTGTATGGTCACGCTGGAAGTCTTTTGTTGTCGCTTTCATCGCATCGTCGATGTGGGAACAAACGTCCTTCATCGGGACCTTCCTTGGTATATGCATATACATAACGAGTGAACCGCTGGACAGGGAACGGAGCATCGAATGGATGGATCGTCAACCGTCAACCGTCAACCGTCAACCGTCAACCTCCCTATCTCAATTCCAACGAAACGAAACGAAACGAAACGAAACGCGGCACGCAATTCCTGCTCTCCTTCCGCGGGTGGCCGTACGTAGGATTGCACCGGACTGTCGTTCCGTCGTTCCCCCAGAACAACAACCATTCATTCATTCATTCATTCGATGCACACCGAGGACACCACAAAACGGTCGCCTCGTTCCCGGTTTCGCGACGGCGACCCGGGTGTAGAGTACAATATATAGTCGTACCGTACCGTACTGTACTGTACTGTACGTTCCCGAATCATCCCCACTCGTGGTGAATGAATTGAATTGGCCGAGGGGAGACGTTTCTATTGTGTTGGTTGCTGTCACCGTGCCTGGTAGTATTGCTGTGTTGTATACTCGCATTGCATCGCATCGCATTGCATCGCATTGCATCGTATCGTATCGTATCGTATCGCATCCCATCGTATCGTATCGTATCGTATCGTATCATGTCGCGGTTTTCGTTTGCGGCTTGTCCCCGACCTTATCGCAGTGGAGGTGCTTCTTTTCTATTATCTTTGGTCGAGCTTTGCTAGGAAACAATAACGGTAGGATCTACCGAACCAGGAACCCTCCCGTCTCGGTCCACAGAAAGTGCCCAAACGTCTCGTCCGGTAATACGCAGCCACGTCCTCTTATCGATCGGTGTTGTGTCAATGCATTTGCATCTGCATTTGCATTTGCATTTGCATCTGCATCTGCATCTGCCCAGAGATTGCCAAACAAAACAAAGCTTTCACCGTTGGTTTGGTATCACCGTTAGGGATGAGTGATGGATTCGGATCGATCGATGTGTAGTACTTTGCATTCATCGTGCGGTGTCTCGTCGATGATCGGCACGCACCCGGCAAGGAACCGAACCGAACCGAACCGATGCACGGTACTGGTTTCTGTATGTACCGTATCTTTCCGGTTTGGGGCAAGGAATACGAAATTCTCTACAGCACCGTGTCGTACTAGAATATCGAACCGATCGATGGCGCCATCCAATCCAATCCAATCCAATCCAATCCAATTCACTTGTCCCTCCGAGCTCGGGTCGTTCGAGTGAGTGTATCTCGCGGGTGACGCTTCGCGAGCATTGAGATCAAAAGTGTTTATTCGTTCGTTCGTTCGTTCGTCGTAGCCTCGCATTGTCTTGCCTCGCCTCGCCTCGCCTCGCCATCTCTTATTCTTCTCCGAATATCTTGGGCGCTGTCGCTGTGCTCTCCGTTGGAATGGGATCCGGTTCTCTTGTCTGTCTCTGTGTGTTCGTGGGTGCGTACGTGTGCGTGCGTGTGTGGTGGTCGGGCTTTGTTTCTTTTCTGCCTCGAGGAAAGGAATGAATGACTGAATTCCGGGGCGTTTGTTTGTTTGTTTGTTTGTTTGTTTGTTTGCGGAGTGGGTTGCAGGTTTCTCTCAATCCCTTCGGATCGTCCTCCCCGGTGATTACCGTGCATTCGATAGCTACCTACCTACCTACCTACCGTAGTGCGTGTACCGGAATTCCCGTGAAATGGCTCCCTTGCCGGGCAGCCGGTCTGATTGATTCCTGGTTTCGTGGTTTGTGCATGGTTGGTAGGATTCGGTTCGGTTCGGTTGCGTTTCTTCCAATCCAATGAAAAATCCGTTGGGTCACCTAGCGTATGAGCTGTGATGTGCCATTCCAGCACATCCCGGGTCGCAATCCAGACCCAGACGCAGACCCAGACGCATCGGATGGATGAACTGTACACCAAGAACGAATCGGTGTCGGTTACCTCACCTCACCTCACCTCGCCGCCACACCATCCGAAACGATGCACGGGAGGTAGTATGTGTCGGTGTGTGTCTGTCGGGCGGTTTCCATTCATCCGACACCGCACCCAACGCCTCTCGTAGTCCGAGCCAATCGGCTCGTGCTCGTGCTCGTGCTCGTGCTCGTGCTCGTGCTCACGCTCACGCTGATACAGCATCTTCACCCGCACCCGCACCCGCAAGGACGCAATCGAGGTACCCGGAGAGCTCGGCTCCGCAGTGCTTGCGGCCGCCAAAGCTCCCGGTGCCCATGACGGAGGCGTGGCAGCTCGCATAGGCTCGCGCCAGCGACCTGCAGTCCTCCGCGTTTGCGGTTTGGATCTTGGCCACACGGCACCTCAGCAGGTCCAGGAGCTGGTTGTTGGGCCTGGATCCGATGGCCTCCAGGTCGATCTTCTTCTTGCGCGCCAGGGGGGCGAGGTACTTTTCGCACGGTACCGGTACCGGTACCCGTAGTCGTACAGGAGGAGCCGTAGCTGTAGCTGTAGCTGTATCCATAGCTGTAGAGGCTGTCTGTTGTTCCACGTGTGGCGTCTCGGCCCCAAAGGCCTTGGAGAGTGTCGATCCCTTCACAATCATGGTGCTGTCATGGGCAGAGCTGGGCCCTGCTGTGCTGTGCTGTGCTTTCTTGTCACTCGAAGCAATATGGTATCTTACGTAAACGTAAGATTAGACGTTATCCGAGTTATGATGTGTGATGCATGTGTGATGTGTAATGATGCCATGAGTTCTGGTTCTGTGCCAAAAATGGGAACAAAAAAAAGTTTCGTAGTACGAGTACGTACGTACGGTACGGTACATTAGAAATAATTGCATACCCGGGTCGATTATACTGCGTGTACTTATGGTAGGAGCTTACTAATCTTACGTAATATAAGTGTTAGCGTCTGCACTGCACTCTGGACTCACTTAGTCCTCTTCGCGTGGTGTGTGTAAAAGTGCGATACGGACAAAAATAACATAACGCTGCAATCGAACGCGTGTACTTATGGTAGGAGCTTACTAATCTTACGTAATAGAAGTGTTAGCGTCTGTACTCCACTCTGGACTCACTTAGTCCTCTTCGCGTGGTGTATGTAAAAGTGCGGTACGGACAAAAATAACAGCACGCTGCAATCGAACGCTCTACCACTGAGCTACAGGCGCCTAATCAGCGCCCGACGTGAATTGAACACGTGACCATTCGAACATTGCATTTCCTGCTGGTAGTAGTGGACAATTTAAACAACAAATAGTATAGTGAAGAATTTTAGGTGCTTACCCATCGAATCACGACCTAGAAATTCCCACAAACCGAACCAAGTCTCGATCGGCTTGCAACGTCGTGTCATACCGATACCGATAGGTACCGGTACACCGACCGAGGATTGTTTCGATCGATCGACCGGTCGATCGACCGTTCGATCGATCGATGGTTCCATTGTTGCTTTATTATTTATTGATTCATGGATGCTGTAGGTACGTAGTATCGTGTCGTACGATACGGTGTATGTGTGGAGTACCGCATGCATGGATATTGATATACGGTACTGACAACATGTAGTAGTAGGAGGGGGTATTGTCGTGTCGTCCTTGGCGTGCGTGCGGAGCTACGGTTCGCATCGCATCGCATCGCATCGGGTTGCATCGCATCGCATCGCATCGGGTTGCGTGTAGGATCACCGGGCTGAGCAGAGCATGCCGCTGAGAGGTGTGTGAGAGTGTGAGCAAGAGTGCTTGCTTGTTTATTTATTTATTGCGTGTTGTGTACTACTAGTAGTGTTTGTTGCATCGCGTTTGCGATCACGATCACGATCCCGATCAGGAATGACCGTCGTCGTCATCATCATCATCATCATCAGTAGCAGCATCATCATCATCATCATCATCAAAGCAAACGACGGATCGTGACGCTTTGTATAATATTGCAACTGTGTGTAATTGTTATTGATTTCGATCCTGTGTGCAGCTGCAACGTGAGAGAGTATCACTTTTTGATTACGTGTAGGATTTGTTGCATCACCAGGAATTGTTGCAATCGACAAATGGTACCTTGTGGTGCGCTACAGCTGTTAGTTGTTCCGCACTATGTATGGTGTATGGTGTATGGTATGCTATGAGTGTAGTCGTGAAGAAAGGCATGCATGCAATGGACTCGCAAGTTAAAGTTTCTTCTAGTGTGCTACTGTAGCGATTTCGAATCGTATTTATATTGATATTGATATTGATATTGATATGTGGTGTTATGAGTTATGGATGACACGACACCGTGGTGTGTGATGTGTATGCCGTTTTCGGGTGGGTGCCGTGTCGGTGACGGTATCGTTTGACTGGGATCATCTCCGCGTCGAACGACCGATGCTGTCGAAATGTTGGGGCAGAAGTGTGGCAGGAAATTCAGATCTCTCTCTCTCTCTCTCGTCCGTGGTCTCGCGAATAAATTCAATCGACGGATTTTTTTTTCTTGATGTTCGTTCGTGGTGTTCGGAAATCCTCCTTCGACGGTCTACTAATTCTTGTGATTGTTAGTATGCGATCGATCGATCGATCGATCATCATTGATCGTTTTCCGTTTGTGTGTGTGTATTCTGTTGACGAGACTCCAAATCTTGTCGACGATCACAACTGGTTTCTTTGCTCGCTCTTGCCCCGGTAGTTTTTCCGTTTGCATTAACGATAGTGGCAGTGGCAGTGGCACCGGCAGTGGCACCGGCAGTGGCACTGCACTAGCTGGCCAAACACAACATTGGCCGTCATCATTTTTTGTTTCAATTTATTCAGTTCTTTCTGTCTTTGGAATGCCCTTCCCCTCGCTCAATTCGCAAAGAAGAATTCTTGGTCGAAATCGTAATCGGCGAGCGACTCCGGGATGGTGACGTCCGGAACGGAATACATCTCGCATTCTTGGTCTTCGACCTCATAGATGGCGGCAGCAACACCATTGGCAATTGTTTCTTCGTCGCTTGTTTCTTCTTGCTCGTCTTCGATACTAGCGTCGATAAAGTCAAAGTCTTCAACGTGGGCATCGGCGCGGAGTTCCTTGTCGTCGTCCTCCTCCTCGTCCTCGTTGTCGTCGTTGTCGTCGTCGTCGTCGTCGCAGCGAATGGTGTAGGGTTCGACACAGGCCGTGATGGGAAAGGCCGAATAGGGATCCAGGTTGATGACCCGCACCGTTGTGGCAGAACGAAGCGACGTATCGAGGACCGCAAAGAATGGTCGCTCTTTCCCGTCGTCGATGGACAATTCTACGACCTGCTGTATCTCATTTGTGCCATCACTAGTGACCTCGATCCGTGCCTGGCACGACAATCCGGTGGTTTCGATCAAGACCTGTACCGAGTCGACGTCCTTTTCGAACACAAAGACCTCGTCGTTGGTGCTTTTTGTTCCGTCGGCAGTAGCGTACTGCACCGGCGTTGTTCCCTCTATTTTGCGAATATCGCCCAGGTCGCGAAGTTTCTCGGCAAAGAGCCCGAGACCGGACGTGACCTTCTCTCTGGCTGCTCTTCCCCGTCCAGAGTCTGTGGCAACGGTCGGATCCACAGTGCCGTAAAATCCCTGGTATCCACCTTCTCGGAATGTCTCCGACGGTCTCTGCGGGTTGGGGCCGGTTTGCTGTTGCTGTTGCTGTTGCTGTCGCTTCCGCTTCCGAGCGGATTCGACGTCGGCCACCACCACCGCCTCCATCGGGAATTGGAGCGGACCGGAATTTTTGATTCCGATGCTCTGCTGGTTCAAACCCGGGGTCGGAACCACAATGGAAAAGGGTTGCTGGGAGGGAGAGGCTGCGCAGTAGACGGCCAGCTTCATCGGAGCGTGCCCGGGTCCGTTCCAGACATCGATCTGCGCGTGCAGGGGACTGTCCCAGTGTGTGCTCTTGAGCAATACCTGTGTGTAGTCCACTTCCGGGGATTCCATCGACCAGGTTCGCAGTGCCCCGCCCTGGATGGTTTCGGCGGTTTTGGTGTCCCAAATGCTGGGAGTCGAAGACGCCGTAGATGCGGATGCAGATGCAGATGCAGATGTAGATGTAGATGTAGATGCAGATGCAGACGCCGAATCATAATCATAATCGTAACCGTAACCGTAACCGTAAGCATAAGCAGAATCATAGCCGTAATCCTCCAATGAGTCGGACGACAAGTCGGGAAAGACGTCTCTCGGATTTTTCGTCGAGAATTCTTTCTTCATTGCCTCGGCAACCTCGTCGTGGATGTGGACCTCGCCGTCAACAATCCTGGAGGTTGCAGCTGTGTCGTCGTAGTGAAAGTCTTCTTCTATGACCACGGCATCGATGATGGCATCGCTTTGGGTTCCGATGATCGGATCGACGACCACCGCCGGATCGGCAACAGGAGGAGCCGTTCCTTGCTCTTGCCGTTGTTCTTGCCGTTGTTCTTGCTGTTGTTCTTGCTGTTGTCGTTGTCGTTGTCGTTGTCTTTGCTCTTGTTTTCGGAGAATGTCCGGACCGATTCCCGTGTCGTATCCATCCTTGATGTATCCGAGTGTTGTTCTCCCTTGGGAGGGTTGCGGTACGTTTAGTTGTCTGGGGCGAAGAACAAAAGCGTTCGTCGCAGCAACAGCCATTAGAAGGAGGTAGAGAGCGAGTGTTGTGCTGGAAATGTTCATGGTGTGCGGATTCTATGTGTGTTTGTGTGTTTGTATGTGTGTATATACTGTGGATTCTATCTAGGGTGATGGAAGAAGCGAAGCTTGTGTTCGTTCTAGGGATGCATGTGGTACGGTATCTTTCGGAGATACGGTACAATGCGAGGTGGTTCGGAATGGGTTTGCCTTGCTTTGCCTTGCTTTGTTTTGCTGCTATGCTACGATATGATACGATACGATATGATACGATACTCGAATTCAACTGAAATGTGTGATGGCGTTTGCGTTGAACACTAAAGAACCATCCAATTGCGCTCAAAGCACAACCGAGTCGAATGCATGAAAATTGAATGGAATTCAAACTCGAATTCGGAGTGGACGGAGAAAAACTCGATGTCAGTAGAAATTACGAATACTCGTACCGGTTCGTACTCGTAACTCGTACGGTAAGACCTAGTATTATTATACCGTACCGTACCGTACGATACAGCTGTTCGGTGGATGAGACAGCCCCCTGCGGTACGGACTGTACCAGTACAGTACGTACAGACTCTACGGACACAAAGCGAAGAAGTCGTTGTGTTCAGTTCCCGTTCCCTTCTTCATTCGTGACAACAACGGAATTTCGATTTTTTTTTTATCGCGCACTGCTTGTTTGTTACTACTACTTCGTATATGGCTGGGCTTGGGCTGGGAAGCAGAGCGATGCGATGCGATTTTTTGTGCAAAAGTTGTGTGACAACCGCAAGGGTCGGCGGGCTAAAACGTTTGCGACCTCGATCATGCTACCTTCGTGATCGTAGACAAAGTATGGCCCGGTGTGAAACGATATTCGAATTTTTGGAAATTCGAAAAGTGCCGGCTCGCACGGAGAAGCAGCTGCCACCGGTCGATTGGACGTAAAAACAAAAGGAAGAATATAATATGTACGGTTCGTACGGTACTCGTTCATTTTTTCGTTGCGTTCCGAAGAACAACTCTCCGGATCGATCGTGCGGTTGCCGGGGCCCCGACAGACGCAGACAACACCAGACACTACCTACGGGCAGACGGGTAGGTTCTGTCGCGCCACGATTGAGTCAGTCAGTCAGTCAGGTCATTCAATTCGGTGGTCACATACGGTAGACGACTGCTTGTCGTCGCCGATGGCGTGAGCAATTTGGATTGGGATGATTGATTCAGTCATATTCGCATTACTTGTACCGTACGGTACATTCCTTCCATCCTTTCTACGGGATAAGTACTACACCCAACACGCATTGTTTTTCCTCGACGGTGATTCACTCCCTTTCTTTCGCTCTGCTGTTGGGACCGAATGCACGGCAGGTACGGTACGGTACGGTACGGTACGATAGGATCGCCTCGGAAGCATAGTTGTTTTGTCCCGTGGCGAAATGGTTGGAAACAAGTTGGGGGGGGGGGGGGGGGACCGCCGATGACGGGTACCAACCGAACATGGAATAGCAGCGCCAAGTGGATAAGCTTTGTTTGCAGACGGCGTTCTTGGCGTTGGCGCTGCTCGCTTTATTGTCGTTTCACGCCGGTTGGGGGATGATCATCGTCGCAAAAGGTACGCTTGAAAAGCATTCAATGCGGGTCTGGTTTAAATGCCAATGTGTCAGCTGTGTGACGCAGCGAAGGGGGTTTGGCGCAGTTGGTAGCGCGTGTGCTTAGCATGCACAAGGTCGCCGGTTCGATTCCGGCAATCTCCACTGTTTTGCTCCCCACATCCATGGGCAGGGATGACAAGGAATGCCAACAAAAGCTATGAGCTTTTCGTTTTGTTAGAGCCCTGTACGGTACAATTGTTGTATTATGGGGTGTAGCTGGATGTGGATGGTTAAAAATGCTCCGTTGAGTGCCCAAAATTAATTGAAGGCTACAGTTGGTGACTTCAATTTGTCTGTTGAATGACAAATTCCGACTATTTTCAAGCCAATAATGGACATAGACCAATACTAGCCATCAACTACTACTACCAGCAATACTATTGTATTGGCGCTTAGTAGTGCACCAAAGGAAAAGAATACCAAAAGGAGGAGTTCGGTGGGGTGCCATACAAGGAGTTAATGTAGTGAGTCCAGATGAAAGAAGCTGAAGTGCCAGCATGTGGAACTCCACAGAGAACAAGGGACAGACCGGGAAATTCCCTTGAGTTTGCAACATGCATACACAACCTCTCTGTATCACAAAAGATCTTACCGTGCCACGGTATCTTTCGCTGCTATCTTAACTTGCAAAGAAAATATATGTTAAAAAATATCAATAGCACTAACAAGTGTGCGAACGATTCCTCTAGCAAAACCCAGGGATACAGCAATCCACTCACTCTTTTTGCTCCTAAATTAATGGTAGTAGAATATGTAACTGGCTTAACACGTTCTAGTTCAATAGCTGATGTTGTCGGCAAAAAAATACGGGCTTTGTCAGCATCAAATTAGATTGAAAAAGCCAATAACAAACAAAATGAAACCACGACCAAGGTGCGTGATATTAACACAGAGACATGGTTGAAGAAAAGGTACGTACACACGACTACTCGTGAACAAATCTGGCTTAGAATCAAACGCACCTCCACTACTTGAAAATCCTTAAGTGGTAAAAACGATATCACCTAAGGCTACAAACAAAAGAGGTTAATTGGTTAGAAACAAGACATCTCCAAAGACCTAACCAATAAGTGGACACTTGGAACTCTTAAGTATATTCAAACAAATATACTTGATATACCCCGTGAGGAAATTACGTATCTTAATCATACGTCACACAAACGAGATTCAGGGTTATTTCAGAATCACGCGCATATTTGGGTCGAACTCCACTGGTCCCCCTTTGTAATTTCACCCTATTTATTAAAATTAATGTCGAACTCATAATATTTTTATGCACATTTCATTTTCCTACCCCACTGGCATCTGTTTCCGAAGTAGTGGCATGTTACTGAATTTTATGCCTGAAACAAACAGTGCATGGTCGCAATTTTTCAATCTCAATCGTTTCCCCATTTTTATTGTTATTACCGGCTAGTGTACGACTTCAGTAGTAACAATGGTCCGCACTCCCAAATATCAGGTATATTGTGTACGTTGCTACCGGGACTCTCCTTTGATCACTATAGGTAGGGGAAAGAAAAAGGTTATCAAGAAGAAGAGGCCCCCCTTGTTTACAGCGCGACTAAGAAAGAAAACGGGAGTAATTGTTTCTCCCGGTCTTCTGTCCCATATTGCACATAATCCGGGTACATGTTATTCTTATTACAACCGGTGTTTGGGGGTAGATGATTTTGCATCTTCGTTATTTATTAGAAAATCGAAGAAGAAGCTTGAGGATGTTAGTCAACAATTAGGTCTAACGAACACCTGTAACGGTCCGCAGAGTAGTGATGTCGCATTACCAGAGGTTCTCGACAATCAAGTTATGTATGACCCTTCTGTCGAACCGATTGGGCGTGCCTTGATCGGTCAGGAATTAACCAACATAGAGGATGACAATGATTCTGTCTCCGATGACAATTTTTTCTTTCCTAACGATGACGATGAGGAAGAAGGTAGTGAGAGCATAGAGGCCCCCCACTCTTCGATTGTCAATGATGAAGAAGGCATCAACATTGATGTTGACGATTCCCATCGTGCTTCAAACACGCTATTAATTACGACACCCAATGTAGGGAGGAACATATCTGACGAATTGAAGGTCAAGATCAAGTTAATGAAAATCATGCGGAATCATAGCATACCATTAGTTGCCGAGAAGGAATTGTATGAATGGGCTATTGAATCCGAGCGGCTTAATTTATTTTCATGGACTAAAGGCAATCTCATAAAGACCAGGGCAAGTGTCATGAAGGAGATTTCTGCAACTGTGCCTGAAATAAAAGGCGATGGGTTTGAACCTCATCTTATTGACTGGTGTTCTAAGAAATCACAGAATGTCGATGTTTCCAGTCGCAAACAAATCTACGTCCGCTCGTTCCAAAAAGCACTTCATTCCCTATTAACAAATGTGACTTTGGTGAATGAAGCTAATCTGTCATTCCCCCATGCTGAAGACCCCACCTTACCAGTCCGTTATCCAGAACTTCAAGGGAATATTGATATTGACGAACTCCATCACGGTGAATGGTGGATCAACACTTGGGAGAAGAGATGCAAATCTGGATCGAATGAAATTCTGGTTCCTATTATTCTCTACATGGATGGAATTGCAATTGACAATAGTGGTCAAACCACTCTTACCCCACTGAACATGACTCTTGGCATATTCAACACCCTAACTCGAAACTCCCGGCCGGATGCGTGGGAGGCTATATACTATCACCCAACATGTCCCGGTGATAAAGGTGCCGAATCAATTGACAATGTGAACAATCTTCACTCTGGCCTTCGTTTGGCTCTTTCATCTTTGAAAGATGCCTGCAACCTAACGGATGGTATTGAATGGTCTAATTTGCCGTGGAACAAGAAGAAATGGTCGGTTCGAATGAAATTTGCGGTTGCTTATTTCATAGGTGATACTCCCCAGCACGACCAACTTTGTGGTCATTATCAAACGTCGAATTCAAAGATGATCTGTAGGCATTGCAATTGTCCCAGAGCACTTGGTATTAACGCTCGTGTGAATGTTTTGAAGGTTCCTGTTTCAGTTCAATCTGGTAACATGCAAGTGTCTAAGCACCAAAATGGGGAAGAGTACCAATCCATTCGGCTCTGGAATATATCTGATTTTACTGCTCCAATGGTTGGCGAAGGAGTGAATGTTGAACAGTATTTCAAAAACATTTCTCACCATGGTGTACATAACGGCAACGCTTTTTATGATCTTGATTTTGGGGAAAACCCACATAATATTCATCTAGCATCTCCCGGAGAGAGACTCCATATGCACCAACTTGGTTGCGCAAAGCGTGCAGCAGAGACGTTCCGCGAGGACTTTTTAGGCAATAACCAGCGGCTTCTTGGTGAGATGGAAAGGTTAGCCAGTTACTACGGTGGTGCTGTCCAGAGGCAATCCGATCGTGACTTCCCACGAACCAATTTTTCAGAATCAATACATACAGCGAAGAAGGAGGGTAACCAGTACATTGGAATGCTTTATATTCAGATGCTGTCACTTCTGTCTGCTGGAGGTCGTCAATTGTTGTTGTCTCGAAAGACTCCTTCCAATCTCGAGAACAAGAGCAGAAAGTGTGAAGAGGAAATTGACCGACGTATTTACGCCATTGAGTTGTTGTTGGGTATGGAAGAGTTCCTAAAGTATGCTGGAACGTTCGACGAGGTTTTCAAACAAGACAAGAAAGGTGTTTTGAATGTGGACAAAATGGTTGTTCTTTTCATTAACTGTATAAATAACAATCTTCAAGGAAGTAAGGGAGAGGGTAACAATCTTGTGAAGAATCACATGTATTTTCATTTATCACAGTACATGAGATTATTTGGTCCTCCAACTGGGTGGGACTCTGCCGCGAGTGAGAGCAATCATAAAACTGAAGTGAAGGGTCCTGCTAAGAGAACTCAACGAAACAAGTCCACACTTATCAAGCAAACTTGCAACCGAGTGATGGAGTATCGAACTATTGATCGACTTGACCGTGAATTTGATTTGTTCGAACATAGACCCGTAACCGGACCAAATCATCCTAAGGAGGGTGGTTGGTCAGGTGGGTCTTCGTTTTGGATTGGTGTGATGAATGGTCTCCCTTACATGAAGTGGGATGAAAAAAAAAACTCAAGTTTACCCTAGTTTCCATCTGATGTTCTCAAATTTTGTTGTGACGTGGTCCTACCGGCTGTGGGCAGCAGCAAGGTTTTTGGAACCACGGAGCACAAGAGGTATGACCAATCTCGCGAGATGATATTATTGTTTCGTGCCCACCCATCGTTTAAGTCTGATTCTGGACAATTGTCCAATGTATTGTACGATTGGGCTAATTTTCAACTCGACCTCCTTGATGGACGTGGACTGAAAGTTTATCCATGTCAGATTCTGTGCCTGCTTTACCTCGAAGGTCCTTTCCCCGTGGGTAGCTCCGTTAGTGGTTTCGAATTAGTGCACGATGGTTATTATGCCGTCGCTCGTTGCTTTGTTTCTGCAGACCCCATACCGAGCAAGAGGGACAAAGGAAAAAAACACCATCATGCGTTGGTAAAGCTAGGTGAGCTTCGGAACAAATTGTATTTGTTCAACTGCAACGCCATTGAGTCCGAAGCTGCCGTTGTTAGAAACCATGGTAGTCCTGACCAATATTTTGTGCTGGGTAATCGTGAACAATGGTTGTTTAATTTCCGCGAGACAATGGCTTCACTGGAAAAGAAGGATTTACAATCAATAGTACGAGATGGTGAAAACAGCACATGACTTCAATGAACAAGTTTATTATCTTTTCCCGTGTTTTGGATTGTATACTAGTATGGTACAATCATACCCCCCTTCTCAGATGTATTTTGCGTTTTTTTATTTTCTGTAACGGCGTTGCACCAAATGCCCTTTTCCCGTGTTTTGGATGGTATACTAGTATAATACAATCATACCCCCTTATCATGTGTATTTTGCGTTTTTCTATTATCTGCAACTGCGTTGCACCAAATGCCCTTTTCCCGTGTTTTGGATGCTGGTATACTAGTACGGTACAGTCGTACCACCCTTTTCCTGTATATTTTGTGTTTTTCTATTTTCTGCAACGGCGTTGCACAAAATGCCGTTTTCCCGTATTTTGGATGGTATACTAGTACAGTACAATCATACCCACCTTTTCATGTGTAATTTGCGTTTATCTATTTTCTGCAACGGCGTTGCACCAAATGCCCTTTTCCCGTTTTTTGGATTGTATACTAGTATGGTACAATCATACCCCCCTTCTCATGTTTATTTAGCGTTTTTCTATATTCTGCAACGGCGTTGCACCAAATGCCCTTTTCCCGTTTTTTGGATTGTATACTAGTATGGTACAATCATACCCCCCTTCTCATGTTTATTTAGCGTTTTTCTATATTCTGCAACGGCATTGCACCAAATGCCCTTTTCCCGTTTTTTGGATTGTATACTAGTATGGTACAATCATACCCCCCTTCTCATGTTTATTTAGCGTTTTTCTATATTCTGCAACGGCGTTGCACCAAATGCCCTTTTCCTGTATTTTCGACGGTATAGTACTAGTACGGTACAGTCATAAATTTTTTGTCATGAGTATCAAGTTATTATTATAATGGATTACTTCTTAGTATAGTTTTGCGCGATACATAGGCGCTCATAATATAACACCCTTCGTATTTGGGTTTCGAACAGCTATGAAACACTAACGGATTAAAGAGCAGAGTATCCCCAGAACGCAACGGCACTTTGATGCGGTACGTTGGGAAGACAAAATAATAAATCACTTCGTCAGCATGCACTCCCGACGGAGCTATGACTGTTAAACGAGTATAATTCATATCATCATCAACATGGCATCGAGAATGGTAATTTCGACCAATCGAAAAAGCTAATGCCTGTTTCCCAATGGCATTGAGCTGCGTACGAGTCAGAATCTGAGACAACACATCCATTTCATCCTCAACAAATGGTTCGATGTGTGTTAAACTATGATGCATATGCTTCACAATTCTCACTGTCGTGTGTTCCAGCTCCAGTTTCATGTTTGGTTTCACATGACTTTTGAATACGTACTCACCATTGTTGGAAGACAATCTTTCTGGTCTAACTCCAATGATAGCATAATCATCGTTGATACTGCCGCGCTTCTGACCTCTGGCAACTGTCGGTTTGGATCCAACAATTTCCGGAGCAAACTTTCTTAACAGTTTGATATTATTCTTCGTAGCAAGGTGTCGCTTGGCAAATTTTCTGGAAACTTTTGCGAAAATGCGCAACGACGGATTATTCTCGTCAAACGCAACAATATGCTCGTCGTTTCTACTATCCAATCTATCGAATTTATCTATCAACAAAGCCTGTTCCGGTTGATACTTTTTCTTTCCTCTTATTTTGCCACCCCAGTTTGTCTCCATGTATTTTCCTTTGACCACAGTTGTTCTGTCTTTGTTTTTCAACGCTATTGTACTGACACAATCTTTGCAAGTACTACGCCTATTTGTCCTTTCGTTTTTCATTGGTTTTATGTCGGACAACTTTGTATAAGTTTTATGGCTCGTTGACACAGGTGCTGCAATCCTAAGAAAGTTCGATGACATTCTCTGCTTTCTTCTTTTCTCATGTTTCCTATCTCTTTTTTGCTTCATAGCTCTGTCCGAGAACTGATTTGTCGTCATGGTTGGAGTAGGTGTAGCAATTGTTGCTCTTGTTGCTTTCCGCTTTTCGCTTGACACTTGCCGCTGTTGCTCTCGCTGCTGCTTGCCGCTTGCCGCTGTGGCTGTCGCTGCCAATTGCCGCTGTTGCTCTCGCGGCTGTCGCTGCCGATTGCCGCTGTTGCTCTCGCTGCTGCTTGCCGCTTGCCCCTGAGGCTGTCACTGCTGATTGCCGCTGTTGCTCTTGCGGCTGTCGCTGCCGATTGCCGCTGTTGCTCTCGCGGCTGTCGTTGCCGATTGCCGCTGTTGCTCTCGCTGCTGCTTGCCGATTGCCGCTGTAGCTTTCGCTGCCGCTGTAGCTTTCGCTGCCGATTGCCGCTGTTGCTCTTGCGGCTGTCGCTGCCAATTGCCGCTGTTGCTCTCGCGGCTGTCGTTGCTCTCGCGGCTGTCGCTGCCAATTGCCGGTGTTGCTCTCGCTGCTGCTTGCCGCTTGCCCCTGAGGCTGTCACTGCCGATTGCCGCTGTTGCTCTTGCGGCTGTCGCTGCCAATTGCCGCTGTTGCTCTCGCGGCTGTCGTTGCCGATTGCCGCTGTTGCTCTCGCTGCTGCTTGCCGCTGCCGCTGTAGCTTTCGCTGCCGCTGTAGCTTTCGCTGCTGATTGCCGCTGTTGCTCTCGCGGCTGTCGCTGCCGCTGCTGCTCTCGCTGCTGCTTTCCGCTGTTGCTCTCGCAGCTGTACACGATTTTATTCGAATATTTGGTATGATAATTGATCAAAATGGGTGAGTATCTATTGATGTAGTACAGTAAATAATAACAACAGAATAATATAATCTACATGCTACCAACGTACACCGTTTGCTTCCTTTCGTTGTTGTTGTTGATTGGTGGTGTTGCTGTGTTGTTGCCGTTGTTGTTACCTTCGATTCTGTGTTGACTTCGATTCAGTGTCGCGTTCGATTCGTTGTATCCTTTGCAACTATAGGAAAGATTTGCCACACCAGGAAAGATTGGTTCTTCCGATCCGTTGTTTCCAATCCCTTGTTTCAAATCCGTTGCTCCGATACGGTCCTATGAAAATGAGAAGAAAAAGAGAAGGAAGAAAATACATTATCAGGAATGCCAGAAGAAGTAAGATCATTGTCTTTCTCCTCTCTCATTCTTACCGTTGCGATTGCCAATTTCTAATCTGTTGTTTCCAATCTGTTATTCCGTTCCGGTCCTATGAAATAAGGAAGAAAAACATAAGTGAGGGAATACATTATCAGTAATGCCGGTCGAGGAAGTATTATCATTGTTGTCTATCTCATTCGTACCGTTGCTTGTTCTGATTCGTTTTACCGTTGATGTCACCGATGCGTTGTTGCCGCAGATACGTTGTTGCCTCCAATGATTCCATTTGCCGGTTTGTTATTCGTTGTCGTTGTTCTTTCTGCTGCCGTTGATTTGCAGACTTGTAGTAATTCCTATGTCACGAAAAACAGGGACTTGTTCCTGTTGATATATAGGCAATTGATGCAGATTTTGTGCTTTCAAGATGTTTATGTAAGGCGGCCGTCCAAACAAGAATATCTTTCCAGCAACTAATCCCTAATCGAATGCTTTCTACTTCTTTTGCAGTACAAGGCTGTTATATCGGACTGAAATATCTGAGAACGGATCGTTGTGCTCGTGACATCGTCGCCCTAAGGCATGTGACGAAGAGGGTCGGATCCCACGTTCTCGGACGGAGTGTTGTTGGAAAGAAACAACACTCTACTCAGATAAGTTGGAAATTGATGTTTGTCGGAAAGTGAAAAAAAGTGACCGAACTTAGTGAGCAACAAACTTTCATTGTAAGCTAACTACTCCGTACAAAGTACTTATATCAAACTTCGAACGTAAGGACGACATCGGTTCGATAGATCAAGTATCAACATTCGAACGTAAGAATGACACCAGTTCCATACATTTTCTGCTAAGTAAACAACTTCGAACGTAAGAATGATATTGGTCCGTTAAGTATTATGTTCTTTTTTTTTTTTTTTGCAACGGCGTTGCAACAAATGGTCTTTTTGGTATTTAGCGTGATATGGATCATACAACAGTACAACAAACTTCGAACGTAAGAATGATATTGGTTCGTTAAGTATTATGTTCTTTTTTTTTTTTGCAACGGCGTTGCAACAAATGGTCTTTTTGGTATTTAGCGTGATATGGATCATACAACAGTACAACAAACTTCGAACGTCAGAATGATATTGGTTCGTTAAGTAGTATGTTCTTTTTTTTTTGCAACGGCGTTGCAACAAATGGTCTTTTTGGTATTTAGCGTGATATGGATCATACAACAGTACAACAAACTTCGAACGTCAGAATTACATTGGTCCGTTAAGTATTTTTTTTTTGTTTTTTTTGCAACGGCGTTGCAACAAATGGTATTTTTTGTATTTAGCGTGATATGGTTCATACGATAGTCCTGTTCATACCAAAGTACCTGTCTACAGTATTACTTGGTTTGTTTTTTATTTTTTATTTTTTGCAACGGCGTTGCAAGAAATGGTCTTTTTGTAGTTAGCGTCATGGTTCATACGATAGTACTGGTCATACCAAAGTACCTTTCTACCCCACAAAATGCACCAAATCATCGATCGGACCAATTTTTTTTTTGACAACGGCGTTGCAACAAAAGCCCTTTTTAGTATTTAGCGTGAGAAGTTTCATACGACTGTACGTTTCTACACAAATTGCACCAATTCAGCGATCGGATCATTTGTTTTTTGGCAACGGAGTTACACCAACCAATGCCCTTTTCCCTATTTAGCGCTACTAGGTGTTCATACGACTGTACTTTTGTACACAAAATGGAACAATTCAGCGATGGGGCCATTTTCCAAATTGGAAAATGTTCCTTTTTATCTTTTCTTCTTCTCACCTTTCATTCCACCCAAAAAACCCTTTTTTCCGTTTTTCGGGAACGGCGGTTCCAGTTACAAAAAATGGTTTTTTGATCCGAACGGATTCACAGACAAATCCCCGCCCTTGCATTCGTCGTTGCAGGTTTTATTTGTCCAATTATTGTGACGATATTGTTTAACTCTTTCTCAGGTTAGTGGTAGAACGTCTTTACGAGAACAAGGACACGTTTACGGGCACCTTCTACGTTTTCAATTTTTTGAGAAATGGTTTTTGAGACATGATTACCACTGTCGCGTCGCTACGTGAGTGGTGATATCTTGTGAAAGAAGTTTCAAGTTGTACTACTATCCTTCTTTCATTCAATGTTTGCTCGTAACTCGGGTAAACTAGATTCACACAACAGTTATTCTCATTGTTTTCAAACAATAAAAAGATTGTCTCAAATACTGATAACATTTTACATTGCCAATGACACCGACGACTAATAGTGCTCGCAAGCGCGGTGCCAACCCAAATTCAAATAAGAAAACGACAAGTTGTAAGAAGGGTAGATTGAAAGACCCACCAACCAATAGTCTTGACAAACATGATACCGATCAAAGAGATCATCGACAGGCAGTAATTAATAACCTTACAAAGGCTTTGAAGGGTGAGTCATATGGAACAGAGGAGTTTGTGAGGAACCTCAGTCTTGAGGTTACAACATGTTTCACTGCATTGTTGACGAGGGTTTACCTTGTATCAAAAATTATTGAATCCGAACCTACACCAGATTTCAGGAAGTCAATGTCTACTACTAACTCTGCGGAAAAGAAGAAGGGGAAGGGAAAGAAGAAAAAACCCGATACAACCTTAAGTGACTTAGGGCCTATTCCCCATCAAATAAACGTCATGGTGGATTTATTTTTGTTTGAAATTGACAACGGTATGACTGGAGTGTTGAAATTTTTGAGCAGGAAGCAATTAACCGATCGATTCAATGACTACGACATGGCGAACAAGTGGGATAGGTTCGAGTCACTGTTGAAGAATGTTAACGACACATCAGGCGTGGATGCTATTTATGGGCGCAACGTCGTCAACTACGTTACAATGAAGAAGTACATGATAATGTACCGTGAGATATTGGTTTGGTACATGAAGAATGTGAAGTATCCACCTGGGTCGGATATTTC
This sequence comes from Pseudo-nitzschia multiseries, assembly GCA_037355745.1. NCBI lineage: Eukaryota > Bacillariophyta > Bacillariophyceae > Bacillariales > Bacillariaceae > Pseudo-nitzschia > Pseudo-nitzschia multiseries. The sequence continues at coordinate 1,011,624 of CM074790.1, read as the reverse complement.
GTCTGAGGATTTGTGTTTCCATACCAAAGGCGACAATTGTTCTCCCAGTCAGTTGAAAGGATACGTCAGATCAATGAGGAACTTCTTGGACTGCCTTATGGCAAAGACCTCTCTACGTGTTTCAATGACTCATAGCTGCAATCAGGTGGACTTAGACAAACATTTCAAGAAGCAGCGTATTGAATGCTTAAAATCCTTACCAACAGAAAACATCGAGTTTAAAGAACTTATTGTGTCAAACAATAAGTTGATGAAGATAACGGAACGAGAAACTGCTTTTCAGGAGCTCATTCGTGAACATTGGTTACGCTTTCAAGGGAAGGCGAAAACCATTTGTACCATCATCGACATGAGACACGTCGACATCAAAGTTTTGACACACGAAGGTTTTTATCAGTATTACTTACCCGAATTAATTAACAATTCATTCGTCTTGGGCACCACGGTACTTTCGGGGGAGAAGTGGGTTCCAGTAGGATTTCATCGAAAAGGGGACACGCAAATTCCGGAGACGGGAAAAGTGTTATTACCACTCAATACTCAATTGGTTTTCCACTACGTCATCCACTACAAGCACACGGTCACAAAATATTACAACATACATTTCGATATCGATGAGGACCTTGTCACCCTGTCGCCATGCAAACATGGAACCGGAAAAATAGATCTGGCATATTTCAAGGTGCCGAAAGGAATCCTATATTTGGTGCATCAATGGCTTATAACAAAATTTGTCCAACACGGGAACAAGATTGGGGTAAACGTGGTCGTTTCGTTGGAAACAGCATGTAATTTGTTCATTTCTCAAGTACTATGTGCATCAATGATTCGAGTCGACGGCGTTGGTTCGTCCTTTGATTGTTCAATTGACAATGTTTGTGAGAAAATGATACCAAAAGTCTTCAAAACCAATAACCAATCATTTGTCAGTTACGATCATGTGATGGAAACCATTGAAGATTTGGTATTGACCGAGAGGAATTTTCTAAAAGGAGCTATGGTCACCGAATCGACGGAGGGAAGTGTTCCGTATTTTCAAAGGAATGATCAATTGTACATTTTCCCAACGGCATGTGTTCTGAGTAAGACAAAATTTGCCCATGTCAATTTTGACGATAAACCAGAAGAACTTGTAACAGGTATTTTGGAACTGTCCGGATTGGAAGAACAACATAAGAATCAAACTTGTGTTACAAGATTCCTTCAATACGATGTTAACTCACAACAAGAGGTGCACCAACGAGTTTTTATGGAACACATTCCATACGTGTTCCGTGAGATATTCGTAATTGATCCGGAAGTTCTCCAACGTCATACTTGGGTGGAAGAATTCATTCAGTATAGCTACCTCCCAGAAATGGGTACCATATTTACCCCGTTGACAGAAAAACTAGCAATATATTTGTTGGAAAAGTCGGATGATCTATCATCAGCTAACCTTGTAGTTCAATTTTTGGACGATAAGGTTGTCAACAATTATGGAAAGGGAACGGGAGAATTGAATCTGGCATTCGAACACCTCCAGGGTCGTGACTTTGTTTTTTACGAACCATCGGACTTTCTAACTTGGGATTGCTTCAAAACATCCAAGGTTCAAATAAATGAGTTCAACAAATCAAATAACACATACCGGGTAGGATGGGTTACTTTCAATCTCAATATGACAAATGATTCCAAGCGTGGATTCATACCACCCTGGGATGATAACGTTGACGGTGGCAATGTTGGCAAGACGAACAATATCAACGATGGGAGAAAGAACATCAGTGGATCGAAAGTAACCAGTAAGGGTTCGAAAAATAAGCCAAACGAATCTAAAGAATCGGGAATTGACACAAGTAAGGGTAATTCCAAGGATACTGGTTTGACTGACACAACGACTAAAACCTGTGAAAAAAAGGGTTCAAATGTAAGCGAAGAAATGATTATAGATGTTGCAAAAAATCATCTTAACGCCACTGTAACACTGCCAGTTTATCCTATCAAGATCAAGGAGAAGGAAACCAAACGTGAATTCCAATGTTCTGTGCTGTTGAAAGATCAGGATCCAGAGATATTGTTTCCTATTTACGAAGTAAACGAACAAGTTCGTTATACTCCAGAAAAAAAAGGACCAGTTGAAATTGGAGAAGTTTATAGGTACGTTTTCGGAGACTACGACCAATATGAACGAGTGGCGGGTTATATATGTACTTTCCACAAACGTAAGGTGGGGGAGAAACGACAATTTTGCCCATACTTTCAGATTTCCGGCCTGAAAGAAACCAATCCTCGACGCATTAAAAAAGTATCGGATTTAGTAAAATGTTTCAGCAAGGATGTTGGGATTCGTGACCCGACGGATGGAAGTGAGGAGGTATCCGATTCATCTTCTGACACAACCACAACCGTGTCAGAGTACAGCACCAGTTCCACCAAATCATCCAAGATTGGATGAGTGAGGCATACTATGTTACACCAAATGCAAGCATCCGTTTGTAACTTATCCATTATCCTTCATAGTTCTTTATTCAATCAATATTATGCGAAATATTGATCATTAAATTGCAGCCTAATTCGCACAATCATAAACATACTAACTAATATTACTAGGGCTAATAAATTTTAAAACTGACTCAAGTATAAGTAGAAGATTTCTGGTCAATTCTGTTTCATGCAGCCAATGCCACACATTTGCACTCGAAAACTGCCTAGGAATCACTATTTGGGTACATGCAGCAATGCCAGAGGGGACTAAAATTGTTCTAAATCTCATACTGACTAAAGTATCAGCCTGTTTCTTGTCCAGTTTGTTTCATAGTCTACCCCATCCATAGTATGAGCAATATTCATCCTGAAATTGCAGTCAATGCCACTCATTTGCACTCTAAAACTGACTAGGACTCACTATTTTGGTACATGCATGTCCAGGGACAAACATTATTCTAAAATTCACACTGACTAAAGTATCAACCTGTTTCTTGTCCAGTTTGTTTCATAGTCTCCCCGATCCATAGTATGAGCAATATTCATCCTGAAATTGCAGTCAATGCCACACATTTGCACTCAAAACTGACTAGGACTCAGTATTTTGGTAGCCTAGGACTCACTATTTTGGTACATGCATGTCCAGGGACAAACATTATTCTAAAATTCACACTGACTAAAGTATAAGCCTGTTTCTTGTCCGATTTGTTTCATAGTCTCCCCACCAATTCATAGTATGAACACTATTCATCCTGAAATTGCAGTCAATGCCACACATTTGCACTCAAAACTGACTAGGACTCACTATTTTGGTACATGCATGTCCAGGGTCAAACATTATTCTAAAATTCATAGTGACTAAAGTATCAGCCTGTTTCTTGTCCAGTTTGTTTCATAGTATACACCATCCATAGTATGAGCAATATTCATCCTGAAATTGCAGTCAATGCCACACATTTGCACTCTAAAACTGACCAGGACTCACTATTTTGGTACATGCATGTCCAGGGACAAACATTTTTCTAAAATTCATACAGACTAAAGTATCAGCCTGTTTCTTGTCCGGTTTGTTTCATAGTCTACCACATTCATAGTATGAACACTATTCATCCTGAAATTGCAGTCAATGCCACACATTTGCACTCTAAAACTGACTAGGACTCAATATTTTGGTACATGCATGTCCAGGGACAAACATTATTCTAAAATTCATAATGACTGAAGTATCAGCCTGTTTCTTGTCCGGTTTGTTTCATAGTCTACCCCATCCATACTATGAACACTATTCATCCTGAAATTGCAGTCAATGCCACTCATTTGCACTCTAAAACTGACTAGGACTCACTATTTTGGTACATGCATGTCCAGGGTCAAACATTATTCTAAAATTCATAGTGACTAAAGTATCAGCCTGTTTCTTGTCCAGTTTGTTTCATAGTATAGTACACCATCCATAGTATGAGCAATATTCATCCTGAAATTGCAGTCAATGCCACACATTTGCACTCTAAAACTGACTAGGACTCACTATTTTGGTACATGCATGTAATCTATAATTCATACAGAATAAAGTATCAGCCTGTTTCTTGTCCGGTTTGTTTCATAGTCTACCGCATCCATAGTATGAACACTATTCATCCAGAAATTCTTGCAGTGAATGCCACACATATCCTTCAATTGAATCGAATGAAACACTCTTGTACTCAAAAAGTGACTAGGAATCACAATTTTGGAGCATGCATGACCAGGGACAACCATTATTATACAATTCATACTGACTAAAGTAATAGCCGGAGAATTGTCATCAATATTGTTTCATTGTCTCCCCAATCATTAGTAGGAGCAATATTCATCCAAAAATTTCAGAAAAGAACACACTTTTGCACTCAAAAAAGAACTGAGAAACTCTATTTTGGTTACTTCTTCATAAGAAAATCACCAAAAATTACAATAATATGCCGAAACTACTACCCTTGGTACAGGTCACTACGGGGGAATCGAACCAGTGGACACATTCACCTCTATATCAATAACCAATCATACGTGCTCGGGGAAAATTACACTACCTAAAGCTGGTCAGTTTTTGAATCCTACAATTTGTGTGCACCGTCCCAATACAATAATAAAAAAATTATAAAAAAATATAACGTAGAACACACATTTGACATATATCTACGGGGGAGTCGATCCAAAGGACACATTCACCTCTACCGGTATATCAAGAACCATTCATGTCAAAACGAGGAAAGTTACACTACTTAATGGCAGTCTGTTTATGAATCAGACAATTTATGTGCATCGTACCAATACAATATTAAAAAAATAGTACTAAGGAACAAGTACGAAGAATACATCTTGTACACATCTCTATGGAGGTATCGATCCACCTGACACGTTCATCTCTACGATACATCAAGAACCAATCGCATGCAAACGAGGAAAGTTACACTACTTAAAGCTTGTCGGTTTTTGAATCAGACTATTTACGTGCATCGTCGTAGTGTTGGTGCCGGTACGTAACAATAGTAAGAATTATGCGTGTTCGGGAAAAAGAAGCCACAACCAAAAACTGAAAGTTACAACGCCTGGAAAAAACAACAAATACCAACTTTATGATTCGGCGTTGGAGTACGAACGTTAGGTGTACTGTGGTACAAATAGGTGCATGACTGCGTTACAAATGGAAAATAACAGGAAAATGAAAAACAAAAGACCTAAACCGACACACAAAACAACAGTTGTGCCAACCCGGGGTACTGTCTTGTCCAAGGATTACAACAAACAGATGCATGAGCTAAACAACGATGACGTAAACAACGACGGAAACCCATTTCTATATCATTTCGAAACAGGATTTGATGCCTTGTGTGCCAAAAACGGACACTTGGTTAACACAATCCTTAGTGGATGCCAGAAGATAGAAGAAGTGCGACAAAGACTCAACAGCAAAAAAGGTCATTTCGAGGAGGATGAAGCTTTGAACATTTGGGAACAATGCTTCAAGTACATAACCGAGGAAGTATTTCCCGACTACAAAGAAGGGAACACTGACGGGATGGACCATGTATGGGCAATGGGAGTCATTCTTGCATACATTACATGTGGTTATCCCGCATTGAAAACATCGGAAGACATTAAGTGCTACGACAACGTGGGTATTGGACCGGAAGTAAAATCAATAGAACGAGAGAGAATGATACAAGACGGTCGTACTTTCCCGGCAAAAAAATGGAGTAATCTGACGCCGGAGGCAAGAGAACACATAAAAGAATGTATACATTACCACCCTGGGAACCGTCCTTGTATGACGTACATTTGGTTCAACAACTGGCGCAAAATGACGAATGAGGCAATCATCGAAACTGACAGATTGGAATGGTATTGCAGATCAAAAGACGATAACGAGTGGTACTCAACACAAGAAATATTTCCGCCAATTAAAGAAGAGAACATAAATAACAAAGACACGAAAAACAAATGTACCAAACATAAGTGGGATTCGTTCATGAACAAAGCAAGAAAACAGTCAAAAAAGAAAAAACGGAAAGTAAAAGAAGTGACAAACAGGGGGGAAAAGAGCGAACAAGACGAAAACGAGTGGAAAATTAAGAAATGGCTAAGTCTTTACGAAAAACGATGGAATTCGCCGGAAGATTTAGAGGAATATAACAACTATCCCGTTCCTTGTGGAGCATGGGGACGCGTGAAACACTAACTCTGCAACTCTGTAAGGATTCCATTCCAACAAAAAAAACAGGACAATATCAAAGGTATCACCGGTACAAATTAAGTGCAAAAATTAGAACGGAAATTATGTAAAATATCACCTTAAAAAGTCGATACATTAAAAAAAAAATACTCATCAGAAAGCAACAAAACAACAACAACAAAATTCCCTCCGTTGAACCTACAAATTGTGATCCAATCCATAATTGATTCAGGGGGGAGTGTCAACCACCCAAAATATAGAATTTACTGCAACGCCGTTGCAGAAAATTGAAAAACAATAAGTAAATAAATAAATACAGAATGATACGGTACCGTAGGGTAAGTACGGTAGGGTAGGGAAGATCAAAATGTTCGGGTCCGCGCCAAAATTTTGAGGACTCCACATTCCAGAATATCACGGCACGCTCGAAAATAAGATAGGCAGGCGACAGTACAAGAACAACACTCACAGATAGTACAATTAGTTGAAATGCAACAATTCCTTGGAGACAGTAAATCAAGAGATTACAGTGTGTACAGTAGGAATGAAAAAAACATGCCAAACGATTCCTACAAACAACATTATTATCATAAAAATAGCGCGCCAAATCAATCAAAGGAAAAAACGGTAAGTTGAGGTGCACGAGTTAACAAAAAAATAATGGTAGAACTGAGTACTAGTTGCAGTCCGGTGACAGGTAGAACCATTGTTACCAATAACACAAACAGCCCAAACAGCAGTGTATCGGGAAGTGACCGAATAAACACAAACGATAGCCAAACATATAGAACCACCAACAGTAGCAACAGAAATATTCTACAGACAACAAAAGAATCCGATAACGATAACTTGGAAAACAACATTGTCAAACACGTCAAAGAAAAAGCATTCAGGAAATTTAAATTCCCGCCAGAGATTACATTCGTGAAGGCGACGATATTCAAAATTGTAAAACACGCAAATAACAATGAAATACCAAATACGATCGATATAAAAGACCAAAAGTGGAGTGGAATTTATTGCCGTGCAGTGACTGCGTGTAGGCACAATGCTCAAACTCTTGCCAGGAAAAACTACAAAGGTACGCAACCAACAAGAAAATGTTTGCCGGCATGCAATCGTTCATAAGCCATTCTAACATTTTGGTCGTATGAACACTGACACGTAGACGATAAAAGAAACAACCTGATACCAGATAGTTTCCCAGGAACGGTTCTAATCACGGACACACAAGACGTTAACTCAGAAAATAGGTACCAATTGCACGAAGACTATCGGCGGAAAAATTCACCAGAATTCAAATACTTCATGAAAAGAATTCTGGGAGCGGTGTCACCAAAACAGACAGACTTCAAAAGAAAATCAGTCAGAATGACAATCAGTAACATTTTCACCCCAAGCGATGAAGCTTTTGCATTGCTTTTCCTTTACAACGACTACGACTCGTGGATAAACACAACAAAGGGCACGAGGTTGAGAAAAAAATTCACTGACGGTAAGTCTGGAAATAAGGAGGGTTGGAGTAACGAGGGTCAAGATCTTTACGAATACCTAGTAAGTGAATTAGAAGAACGAAGGAAGGAACAACAGTCAAAAGAATTAGAGACGGAAATACTTAAAATGTACCAAAAGCAAAATGGCAATCGTAAACAACAAGATAAGGAGGAGAACAAAGAGGGAAAAACACGGAAGCGAAAACGTACCTTGGTTGAGATTCTAGGCGAAGATGATGAGGACTACAAATTTTTCATGGAATATAATAAAAACAAACAAGAGTAATTGATGATATCAACAGCAATAGTAGAACGGCTAGTTCATTATTATTTTATGGTTTGCACAATATTGTTCCGGGTCTTCTGTTCGAATATAATACAATAAACAAGATAATTTCAAAAGGCTGATAAAATACTTTCGTATTTGTTACAAAATATGCTTGTTGTATTTCCGTATTTGATAAGCGTAGCGTGAATATTGTAAAATGTCGGAGAGTATTGCAAATGGGGATAAAATACTTTCTTATGAGTACAAAAATATGGTTGTTGGATTTTGATATTCGATAAATGTAGTGTGAGTATTGTGAAAGCAACGTAACAGAATACATTGCTGGTTATCAAGAAGCTTGTATATTTGGTAAGAAATTTGTATCAACGCTACAACAATATCAGTGTACATAGAGGATATTATTACAAAATATGAGGAGTTTCGTGTGGAAAAAACAAAAATTGAATGGCGAATAAATATTATCGGGGTAAGCATGAAACAAAATTGTAGAATAGAAAGATTCTTAAGCAAGCATGAAAAGGGGCTGGAAAAAACGGTGGCGAAAATAGACCTACTTGAAATTGTTGCGTGCAAAAATAGGTAGAGAATTATTTATTGTGCGCGCAACAAAATGTTTCGGAATATTTTAAAACATCGCACGAATATTACGAAAGCATGAGCATCGTTTATGTGACGTAAGATTCAATACCAATTCCAGATGGGCCTCATCTAGCATATATACCACGAACAAGCATACGCCCCATCGAATAAATCACTTAACCTTGTAAATGACCAATGCTATCAAATGACCGATACAGTAAGACCAACACACGGCACTAACACAGATACAGCACCGGCCGTATCGGTATGACGATGAAAATGACAGTAACAAATAACCAGGGAAGATCTCTACCATGTAAAAATACAGCAGAGAGCCCTGATACAGTACGAAATACGTAGTAAAAACACAAGCAAGCATGGTCCAACAAGTATGTAACAGTTGACCAAGGTGACAAACTCTATCACAACCCAGATATCCAAAACCTATTCTCTGCTTTTGGAAACTCCATTTTCCCCACTGGAGCTGATGCTTCACATCAAAATGGCACAGTTGAAAGAGCACACCAGACCCTTGCTAACTCAATGAAAACCATGCTCAGTGGTGCCAACCTACCAATTAAATTCTGGCCTTTCGCCTTCTACCATGCACTGCGCTTGTCCAATGCCTTCCCTGAAGGCAACCAACCCCATTCACCTTTGGAATTGGCAACTGGCCACAAGGAAAATCTCACTGATTTCAGAACCTTTGGATGCAGAGTTTGGGTGAGACCTCCAGACAAGAGACCAGTCAAGCTCAAACCCAATGCACGAAAAGGAATATTTCTCGGCTTTGTTCCATACACTACCAGAAACATTCTTTGGTATGATACAGAAACACATTGTGTCAAAATTTCCACCCATGTCAGGTTTGATGAAGGCATGAATGACTTGCCACTTGCTGACCTACCCACCAACGTCAAGCACCTACTCAGGACTGATGACAACCTTCCTCTCCCACCGGAACAGGAACCCACTGAGGTGTCATCCAGTGCTTTCCAATTTTCATTCTCGCTATTTGCAAACCTAACCAACCTCAGGCTAACTGTCCTGCCATCCTGCACTGACAAAGCTTTTGGTCTCCAGTATGCCAATGACTTGCTCCTTGGCAGAGCCTATGTCACTGACATCCTTTCTAAAAGCCCTTCCTCCAGGCTTTTCTCCTCCTATAAGAAGTTCCTCTCTAAACTTCGGGGTGCATACATTATCTCTATCAATCACAATCGTGTGTTCACTGCAGCTGATGTCACCACTGCGCTGAATGAATCCTACGATCGGGGAGTGAGAGGCTTGACAGATATACCAATCACCTTTGCACTTGAAGAAAAATCATCTATGAAGGAAGTCAGGAAACATTTGAATGAATATGGACTATTTGCCCCCAATACTTCCTGGAAGGAACCCACTGAAGAAGAAGATCCACTATTCTTAGAACGGATTTCATCCATCAAAACTATCAAGGGCATTGGCACCAAATACAAGCAAATCATCCAATCAAGAATCAACCAGGTTGATAGCACTGAAGCGCTCCATGCCTCCATCCAAAAACACTTGGCACCAACTGAAGATGACATGGATGTTGTCATTCCCACTATTGGTATCGCGTCACTCAGAGCCATCACCAAGCTTCATAAGGCAGGCAATCATGCATTACCACTAGATGGAGATTCACTACCAACTGAACAAATTGAACTCTTAATCAAGGCCATCAATTCAAAGGAAACCACACCTGAAGAACAAGCACTATGTCATTCCACTCAAAGGAACCTCAAGTCATTACCCACATGGACTGAATGGGAAGCCGGAGAGCAAAAACAACTTAATCAGTTTGAAGACCTAGAGATGTTTGGATCACCAATCCCATATCCTAAAGATCCAGAGGCCATCATTCTCGGACCTCATTGGCAATACAGTGTCAAGTGGAATGGTGTCCGCCAAGCAAGACAGTGTTGCAATGGTAGCAAATATGCCGCTCCAACTCTGCATGCCATCGCCTTGTCATATTCATCATGTGTTGAAGATCCCATCCAACGATTATTCTTTGCCATTGCATCATCTCTTAACCTCAAGGTCTACGGGGGTGATGCTGCAGATGCATATGCACACAGCCCAGGACCCAACATCCCTACTTACATGACTATAGATGATGCATATGCAGAATGGCACAAACACAAGCATGGCACAGACATAGACAGAAGATTGGTGCTCCCTGTCCTTTGAGCACTCCAAGGCCACCCCGAATCAGGTAGACTTTGGGAAACCCACATCAACAAAATCCTGAAGGGCCCTGATCTCAATTTCAAAACCACCACACATGACAGGACAATCTGCACCATGCTTTGTGAAGGAGAGACAGTCTACATGCTGAGACAAGTTGATGATTTCGCGCTAGCTTGCACATCAGAATCCATATCTGACAAGATCTATGACATCATTGGTGAAAAACTGAAGCTACCTAAGGAAGATGCTGTTCCCTTCACGAAAATGGGATTGCTTGAGGATTTCAATGGAATTGATGTCAAACAGACAGCTGATTACATTGAGCTGTCCTGTGCCAATTACATCGACCAAATTATGACATCCCATGGTTGGGAAACAGATTCTAAGATGAAGCCCCACTCCAAATCATCAGCACCATTATCCACTGAAGTACTGAGCCAGCTGCAATCACATACGAATGGACCCCTAGAAGGCACCAAGGAACATGCTGAATTACAATCCACATCCGGTTTCTCCTACAGGACACTCTTGGGTGAAATGATGTTCGCGTACATTAGTTGCCGGCCAGACATTGGGTATGCAGTGACCCTGATGTCAAAATACAGCTCCAATCCCACTGCTTTCCACTATTCCAGTCTGAAGAACATAGCTCGCTTCCTCAGAACAACCAGATCATGGGGTATTAGGTTCTACAGACCAAATGCTGAGCCATCTCTGCCTCTAGGGATACCATATGATGACTCAGCCCAAGATGCCTCACTTCCCCAATATCCAGAAGATATCAAGCAAAGCAAATTGATGTGTTTTGTTGATGCAGCATGTGGAAATGATCCAAAACATCGCAGGTCCACCACAGGTTACCTTTTCACTTATGCTGGTGGAGCGATTGTTTATCAATCCAAAGCTCAGTCACTTACCGCACAGAGTTCAACAGAAGCTGAGTTCATTGCTGCAGTCACAGCAACCAAGACAGCGAGATATCTCAGATCCATACTCAAGGAACTAGGAGGCTTTATTCAAGTTGGTCCAACTCTGATCTATGAGGACAATGCGTCAGCAATTGAAATCATCAACACTCAAAAGCCCACTGAAAGAACCAGACATATTGAAATCAGGTTCTTTGCAATTCAAGCTTGGAAAGAAAATGGTGAAATCAAGATGATTCATATTCCTGGAGTCATTAACCCTGCTGATGATATAACCAAACCATTGGGATGGATCTTGCACACCTAACATGCAAGATACATCAAGGGACACTACCCATTTTAAATCATTTGCACCAAGACGCGGATTCAATGAGAGTTAAGACGATACTCCGATTCTTGCAGATCGATCACACAATCATCCGGCAACCGGATTTGATTCGATTGATCATACAATAATTCAATAATGCAATGATCCCTACAATTCCATCGAAGTTAATCCATCATGGTTAAGTAATCATAACCCGACTGCCATACTACAAGGAGTTGATAGTGAGTCCAGATGAAAGGAGCTGAAGTGCCAGCATGTGGCACCCCACAGAGAACAAGGGACAGACTGGGAAATGCCCTTGAGTATGCAACATGCATACACAACCTCTCTGTATCACAAAAGATCGTACTAACACAGCAACAGTATTGGTACGATGATGGTAACAAATAACCGGGGAAGATCTCTACCATGTAAAATACAGCAGAGAGCCCTGATACAGTACAGAATACACAGTAAAATAAGAGCTTCTCTCTGAGCTCACATCTCTTCAAATTTTAATTATCCTATCCTTCCGGTCAATTTTTAGAGTAACAACAAATCCAGGATTTAGTAGGGATTGTACTAGATCCTACTGTACGGTACTACCAGTAAATTAATTTTTCGCACTCTGTGTTGATCGAATCAAAAAGTATTTTTAGAATATTTTCACACACACCTCCATGTGTTGAGCAAGAACAAGTATCGAAACCGGTACTAAAGTAATTTTTCACGCATACAACACGGTGGACTGTGGGGAGAGCAGGTTTATCCTTGGTCCCCCCCCCCCGTAAAACTGCTGCAGCAACAAGAAAGAGCAACCAACGCTCACTAGAAGCCCCCCCCAACAACAGCAGCAACAACAAGCAACCGACGCTCGATAGCAAGCAAAAGATTCCCCCTCCTTCCCTTTGTGCTGTTGTCGGTTAAAAAAAAATACAATGACCAAAACACTGTAGAAATTCTACGGTACACAAAATACAAAGCAAAGGTACGTACACACGATTACTCGTGAACCAAACTGGCTTAGAATCAAACATACCTCCACTACTTGAAAATCCTTAAGTAGTAAAAACGATATCACCTAAGGCTACAAACAAAAGAGGTTATCGGTTAGAAATAGGACATCTCCAAAGACCTAACCAATAAGTGAACACTTGGAACTCTTAAGTATATTCAAACAAATATACTTGATATACCCCATGAGGAAATTTCTTATCTCAATCATAAGATTCAATACCAATTCCAGATGGGCCTCATCTAGCATATATACCATGAACAAGCATACGCCCCATCGAATAAATCACTTAACCTTGTAAATGACCAATGCCATCAAAAGACCGATACAGTAAGACCAACACACGGCACTAACACAGATACAGCACCAACAGCAGTATCGGTACGACAATGAAAATGGCAGTAACAAATAACCAGGGAAGATCTCTACCATGTAAAAATACAGCAGAGAGACCTGATACAGTACGAAATACGTAGTAAAAATAAGAGCGTCTCTCTGAGCTCACATCTCTTTAAATTTCAATTATCCTATACCTTTTGGTCGATTTTTAGAGTGACAACAGCTGATTCTATTGTACCCATACACCGGCCACCCAACAATGGCTCAAAACTATCTGGAACACTTCAAAGGGGAGAGCCCCCCTTTCAGAACGGGGAGAAATGACGACTACGTGGCCATCTACCGGCTGCTCACCCAGGATGGTGTGCAGGCCGTGGGAAGTCTTGGAGTTTTTGCCCAAGATTGAGAAGACCGGGCAGGGATCAACTGGCTAAGAATCATTCATGGTATTTACAGGTTGCCAGGGCCCCAAGCAATCCTCTCCCACTTAGAGAAAAGCCTTTGGGTACCTAGATGACATCAAAGGGGAGGATGCTGCCGAGTGAGTCCAACAAGTGGACACTGCAACGCTGCCAAAAACCATGACCTCCTTGCCAGTGCTGCTGCTAGATCACACATTGCTATGCTAACATAACAGCCAACGCACACCCCGAATACACCCCCATCATCCAGGAGGAAGAAGGGGCACATTCTGAGATGCTCCAAGCCCACAAGGTTTTCTTACTCCCTTTCGAGCCCGTGCCCTTTGACTTGGGGAAGAGACTGACCCCCGGGCAAGCTTTTGTCCAGATTGTCTACTCCCACTTACTGCATCACTGGTTGTTGGAGATCTGTGCCCCGGTGCTGGACACGCTCCAAGCGGCTGGCACCCTCACAACCTCACCCAATGGTACAGTGATCCTTGATGAGCCTGACCTGGAAGTCTGGCCCGAGCCCTCACTACTTGTGTACATGAAGAGGAAGGTCCCGTACAGGGACCTCCTACCTGGTCTGGAGAGACCTGCCCTTCCTGTGGGAGATCTCTCCCTCACGGCCGCGATTGTTACAGCCCTCACAGTGTTTTAGACCATCAGTTAAAACTAAGTGAGGACCTAGACCGGAAGCCCAACAAGCTCCACACAGTGGGGGAGGCCTGGGGATCCCTCTACACCGAGCACCTGCTCCTGCTTTGTGACAAAAAGGATGAGGTGAACCTCCTCCATCTACCCAGCGTGGGCCAAGAAAAGAAAGAGTACGAAGACCCACGTGATCTTTCAAAGTCAAGTTGCCGCCCATGCAACTAAGCTGGGGATCCAGCCTCCCTTGGTTACCCCTGCTGTTCTGAAGAGATTCCAAGATTGTAAATTAACTTCCATGGCACCAACTCCTTTGGTGTGGCATGTAGCATCCTGTCCCTAGTTCACTCCTCCTGGCGGGTCGCAGCTGACAACCTCAAAAGGGAGCAGTGGCTGCCATTATTGTCTACTACTTACATATCCAGGTGTGCCGTCCTCTACTATCCCCCCCTCCCCCCCAGCTTTGGGGATGAGATACAGAAGTTTTGCATGACCCAGAACCTAAAATGGTTCCCCAATGTGTCTAAGAATGTCAGTGTGGTGGGGGCCCTTCAAAAGCCCGATCCCCTCCAACATGTGAGAGCAAAAGGAGGAGCCAGCAATGACTTCTCCATGGACACCAACAAAAATAGCAGAGGCGCTCAAACAAGGACATCATCAATCCTTGTACCAAAGCATTGAATTCCTCAGGGAACAGTATACCAACACGATGGACTAGCAGCAATGGACAGTCCTTCCAGCCAGTCTTATTCTGGACCTCCCTGGACTTAGACTCAGCCCATTCAGCCTTGTACCCCAGAGAGGGCGCCGGCCAAGAATGATCTCTGATTACACCTACTTTGGTGTTAAGGACAACAACACCATCCCCCTAGTACTGGAAGACTCCATGCAGTTTGGCCGGACACTCCAAAGGCTTCTAACCTGACTACACTGGGCCAACAGCAGGTTTGGCCCAGTGTACATGTCCAAGATGGATCTCTCTGATGGATTCTACCAGGTACAGGTAAGCTGGAAGACACCATGAAGCTCAGTGTGCTCTTCCCCTCATGGAAAGGAGAAGCACCTCTCATTGGCATCCCTCTTACCAACCTAATTGGGTGGAAGTCCAGTCCACCCAATTTCTGCGCCTACACTAAGACCATTGCCAACCTGGCCAATGCTGCACTCAACACAGGGCTAGGGCTGGCATGGCGCCAACCTCACCAACTTGATCTGCTCGCTGAAGCTCCCACAGAGGAAACCCCAGCAACGCAGGTACCCCCCTTCACAACCATCAATAACACCACACCTAGCAAGAAGCCCATCCAGTATTGGGATGTATATGTGGATGACTTCTGTGGGCTAGCACAAGGTAACCAATGGACTAGAAGAGTCCTCGAGTGAGTGCTATTCCAGTCCCTCAACAAAGTCTTCTGGCCCCTGGATGCACAGGATGCTCCTTTCAGGCAAGAGCCGGTCTCTCTCAAGCAGCTGATAAAAGGAGATGCCACGTGGACTACCCCAAAAGTTATACTTGGCTGGCTCATTGATTCCGTCAACAAAGACATTGCTCTTCCCCAGCATCAAGTTGAACGCCTAGTACAAGAGATCCTCCAATCCATTGCACCAACCCAGTGCACGGTATCAGTACAACTCTGGCACCAGGCGCTAGGGGAACTTAAATCCATGTCGTTGGCCATCCTGGGATCCCTGGGCCTCTTCTCCATCCCACAAAAGGCTTTCAGACACCAGGAGCCAGGCAGGAAAAGGATTCGACTCACCAAAAGAGTCTGTAGCTATTGCAAGGACTTCAAATGGCTTGCCTCTAACGTATCAAGCAGGCCAATGCGGATTGCTGACCTTGTTCTGGACCTCTTTCCAGCCACCATAGGAGCTTGCAATGCATTTGGCGCTGGCATGGGAGGCATCAATCCCCCCCCCCCCTGCCTAATCGCAAAGTGCAACCCCTCGTGTGGAGGAGCACTTTCCCACAATGGGTACAGACCCAATTAGTGAGCTTTCACAACCCCAGGGGGACTATCAACAACAGTGACCCCTAGAGCTGGCTGGTTCCGTTGCTCATAATGATATCCTTGCACACAGTGCCAATGTGGATGCTTGCACCACTCATAACTTCTACGACAACACAGACGCTGTGTATTGGCAAAGGAAAGGTGCCGCTGCCATGACAGGACCAGCAGCCTAGTATCTCCTTGGGCTCCAGTCACTGCACCAAAGACTACAGGTAGCATATCTCCTGGGGCTCCAATCCCTGCACCAAAGGCTTCACAAATATGTCCCCCTCCACAACTACATCCCTGGGCCTGTCAATCACCTAGCAGATCTGCTTCCCAGATCCGGCCTCTCTTACACTGCGCTGCTGCACCATTTCAACACTCACTATCCACACAACTTGCCCTGGATCTTATGCCCCCTCAGGCCTCCCGTGTGTTCTGCTCTGACCTTGGCTCTGTCCAGGAGACCATGCAATCCTCAGTTACTGAGATCTACGCCAGGGGCAAGGATACCCATTGGAAATAATGGGCTCACTTCTGTCTGTCTCAAGGCTCTGACCCCCTCTTCCAATCTGTTACAGATCCAATCCCAATCCTGCAGGTTTTTGCAAAAAGACTCCATGATGGCCAACTGTCCTGTAGCAACAAGCGCCTCTGCTCTTGCTTGCACTGTGTTGGACACCATCAGGTCAGTGAGACATGTGTCGGCCTGTAGGGGTACCAAGTACCCCAGAACCAACTCCACAGGAGGTCTGGACATCAAGCTAACAGCCCAATTCAAAGGGTATGCCAAGCTGGATCCAGCTCCCTCTAGAGTCGAGCCAGTACTCGGCATCCTTGCCATGCATGCCCTCCAATTTTCATACTACTACTCCCCCACTCCTGCACACCAGGCAATTGCCAACATGATTTGTATTGCCTTCTTCTTCTTCTTCCTGCAACCAAGGGAATTCACTGACACCACTCACAATGATCAAGCTTTCTTGTTTCAGGATGCCGCCTTCTACCTGGGCTCTGGGCTCATCCAGCCATCTTCCCCCCTCGACAACCTTCAGGCTGCTACCTCTGTCACCCTCACCTTCACCACACGGAAGATAAAGGGGAGGTAGTTACTCATGCTAGAAATGGAGACTCCCTCTGCTGCTCTGTCAAAGTGTGTATCTTGCTAAGTCCTCCACATCAGGAGCTGCTGCCCTAGCAGCTTGCCCTTTAGTCCCTCACTTTGACTAGCCAACTACATCACCAATGGTGTGCTGACTCCAGTCTGGGCTGAGGATGTCTCCATGTCAATGAGGATCTATGCTAAGACCCTCTACCCTACCACCAGTATTACCCCAGCAGCCATCTCTGCTCGCTCGCTTTGTGCAGGGGAAGCAATGGCTCTGCTGCAGGGCAAATTTGATTCTAATATCATCAAACTCCTGACAAGATGGCACAGTGACTGCATGATGAGGTACCTGGACCAGCAGTCCCTCCCCATCTTCAAGAATCTTGCCTCTCTCATGTTCAACAATGGAACATACTCCTTCCTGCCGGATGAATGGGTCCCTCCTGTGGATACCACTCCAGCCAGCAGCTCTCTTTCATTTATCACTGTGAATTAATCTCCCCTCCCTCACTCCCCTCCAAGCGCTTCCTGCTCTCTATGAAGCTCTCATCCTGTGGATTGTGACCAAATGGCAGAAAAGGTTTAACAGCCAAAGCTGTGGGCCAGTGAGTGTGGGCAAAGCAACCTAATCTGGGACCAGACTCACCAGCCTGCAAAAACAGCTGCATGCCAGAGTTTCCTGGAACCCCCTCTGGTACTGCTTAACCCACCACCGACACACCAATGAACAACGAGCATTCACATCCAGTACCTACAAGTAGGAATTGCTACTGAGGCTATCACCCACATAGTAAATGATAGTTACATGGATATGGAATACTCCGCTATATTACCCTGCTGCAACAAGAATAGCAAGCAATACTGCAGTGAAGAACACCTGCATATCCAGTGGTCATTCACTGTGTGACTGCTGGTACTACTACAAGAAGCACTGTTCCCTTTGTTCCTCCTTTGCTCCTCCTTTTTGGTGGTAAACCAGCATTTTTCAATGGCTGCCCCTCCCAGCCAACACCCATTGCCAGCCTTAAACTAACACTCTGAAACACCCACTGATGGTGGCAGTAGTTCCTTATTATGAAGTTGACAAGTCGTATCAGCAGTGTAGTTGTGAGGTAGAGTAGATAGTATTGCTAGAAGATGTAGACAGGGTGGACTGGCAGTTGAAAGAGCTTCTGTAGGACCAGTACGTCTAACTTGAAGCACACATGTACCTCCCTGCAATCAATACTGTGATGGAAAAAATCTGAATACTGGATCACATGCCTCTAAATGCTATCCATGATAGTGCAATCGTCAAGTCATAGTAGTCACCTACTCCAAGGCATATGTTTCACTGTATTTTTCAATTATTGCCAGGGGAGGCTTGCTGTGCATTGCGTCAGTCCTACTGAAAACAAGGATTGGATTGGATTGGATTAGAATTGATAAGGTTCATGAGATGAGCTGACTCCACCAGACTTGCTAACAGCTCCAAGAGCCAGGGCAGTCCCACTCCACTCCATTCACCCACTAGCCACTTAAATAGCTCACAATATTCTTGTTTGTAATACTATCACTTATGGTCTGTTCATAACTGCACTCACCAACGATACACCTCAGATTGTATGGCAAGGCTGGGCAGTGTTTTGTGTTCCCTGTCCTATCTTCCTGGTTTACATGGGCAAATACCAGATTATCCTTTGCCAAATTTTGGAAGTATTGACAAATACAATCATTATCATTTTGTCTTTTGCTGGCATGGCATTGGCTTTCATTGTATCAGTCAGGGAAAGACGACTGTTTTATTTCCACTAACATGGATATTAGTGTCTGATATGAGTCATGCAATGTTTCAACACATAAATGGCAGTATAATTCTTTTTGTCACACCTTGGAGCAACATACCAAGATCACCTTGCTGTTCAAGCCATGCCACCAGTGGCCATGTTATCATTCTATTGCATCATGCTTCTGTGATGGTTGCTGACTGCTTACGGTACCTTCAAAATGTCATCGTCTTTCATAATTTTCTATGTTTCTGTTTCACTGTTTTCATTCATTGTCAGAATCACCTGGCAAAAAACGTTGACATTATTGGAAGTTATGTATCATGGTCAAGATCTCTGACATTCTTGTTCTTGCCTCCCTTGCACACCCGTGTTGCCAACCAAATACAGGGGATTTCACCTATTCCTATTTTCTATATCTCACTGCAAGGATAAATGTTGCTTTCTGTGTTCCTTGTCACAACCCAGGATGTGTGCAAATCATTATTATTTTCCTTCTGAATCCAATTCGTTGAGAGTCTGATTCAAGGACTTCTGACGAACAGCAACGCTGTGTTAGTGTGTTAGTAGACGAACGATTGTACTCTACGCGTGACAATTGTGTTTGGATACTTTCGGCAACGGATAATCGGACTACAGGCGAGACTAGGGAAACGCCAGATCTCCTCTTGCTGTGACTTATTCAGATTGCAGCGAGACAGACCTTAGTATGTAGATTACAGGTAGTTGGTAGCAACTTGTGTGAATTTTGGGATATAAATCAGTTGAATGTTAAAAGTATGAGATAAAGTGAAATCTTGCCGAAATGCAAGATATCTCTTTTATTGAGATGAATACGTTGCAACTGCTGTTGCGTAGTGCTGAGATTACTCGCTGATTATTTCCGTACATGTATTAGTCGTTGACCATATATATTTGTATGCATGTATATGTATTGTGTGAGAATCACATGCCAACGGTTTTCTTCTCTTGTTCCGTTAGGAAGACTCCATGAAATGTTTATCATTAAGGTCAGGAATTGCTCCCGTAGCTCGTGTGATATTTTATGAAATCAGAGTTTGCTCACCGAAGAACAATGGCAATATCGTAAGACAGGGATTGCTCACCGTTTATGCGCGCTGGGAATCGATGCGCCGTGGGAATCGATATGTCGTGGGAATCGATTACTTAGATGGATACGGGACTCATTGATTCATGCGCATAGGAAATCTACCCTTTGGTAGCTTTGGTACTTCTGGTCACGAAAGGAATTTAATACTCCCCATGTCTCCTTGTGAAGGGTCATCACGCTCTACATGATGCTTCCATCATCCTGGAGAAGGTCGCCAGTATTACCACAGAAGTGGAAGATGGGCCTGAGCAGTGGATACACAACTGAGTGACTCCAATGCTTGGTGAGAATGTCTGCACAGTTATCCTTACCTGGGATGTGCATCATTAAAATGAAACCTCTCACTATCATGCTCCGTACGTAGTGAAACGATAGAATGTTATGACGCTTATGCAGCCTTGCGTAAGGAAAGGTCGACGTTTGGATCATCTTTTCGTTGTCACCCCAAGAGTATGAGATATCATGGACTCGTGTTCCGAGGTATCGGAATGAGTGACGTAGATCGACAATCTGTTCGATGCAAGTTCTTCCTGCAACAAATTCAGCTCCAAAGGTGGCTGTTTCCGTAGTAGACTGCTTCTTTGAGAACCACATCATGGGAGTCTTGTTCGCGAAATGAAGAATGCCGGTAACTGCCTTGCCACTGAGAATATCATGCATGAGGTTGGCATCATAGAAGTGTGTTAACACTACTGTCTTTCCAAGCGGTGCAGGAGCGTCGTCGGGTAGCTCTTCAGAATGCTCCCCATAGACGGTGTTGGACCAGTCGATGGTGTCGGGTTTAGTCAATATAAAATCGGGCGGTTCCACGCGGAATCTGATTTTAAAATGTCTAAACTTGGAGATATATCCATAGATACGTTTAGCACGTTCGAGATGCCCATCTCGTGGCTGAGCTCTGAAACTTGAGAGCGTCATCACGGCTGTTTGTACATCGAAACGGCCAATAGCGATGATCCATTGCAGTGAACCGATCATACTTTGGTATTTCTGTATACCGGTTTCTTCAAGAAAGGCTGAGGAGTCCAATTCAGGATGATCGTTCTCCGCGATGGGTGATCGGAACCTAGTGTTAGGTTTGCATCCGAACATTTGTTCGTAAGATGCTTCCATCTTTTCGATGAACTTTATGGGATTCATGCACAGAACACCATGTTCATCGCGCTCAAATCCACATCCTAAATGAAAGTTCATAGGTCCGGATCCCTTCAATTTGAAGTTATATGGTGACGATTGCAATATCTTCAAGAAGGAATTGGGATCTGCCATGCAGAGACATAGGTCATCGACATATGTGCATATAAGCTCATATACCCGTTCACCATGCTTGTTCGTTCCGGGTTTGAGGAATATTTCCGGTTCTGCGCGGGATCTTTCGAAGCCGAGTTCGATGAGGCAAGCCGCGAGTAAGTCTCCAAAGCACTTGCCTGAAGACCTGAGACCATATAGGGCTTTGTAAATAATCAACAGGTGACCCTCCAACGATCCGAATTCGGGACCTGCCTTGATGCATACTTTCTCGCAGGTGACTGCTTCTAAGTAGGCGTTACCTATGTCGGTGCCCCATGCTTCTAGATCGTTGAGTTCAGCTAGGAATAGGCACATACGTAGACCGCGAAGGGATACGACGCCTGCGTAAACACTGTGGATAGGGGCCTCAGTGAGATTACCGTTAGCAACGAGGCGAGCCTTGTGTCTTCCGTCGTGTTTGACAGCGTATATCATGTGTACCTTGATCTGTTGGAATCCCGTGGGAATGGAGCTTGTCTTGTATACGCCTTTATCAATGAATGTATTGTATTCATTGAGTTGTGCCATTTCCAGAGTGGTGGCATCTTCCCATTTGGTGTTTCCGTTGGCTTGATCAAATCGGAGGGCTTCTTCGTGGCTACGAGGAACTTTGAATCCATATTGATACTGCGGAGTGGTACGGAAGGAACGTAGTTTGGCTTGGTGCACGAGTCGATCAAGTTTCTTGGTTCGTCGGGCTAGGTTGGTGATTCTTCTGAGACGTTTCCAACCCGGGAGATCAAGCAAGTTGTTGTCTTTCCCATATTTTGCAACGGTGACCGGGTCGTCGGCTGCAATGTTGGCCAGAGGTTCATATGTGCGTTCCATATTCTCCCATTCAATCCAGAGGTTATACTTGGAACCTTTGTATTGAGGATGCTTGTTATCCAGTGGACCTTGGTGTCCTAGGATGCGGTGAAACGACCAGAGTTTGCCGTCTTCTTGTGTTGAATCACGATGTATGTAATTCATGACGTCATTGTATGCAATGATATCATCGAGTTCGTCATCGGAGTGTTTACACTTGAACTTGATGAAGTCTTTATTGCGTTCCAGACTGTCTTCAACATCGACAATGGTAAGACGCTTCCGGGTGCCATCGAGATTGGTTACAAGGAAGGAACGTCCTTGGAGATCGGCAATCGGGATCGTAGGAATGGTAATAGGTTTACCGTCATCGTCAAACTGTGCGTTACCTTCTTCGTCGGTAACAACTACCTGTGATGGGTCTACGAAGGGAGTAGCTGGGTTTGTGTGTGGGGTTACGATGTCACTAACATCAAAGTATGCTATTTCCGGTGGGTCAAAATCATCTTCAGTAAGGAGAACGCCGTCGGATGTCTTGCTGAAGATGTGTGTCGTAGGAGGACCATCAAGACTCTCCCCATAGTTGTTAGGGAGTGGAGAAGGTGACCAGCTTGGGCTGTCATCGACCTTTGTATAAAGAAAGCTCGGTAACGAGGGGTGGGCGGGTGGTTGAAGAATTGGTTGAGTGCCAGATGCGTGGAGCGTGGTATCTGTTTGTTTGTTGGGTGCAGATGGAACGGTGTCATCGGCGGTGTCAGAATCAGCAGGTGAACCGTTAGGGGAAACTGAGCTGTTTGGTTTAGTAGACTCGTCAATGAGTTTATTCTGATTGGTATGCTCCCCATGTTTGAAAGCTGGAGCTTCTCCAGTGGCGTATATACGGGGTAAGGAATCCTTTGCATTACGCCATTTGATGAAACCATCATCAGTAAATAAGCCCGCGCGTTTGTTACGTGACTCAGGTGTAAGAGCAGATCGAACACCGGACCGGTCTAGTAACTTGTTGGTAACTGGATCCCAGATTCGAAAGCAGAGTCCATTGCCAACATGTTCGGCAATGCCGACGAAATGACCGAGGCGTTCGGTAGATTTGGTACCGAAAGGAGAGTCATTGGTCTTGAAATACACAGGTTCAAACCAGAAGAAACTGGTGTATGCGCTGATGTCGCCAATTGTACCCGTGGCAATGAAGATCGGTTGTTTATCGGACAGCGTAGGGTCAGAGACAACATTGAGGAGACCCGCGACGTATGTCATGCACAGTAACCACATGTGTGGCGGTGTGCCGGTACGATCCATGACGCGATTGACAATGCGTTTGAACGTTTGGTATCGTCGTTCGAATTGATTCTGGTGTTGATGGTACGGTTCACTTTGCCAGAGTCCAATCCATAACATTTTGAGGTAATCCATGACTTTCTTACTTGATTGATAGTTACCGTGGTCGCAAAGGAGGCGGATGGCCCTGCCCCATTTTCGAACAAAGTTCTGAAAGCAGGGTAGGAAATCGCCGGTGGTACGCATTTCTTCAACGTGAATAATATGCGATTTGCGGCCAAAGAAGATCTGAGCAATCTTGGATCCACCATCAATTGCTGGGACATCTGAATAGACTGCATCGGACATAACATCGTCATTAAAGGGGCGAACGTTCATGGCCGGTTGAGGGGAATGAAACCGTTTGAAAATGTTACCATCAGGGCTAACCGCTAACGAACCGTATTGGGTTGAGTTTTCAAAAGTAGCTTTGATGCGATCGGTGGAAACCCAACAAAAGAAAGGTTTGAGGGATAAGTAGTCATGTTCGTTGGGGTATCTTTCGCGGGGCGTAGCTGCAATGCGTGTAGTGTCACTGGCTGTACAATCTGTCGGAAACGCAGTGACTGTTCCAGAGACTGCGGTTGGCGCGCAGCATGCGAGACGTTCTTGATGAGCGTAGTCAGTGGAAGTAAGCCAAAAGGAGCGATCGTTGTTCTTATGATCATCAATTGGAAGAAAGGGAGATCGGGTGGAATGGCTGGAATACGAGCTGAGGGATGTGACCGTGGAGGACCCAGGAGAAACAGATATATCGAATCCTTCAAGGCAGCGTGGGTTCCCATATTCGTCGTAATCGGCATAAGGGAGTTGCTGTGGTTGGGGAGGATATTTCTGGAGAAATTGTTCATCCTTTGCACTGATCGTGGTATCGAGAACAGATGGGTCCCAATGTTTATCGGACGTCATGATAACATGTGGTAGCGTGTCAAATTCGACAGTCGTATACTTTCGCATCGCAAGGTATGGTAAGCCGTGTCGTATGCTAAGAGGCAGTGCATAGCCATCGGAGGTGGTGATGACCTGTCCTCCGCCTGCTTTGATGGACGTGTCGTCTACAGTGGAAAAATATGCTTCCATCTGGCCGGATGACAATATAGAAGGATGTCGTCCTGTATAGGCACATTCATTGAAAATAAGAATGACGGGGCCTCTGTTCGACATGGAATATGCTCCGCATGTAGCAATGGGAATGTTTTGTACCTGATGATTGTTAATGCCGGTGATGTTAACATATCGTGGTGGAATATCCTTGGAGATGAGACATGCATCATTACCGATGATGCAGCCATTTGCGCCGCGATCGACCATGGCAAAACCAGGGCTAGTAACCGTAGTTTTGTGTATACGGTATGTGTATGACGTTACGGGACCATCATTAGGAAAGGTGAGATCATCCTCGGGAGTATACCACTGGTGAAAATTGGCGGAATATGATGGTGTTCCGACAGGTACTTGGGTGTCACCGTCCTTTTTGTACTGAATGTCAGGGTTGTTTGAAAGGAATCGAGCTGGATGCGCGGGTGACACGGAAGACTTGAGAGGTCGCTGGTCCTTAGACGAGGAGGTCGTGGATTTGTATACACCTAGAGATGCATGGAAAACGCCTCTACGATCATTCTCTACAGCAGGATGTAGGTCTGCTGTGGAATTGGCATGCTCATCCTTGGTTGAAGTATCGTCTTCTTGAAAAGATACCGAGTGTTCATGTTGGTATGCCTTTCGGGTAATGGGTTTGACACTGTTGGGGTCAGGTTGGTTAGTGTTAAGTAAGTCGTGTCGCAATGAGGCAACCACGATTTTCTTGCCTTCCGGAGAAAAACTGAGCCAACTCTTCATGTCCTGACGTGACAAGGCCTTCCATATGTTTGTAGGCAACCTTGTGGTAGGGTCAGGGGTACGTCCAGCCTTGAACACAGCATAATCTTGATAGTCTCCTTCAAATTTGATGGGGAGAGCATAGTCCTCATGGTTTTGGATCGAGTCAGAAGAGAAATCATGAACGTGTGCACGTACGGTCGACCGAGGAGCAGACATCGCAGACTGGGAATCAAGTCGAGTTGCTTCGAGTAGAAGCGTGATTTTAAGATCGTGGATAGCAGCGGCTTCGGCAACTGCATCCGTTACGGTGCTATTCGTCCCACCTGGATCCTTGACTTTGGCAAACTGTTCGCTTAGCTGGAAGCTGGAATAGCATGCCTGACACAATGCTGATTTTACAGTGTGGTACTCGAGGGGCTTGTTGGGAGGACGGAGCTTGTTGAGGTGATTCAATTCATCAAACCAATGTGTGATGAATTTCACTTTGGATTCCTTCCAATTGTTGAGGTTCAACTTGAGCAACGCTTGTAGCTGGGTCGAGTTGTCGTATACCTTTGCTTTTGATTGGCTATGAAGGTTTACGAAGTCGAAGTAGGCCTTGCGTCCATCACGAGTGGTAGAATGACTGTGTACACATGATGCAGAAAGGTCACTCTTGAAGACTTCCAACATTAGTACCCAGAAGAAGGCACATTGTTTGACGTAGAGATCACGGGTGTAACCCACAAGCGTGGCTGGAGGCCAAGTTTCATCGAGGAATGTCTCTGTATCGATGTCGTATGCCTCGAGTTTAGCCTTGAAACCGACGAGCCAGTGTTCGAATCTCGAGTCATTCGTGAGGGGTGTAAAGGACTTTTCATCTCGTGCTTTTCGGCACCATGATTCGTACTTTACCTGCTGAGGGGACTTTTTGTTACTTCCCGCCGGAGGAGGTGGTGGGTTCAGAACAGATTCGTTACGTAAGCGTTGGGCACGCTCTCCGCGGAATGCCTGGAATTCCCTGTATGTATATGACTTTACATCTTTCCAGTCCTTCTCGTCTTCTCCTAGGTCGACACCTTCTTCTTGTAGGTCGATAGCGAAATCCGCAAGTGCTTCTATGCTCCTTTGGATGGATCGAGGGATATGTGTTGCCAATCCTTGCTCCATATAGGTAAGTTCGCGTGCAAAATCCGGTTCGATAAGTGCGTCGAGGAACGACTTCCACTCGCATAATCCGCCTTCTTTGAGAGCTAGGCACAACTTGCTAGTAATCTCACTTGTTACGTTGAGTAATGATATGAGTATCTTTCTCATATCAGCATCGAAGCTGGGAAAGCATTCGATAGTGGTGACTTTGGCGTCATTCTTCTCTTCGCCTCCGAGTGCATTGACGGGCATTACCGGTATGTTCGGCATCTGTGGTGGTTCGGAGCCTTGGAAAGAAGTGCGTGGTAACTGAGAATGGGAACTGCTTCTTGTGCGATGTGCGACGTGCATATGCCAGCGTAGGGATTATGTTCAATTCCGTTCCTGTTCTTTCTTGTGTGCAAGCCTTCTTAGAGCTTGCGACTGTTAATCTATTATTTTCCTTCTGAATCCAATTCGTTGAGAGTCTGATTCAAGGACTTCTGACGAACAGCAATGCTGTGTTAGTATGTTAGTAGACGAACGATTGTACTCTACACGTGACAATTGTGTTTGGATACTTTCGGCAACGGATAATCGGACTACAGGCGAGACTAGGGAAACGCCAGATCTCCTCTTGCTGTGACTTATTCAGATTGCAGCGAGACAGACCTTAGTATGTAGATTACAAGTAGTTGGTAGCAACTAGTGTGAATTTTGGGATATAAATCAGTTGAATGTTAAAAGTATGAGATAAAGTGAAATCTTGCCGAAATGCAAGATATCTCTTTTATTGAGATGAATACGTTGCAACTGCTGTTGCGTAGTGCTGAGATTACTCGCTGATTATTTCGTGCATGTATTAGTCGTTGACCATATATATTTGTATGCATGTATATGTATTGTGTGAGAATCACATGCCAACGGTTTTCTTCTCTTGTTCCGTTAGGAAGACTCCATGAAATGTTTATCATTAAGGTCAGGAATTGCTCCCGTAGCTCGTGTGATATTTTATGAAATCAGAGTTTGCTCACCGGAGAACAATGGCAATATCGTAAGACAGGGATTGCTCACCGTTTATGCGCGCTGGGAATCGATGCGCCGTGGGAATCGATATGTCGTGGGAATCGATTACTTAGATGGATACGGGACTCATTGATTCATGCGCATAGGAAATATACCCTTTGGTAGCTTTGGTACTTCTGGTCACGAAAGGAATTTAATAATCATTCTCTGATGGATAATAATTAACACACTGGGTGTTAGATGGGTATTCAATAA
Source organism: Pseudo-nitzschia multiseries (assembly GCA_037355745.1). Taxonomy (NCBI): domain Eukaryota; phylum Bacillariophyta; class Bacillariophyceae; order Bacillariales; family Bacillariaceae; genus Pseudo-nitzschia; species Pseudo-nitzschia multiseries. The sequence continues at coordinate 983,627 of CM074790.1, read as the reverse complement.
TATCCCCTGGCCTATACAAGTCTCAAACAGCAGGTTAGACGAGTACACTTTCTTATAGTGCAACTTTAGTGTTGTTTCCTGCTTGTTCATTTGTTTCACCTTCAGGGAGAAATGAGTTTTAGGGGAGAAATGAGTTTTAGGAGGGAAACAGAGACAACACATGATTTATCTACTATTCTGGAGAGAGAGAGAGAGAGAGAGAGAGCAAGATGTGGCAGTACAAAATTGTTCCGTAAGAGCACAACAACAATAGCAGAAGATCATGTCACAGAAGGGTTACCTTCAAATATTGAAACAGCTGAGGAGTGATGGGGCCAATTTTGCAACATAGTCCACAATTTTGTGGGGGAGATGATAAGATCACAACTTGGCACACGTCAAAGCACATTCTTGAAGCATTTTTGTGCCTTTGAGATCTTTCTTGTTCCCCGACCCAATTCTTGCTTCTGCTATTGGTAAATAAAGCAAATAAAAAGGTGATTATTTCCAAACAACTGCAAATACAAACCCGAGTTTTGCTTGCATTAATCAACTCCTACACATCTTCACCATGTTCAGCATTGCCCCGGAGCATTCTTAGAACACAATGCCCCTTCACTCATCCACAATGCCCCTTCACTCATCAACTGCTAACATGTGCCACATGCTTCCCCCACCATCTCTGTGTGTTTTTCCCTTTCTTTAGTCTATATTTATTCCAACCAAATTTGTTTGTTCTTACCTCCAAATATTTGGAGGCCTTTTAGTGATGAAATGCCATGTACGAGAGATTGGTTGCTATTTTGTATTTGTAGAGGCTCTGTGACTATTCTTGTTGTGGTGACTTCTTGTTACACACAGGGTGTAAATTTCACCCAATGATGGCATCCTGTAGTAGTACTATTCTGTTCTCCAATTCACCATCAAAGATTGTAGTGCTAGTTGCTGGCAGCATACAAACATCATGATGACTCCTGTTATCAAATAATGCATCAAGCATTTTTGGTATGGTAGAAAGTTGGTGTGTGAGTACCTGCTTTCTATTCCATTACCCACCAAATAAATAAATTGACAAAAGCAATCATCATTGATTGAGTACTACCGATAGTAGTTTAATTCACCCTTGAGCTGGGAAGATTTCTGGACAGCCAGCACTACTATACGTCCGACGTAAGTACTATCAGGTAGAAAAACACAGCACATTATATTGCTCCAAACAAATGAATCTCTGTTAGTACACAACAATCCATTCATTCTTTGTAAAATTCAAAGTCCTGCACAAGAAATCAAACAGAGAGAAGACCCCACCACTCCGAGACATTATACTAGTCTGTGGGATAAGAAGACTCCGGGAATCTATTATTTTTTGCCACACACGCACACGCACACGCACACGCGTACACACACACACACATGCACAGTTATTCACAGTTATTCACAGTTATTAACAATTATTAACAATTATTAACAATTATTCACAACTATGCACAAACATGCACACACAATGCACAAACATGTACACACAATGCTGCATATGATGCACACATCATGACGCAAACATGATGCAGCATGTCACACAGCACACACAGACACACACACACACACTGATTCATATCTGCCAGCAGAACCAGCGACTAATTGGTGGGTTAGAACTGTATGTGCTGTGACAGTAAGGGGCACTGATACTAGTAGTAGTTCACCTAGTAGTAGGAATGGAAAGGATGGACATACGGTGTTAGGGAAGTTAGTGACGAGTGTCCATTGTATCACATAGTATAGTATGTGCAAGTCATCTAGAATTGTTGACAGGTTTTAGTAATAACAATTTAGAAATGAAATGTTGGGCCCTCATATGCATCAGAAAAAGCAGAGGTGGTCTAGTTGGTTATGACGCGGCTTTAACACAGCTGAGGTCGTGGGTTCGATTCCCATCCACTGTAGTTCTCTGGGGGTGTAACTCAGGGGTAGAGTGGTCGCTTTGCATGCGACAAGTCGCAGGTTCGATTCCTGCCTCCTCCACGTTTTGCTCGGTACCATACCGTAGTTGGAGTTTGTAATTATTTTTCGTATTTTGGCGACACGTCAAAGTCAAGTCAAAAGTCAAGTCAGGCGACACGTCAAAGTCAAGTCAAAAGTCAAGTCAAGTCAAGTCAAGTCAAAAGTCAAGTCAAAAAATCAAGTCAAAAGTCAAGTCGCATTTAGATCAATTCGATTCGATTCGATTCGATTCGATTCGAGTTGATTCATCAATTCGTCCTTCCTTCCTTCCTTCCTGCCTCCTCCGTTTTTGATTGCGGCACTTCACTTCGGCAACCAGAACAAGGAGGGGTGTGTGTGTGTGTGTGTGTGTGTTATTATAAATTTGGCGAAACGTCACCCCTGGTGACCAAAAGAATATTCTTCGGTGGCCGATTTTGCTGACCGAACACACCCAGCAACAAAAGAGCCTAGGAAAAGTGCGTACCATACCGTTCTTCCATATTTCTTTAGTCTTACTCCGTACAATAATTACCGAGGTAGTACGAGTACTATAAGTACCGCATAAATTGTTCCGTCTTTGTTGAAGTATCGTATCGTATCGTATCGTATCGTACCGGTGCGGTGCGGTGCGGTGCGGTACATACTTCGTAGTATTATGGATACAACAATAATTACGGCACCATCCCGAACGACGTGAATTCTACATGAACACGCCATGAACGAATCGGAGTGGCGTCGGGGCAGTCATCGAAATCATGCGACGATTCGGTCGTTGGACGATTCAAATATCAATTGGTTATATTGCCCCCTCCCGGCTCTACCGGTTCGGAATTCGTTGACGGTCGTGGATGTGGAACGGTTCGCGCTGCTGTATGCCGCTGAAGCGATGTCCGTTACTAATACCGTACCGTACCGACACTATCGGGTTTAGTAGTTCAGAAGCTGTATTACCGTACCGTACTACTGTAGTTCATTGTTCGATAATAATGCTTCGATACTACGATCAACGTATGTCTAGACGGACATCGAAATTTAAGAACTTGTACCGTTCTGTAGGTATAAACTACGACTAATCCATGACACAGTAAGAATATTACCGGGCCCTGGCCCCGTCGCTCTTCAACTTTTCACGAATTGGTATCGTATAGAACGAGTACGTACCCTACGAACACTACTTACGGCTATTCTTTTTTATCCAATATCTCCGAATCTATTATGTTTCATTTCTATTGCCTATTGACATATAGCACTTCGGTACGCTTATATATTTCAAACTCGTGCGTAACCATTAATCTCTCATTATTATATTATTTGGGTCGTATAGTTTGTGCGGTGCGCTACGGGACGGTACGTAGGTAAATTCTTTTGCGATCGTAGCGTGTCACACCGGCCCGGCCAGGCCAGGCCCGGCAACGGTTTAGCGTGTGGACGTAATTTTCTTTTAAAATCGGCCGTCGCTTTTCTTCATTTCTCACTAATTTTTCAAGTACATATATACAACATACAATTCTTCCATAGTGGCATTTCTTGAGAAAACGACATCCAACGAACGAACCAACGTGTCAGAAGGAAGGAAGGAAGCAATCAGGTAAGCACATATCATGTTATATCATATCATATCATATCTTTTGGACAATCGCATCTTTGCATAATCTTTTCTCACTTCGTGTACTTATCGGGTACTCGTACGTACTTCTCGACAAAAACTGGTCATCTTGTTCTACCGTACCTGAAGTCCAACAAACAATCAAGTCAAGTCAAGTCAAGAACACACACACACACTCACACACAAACACACACACACAAAACCATGGCGTATCCACCCACTCCCAGCCGGAGCACAATTGCGGTCTCCGACTCTCCCAGTGCAAGTGGAGAGATCATCAACAACAACAACAACAACAACAACAAGGGACTTCCTCCGTCTCTGTCGTCGTCGTCGTCGCCCGCTCCCAGCCGGAGAAAAATCTCTGCCTCCGTGTCCGACTCCGCTGCCATGGAGAAGGTCAAGATCAAGACCAGGGGCAGAAGAAGGTCTAGCGACGGTGGCGGCGGCAGGCGAAGAAACAGCCACAGCCACCCCCACAGCCACAGCAGTGCCAACCACTACCACTATGACAACGACGGCCGCGGTCAGGGTCATAGTAACAGCAACAGTCACGGTCACGGTCACGGTCACGGCGGATTCGGCCACAAGAAGAATCACGGGAAGGACCATCCCTATCATCACCTTGGTGGTGGTGGTGGTGGTGGTGGTGGTAATGCATCACCGGCAAAATTCACGACGAGGTGGACGCTTCGATCGATTTGTTTCTTTGCGGGAATGATGGCCGTCTATACGGCAACAACGGCGCATCTTACCATCATGTTTCACAACTACCGGGTGCAACAAGAAGGATACCAAGTCACGCACGACGGAAACAACAAGGTCAAGGTCGACGACGGAAACAACGACGCCAAGGTCGACGTCAAGGTCGACGGCAAGGTCGTCGGCTTGACAAACGACTACGGCACGAACGAAGGCTCGAACACGAAGACGAACCTTAGGTTCGGTGCGTCACAGCAGCGCGACGACGAGCAATTCACAATCACGCCCGGCGACATGGAACCGAACTTTCCGTTCGGGAAATTAACACTAGGACAAGAACAAGAACAAGAACAAGAATTACCCGTAGTAACACACGACGACCAAGAATTCACAACCACACCCGGCGATGACACGGAACCAGAGCTTCTATTGGACGATCCAACAACATCACTAGGACAAAAACAAGAACAAGAACTACCCGTAGTAACACATGACGACCAAGAATTCACAACCACACCCGGCGATGACACGGAACCAGAGCTTCTATTGGACGATCCAACAACATCACTAGGACAAGAACAAGGACAAGAATTACCCGTAATAACACACGATGACCAAGAATTCACAACCACACCCGGCGATGACGTGGAACCAGAGCTTCTATTGGACGATCCAACAACATCACTAGGACAAGAACAAGGACAAGAATTACCCGTAATAACACACGACGACCAAGGATTCACAACCACACCCGGCGATGACACGGAACCGGAGCTTCCACTGGACGAGCCAAAATTTCCATTCAATGAGCCAAACCTAGGACAAAAACAAGAACTACCATCAAACGATGACCAAGGATTCACAACCACACCCGGCGACGGCATGGAACCGGAATTTCTATTGGACGAGCCAAAATTTCCATTCAACGAGCCAAAACCCAGACAAGAACAAGAACAAGAACAAAAACCACCATCACCACCACCGCCACCACCACAACAACAACAAGAAGAACCATCGAAAGCCATTTTGCCCTTGTCCGTGCCCATGCCGCCCGAGTTTCAGACATCCACCACCGGCCAACGGTATCTGACCCTACCAACCTTCAGCAGCGACAACAACAACAACAACAAATCCAACTCCAAGTTGCTCCGAATCGCGGTCCCTCCACGGGTCCCGGACAAGATCACTAGAGCAACGTGCGACCCACAACCGGCCGGGCCCTATTACACGCGCACGGTGCCAAGGATGATCCGGTCGCGCCTCTGGTCCGACGCCGCCGCCGCCACCACCGCCGCCAGCGGGGAGCAGGACTCCCAACCCAACAACGACATCTTTGATTACACCACGGCCAATTACACCGCGCTGGCACTCAAGCACGGCGTCAACGAACTCCCCAAGGACGACGGGGGGATCAAACTCATCGGAGAACCGACGGTTCACAACGCAGCAATTTGCCAGGTGCGATCAAAAGTGACGGACAAGCTCCAGCATTTTGCCCACGCCATGGAAGAGTTCTACAAGTGTTTTGACTATTGGATCGAGCACGCCACACCCAAGAATGCGAACGACGACAAACCGATCGTTCCGGTCCTGCTCTACGATCGCGAAACCCAGGAAGAACGGCTCGAAAAGGCACTGAAAGAAAACGCATTTATGAAGGGAATTCACAGGGTATTGAACAACCATTTTGATCTCATGATGATTCCGAACGACGTTTATTTCGAGTGCAATTCTCGCCATCATAACGCGAAGGGTCCAGAAGGGCTACTACGAGGAACAAGCAGCACCACCACCGACAACCCTTCCAGCATTTCTACCACCGTCGGCACTGCCGATGGCACTCCCGCCGCCGACGAGCTGTGCGATCAAATTTACCACCCCGACCAAACGTTTCGAACCTATCAAGCCAGCCCTGGCTACGTGATACAGAATCCACAGAAATGGAATCTCTTGATGGATAATTATTTGGAGCATCTGAAACACAATCCACTGCCTCCCGAATCCAACGACAACGACGGCGACGGTGGCGGCGGCGTTGACAACGACAATCAAAATCAAAACCAAAACACGGAACCCAAGGCGACGCCAAAGGCGACACCCGAGGGGATGAAAAAACCAAAACAAATACTCAACTGGAAAGATTACGAGAAGCTTAAACAACAGATGGAAGAAAAACGCAAAAAACGTCTCGAAGAGGCGCACAAGAAATTGAGCGAGAATCGGAATCAAGGTCCGGATACTACCAAGGGTATTCCGGTCGCTGCCGCCGCCGCCGCTGCGCCTGCCGACGTGGAGCGCCGGAGACTGACCGAGAAGGAAGTTACAGCCGGCGATGACGTTCTCGACAATGCTGATGATGGTGCCGATGATGGTGCTGATGATGGTGCTGATGTTGATGACAACAACAGAGTGGACGACATCGCTGCTGACGGTGCCGCTGCCCCCGTGGACGACATTTGCCTTCGACCACCTCGCATCGGAATTCTCAATCGAATGAAATCCCGCGCCATTGTGAACATTGAACAAACGAGGGAGGCGTTGTCGCAAATGGAATACGTCTACGGAAACGGAAACGGAAATGAAGACAACAAGAAAGCTTCCGTGGAGGTGGAATACTTCGAGGGAAAGACATTCGAACAACAGGTCGACTTTTTCCGAAGGACGGACATTGTGATCTCGGGGCACGGTGCACAACTCACCGGAATACCCTTTATGGACAGTCACAGCCAAAACAGCTGCAAACACGTTATGGAATTGTATCCCGAGGATTACGCCCCCACCTTTTTCTTTGGAAGCCTGGCCATCCAGTCCGGACTGCGACACTCGTACGTTTATTGGGACAAAGGATCGGCCCCCGACCCGATGTCGAACGAAAAGAAGTTCTCACCCGCACCGCCGCTCGAGCTCGTCATGCCGTGGGAACGCGTCATGGGCGACACAAAAGAGATTCGATGGGCCGCTCGAAGCCACAAATTTTGTCCACGACCGGACGCAATGATGACCTACGTCGCCGAACTCGTCATGGATTGGTACCAATGCCACGGATGTATTTAGATTTAATTTTAATTGAATTCGACGGACGTGGTGTGGTGCGGTGTGGTGTGGTGTGGTGATTTGACATAGTATGATATTGCTACGATACACACACCCATGACAATGACAATGACAGTTCAACGGCGGTTCAACGGCATTTCCCGATCCCTTTCAAGGAATTCAAAGTCAATTCAAAGTCGATTCGATTCGATTCGATTCGATTCATTCTCTTGCAAGCCATCAAGCTATTGTCTTTCGATAGTAGTTGTACCGTACTCACTCGAACGTCCGGATGCCCTACTATAGACGACACGACACGACACGACACGACCTCCTCTCGCAATCGTTAATGAATTCGTGAGTGAGTCAACAAGGAGTAAACTCTGCTCCATCCACCTTCCGCACCGGGAGTGTTAATATATATTATGGTAGCCGTCGAGAGAGAATCAGATTTTTGGATTGAGCGGCAATACCATACCATACCATACCATACCCAAAGAAGAACGAACAAACAAAACAAACACACTACACTAAATCACACTCACTATTTGTTTGGTTGGTAAGAGTTGCGAAACGCCTCTTTTTCAAAATTATCAACAAACGATGCACCACGACGGACCGACCGACCGACCGACCGACCCACTCTTGAAAGAGGAGGAACCCCTCCTGTCACTGGGCCCTGGTTGGGATATGGAAAGTCGTTCCGAGAAAAAGCGCACAGTTAAAGCGCGTACAATACACTCCGTATTATATATAGTATGAGTGATGCACTTACAATTAAGAAGTATCTTACAATCAGTATGTACCGTACAGTAGACTACAACGATACTATTAATTTTTAGATTATTATTATGAAGCAGTTAGAAAAGCGTGAAATCACAAAGGAGTAGTTCGTATAGGTTGTTGTTGGTTGTATCCCAACTACTTACTTCTACGTACCCGTTCCTCAATTGGTGGTACTACTTCGTACTAGTAGTTTTGGTGCAAGTTAGTTCCAAGAATCGGGAAACCCATTCCTGCCAGTGTGCTGGTTGGTCCGGACACATGCCGGTGAAAAGATCGCTGGGTCTAGTACTACGGTAGTAGATGTGGGGTGCGAGTTCGCACTTACTGCTGTGTACCGCACCGCACCGCACCGCACCGCACCGCACATTGTCGGATGGCCAAGAATGCAACAAGTGAGCAGGGGGGTAATCTTACCATATAATAACAGTGTTGTTAAAAAAAATTTAATATCATTGTTGTTTCATTTTCCGCATAGTGATCGTGACGGTCCGTTTGGGAAGGCGGAAAGGGAAACCACGTGGTTTGTGAGCTGCGTGCAAAACGAGTTCCGTCACGGGGAATCGAACCCCGGTCTCCCGCGTGACAGGCGGGGATACTAGCCACTATACTATGACGGAATTACCTTGCTTCGCTGCACACGTTGACGAATTTTTGTTTTTTAAATTTCTACAAGCGCAAAGAATCTGAAATACTTCTTGTCTTTACAAGACCCAATGAGTGATTCCCACCAGATGAAAGTGAATAGAATCGAAAGTTAATAAAAAGTATATAGAATGAATACTTTTTTATCACACCCAACGGACGAATACTTTTATTAACTGCCAAATTTGGAATTTCGAATCCCTAAAGAAGAAGAAACAGTAACTGTCTGTTTAATCACTACCCGCGCCACCTACCGGCCTATTTTGGCCGGCAGGCCGGCAGTTGAAATTTTCAGAATTTTCTATGTACCGTATCGATTGGCTTTGCTGATACAAATTACTAGTAGCTATCCTCGCTAAAACAACACGTAATATTTGCTATCCTCACTAAAACACTCACATTGCTCTCCAGCAAGCAAATACAAGCACTCTTCCGCGAAACACTCTTTCGCGAAACCGAAACACTCTTTCGCGAAACACAATCGACAATCACCATGGCCCTGGAGCTACTGCTAGCACTAATTGGAGAATACTATGAGGATAACTACTTAACCCCCGATTACAATAATCCACTGCTTGGCGAGGAAGATAAGAGAAGAAGGGATCGTAGAACTCCTAGAATTGCAATTAAGAGATACACTCAATCTCCTTTTACTTATCTCTATCGATCGGGCAATGATCAAGCCCTTCTCAACTGCTGTGGAGTTGATCATGTAGTATTCAGAGAGCTCCTAGATATATTTGAGCCACTCTACGATCCGTACATTGTTGATAAGAACACCAGAGTTATTCGACAGAAGAAGATCCGTGCCACAACAAACCATATTATTTTCGGCAATACTATAAAACAGAGATTGCTCACCGCTATGCGCGATGGGAATCGATATGCCGTGGGAATCGATTATTTTGGTTGATACGGGACTCATTGGTTCGTATGAATAGAATAGCTATCGTTGTGTAGCTTTGGTACTTCTGGACACGAAAGGAATTTAATAAACCAATTTGATGCGACTGGCTGCCTTGGTCTTGTCCTATTCTGGTTCAGAACCAGAGGATCAGCAGCAAGAGCAGTTGCTCTAGCGTTTGGATTGACAGCTTCTCCTATGTACAGATGGCTGAAATTTGGACGAAAGCTCCTTCTTTTTGCATTACAAGAACATCCTGCTGCCAAGGTTTGCTTGCCAAACAAAGAAGAGATTCAACAATACGTCGATGCTATTGCTGCAAAGTATCCTGTGTTAGCACCTGACAGAGTGTGGGGTGCCTGTGATGGCCTGAAACTCCATACCCAACAGTCTGGTAACTGGATGAAGCAAAAGCAATGCTACAATGGTTGGACTTGTGGGACATACGTCAACAGTGTTTTCATCTTTGCTCCCGACGGCAGGATCCGTGCCTGCATCTTGAATGCTACAGGTTGTTGGCATGATAGTACTCAAGCCGACTATGGGCTCTATGAAAAGATGGAGCTCATGTATGATAAATACCTAGCAAAGCTTATTGTCGATTCAGCTTTCAAACTGTCTAGAAAGCCATTCCTCATGCGGAGTAGCCAGGGTGATCCTTTCAATGCAGCAGATCTTATAGTGAATCGCGCTGCTACCAGCGTCCGACAGCTTTCTGAATGGGGAATGCGACAGATCCAAGGGGGTTTCCCCCGGATGAAGGACAGTATTCTCTTGGAAGAAACAGGAGACAGGAAGATTATTCTGAAGCTCCTTGTTTGTCTCTACAACTTCCAGACAGCAAAAATTGGAATCAACACCATACTCAACACGTACATGAGTCGGACTGAAGGCTTTTTCTCCTATGAATTGGTACCAACAGAAACTGCAGATGATGTATTCGATCCAATCAATCATTAGTGGATTTGATTCGATTGATCATTAGTGGATCAATCGATTACGTTAGCAACTTAGATAAATTTAGTACTTAGAGAACAAGTCAAGTCGTATCACGTCCCTACTTAGAGAAGCCAAGTTGTATCAGCACTTCCGATCGATTACTCATGTTTTTGCTCCAACGCACCTCTAGTGGTGGTTTTGGATTGATCGATCCACTCATATTTAGAGCAGCCGACAACACCTTTGAATAATTTTGCTCCAGCGCACCTCTAGTGGTTTTGGTTCCCTCTTTTAAGGTGTTGCAATAGAGTTTGTCTATTGCCTTTGTAGCCTAAGTTTCTGTCTGGAGCAACATTGGTAGTGTTGTTGAGTTTAACTAATAATTGATCCCTTTATTTTAACTAACTAACTAACTAACTAATCGATCAATTTGATTCTACAGGTATCGATTCGATCTGCCAATCCGATGCTAATCGATCAATTCGATTCATCTAACAATTGACAAATCAATTCGTCTTTTCATTCGTCCTCTTTGTCCTCATTGCTGCTGTCATCGGCACACAATCTAAGGTGTTCCAGTTTTCTTTTGAGCTTCCCGTTGGGAGTATTCTTTGCACCAACACCACTAGCAAGACCAACGAGTACCTCGAACATCAACTTCCTCTCTTGATCTGCCACCTTCTTCTCTTCATCGGCCTTGTCCTGTCGGCGTTGCTGGAGTTCCAATGCCGCTTGATGGGATTCCAATGCCTGCATATGAAGCTTTTGATCCTCTCGTCCCTCTCTCAATGCTGCAGCAATCACACTCATCAAATGTGTGTCCTTCTCTGTTTTGCGAGTGCAAGCTCTCTTCTTGTTAGTGCTGACGCCACCACTAATGGTACTGGTAGGAGTGAGCTCCGTTGCTACAGGTTGTTGGCATGATAGTACTCAAGCCGACTATGGGCTCTATGAAAAGATGGAGCTCATGTATGATAAATACCTAGCAAAGCTTATTGTCGATTCAGCTTTCAAACTGTCTAGAAAGCCATTCCTCATGCGGAGTAGCCAGGGTGATCCTTTCAATGCAGCAGATCTTATAGTGAATCGCGCTGCTACCAGCGTCCGACAGCTTTCTGAATGGGGAATGCGACAGATCCAAGGGGGTTTCCCCCGGATGAAGGACAGTATTCTCTTGGAAGAAACAGGAGACAGGAAGATTATTCTGAAGCTCCTTGTTTGTCTCTACAACTTCCAGACAGCAAAAATTGGAATCAACACCATACTCAACACGTACATGAGTCGGACTGAAGGCTTTTTCTCCTATGAATTGGTACCAACAGAAACTGCAGATGATGTATTCGATCCAATCAATCATTAGTGGATTTGATTCGATTGATCATTAGTGGATCAATCGATTACGTTAGCAACTTAGATAAATTTAGTACTTAGAGAACAAGTCAAGTCGTATCACGTCCCTACTTAGAGAAGCCAAGTTGTATCAGCACTTCCGATCGATTACTCATGTTTTTGCTCCAACGCACCTCTAGTGGTGGTTTTGGATTGATCGATCCACTCATATTTAGAGCAGCCGACAACACCTTTGAATAATTTTGCTCCAGCGCACCTCTAGTGGTTTTGGTTCCCTCTTTTAAGGTGTTGCAATAGAGTTTGTCTATTGCCTTTGTAGCCTAAGTTTCTGTCTGGAGCAACATTGGTAGTGTTGTTGAGTTTAACTAATAATTGATCCCTTTATTTTAACTAACTAACTAACTAACTAACTAACTAATCGATCAATTTGATTCTACAGGTATCGATTCGATCTGCCAATCCGATGCTAATCGATCAATTCGATTCATCTAACAATTGACAAATCAATTCGTCTTTTCATTCGTCCTCTTTGTCCTCATTGCTGCTGTCATCGGCACACAATCTAAGGTGTTCCAGTTTTCTTTTGAGCTTCCCGTTGGGAGTATTCTTTGCACCAACACCACTAGCAAGACCAACGAGTACCTCGAACATCAACTTCCTCTCTTGATCTGCCACCTTCTTCTCTTCATCGGCCTTGTCCTGTCGGCGTTGCTGGAGTTCCAATGCCGCTTGATGGGATTCCAATGCCTGCATATGAAGCTTTTGATCCTCTCGTCCCTCTCTCAATGCTGCAGCAATCACACTCATCAAATGTGTGTCCTTCTCTGTTTTGCGAGTGCAAGCTCTCTTCTTGTTAGTGCTGACGCCACCACTAATGGTACTGGTAGGAGTGAGCTCCGTTGCTGCTTCATCAATTTGTGTTGGCTGAGTTGGTTGACCAAGTAGAAGTGGCGGACGGTTGTCCTCCATTCCTCGAGTTGTTCCTTTTTGTGAGCGCATCGATCAAATCCAATCTGATCGATGCGATCGAATCAATTCATCTTCGGATGAATCATCCTCTAATAAACTACTAGCGAGAGCAACGAGAGCAATTGTAGTGAAGGGGTAGAAGGATATTCTTGCCCCTGCCCTGCGTCAGCTTGATAGAAAGAAAGTGTTGAAGTTGAATTTCTGCTGATTACTTGCTGGAGAGACAAGTTGTACTGTTGTTGTTGCTGTTTGCTGTTTCTTCCCGGACTTTCTTTCTTTGCAATTTTTCAACTCAGCAAAATTAGCGATGATCACCAAAAATAGCATGCAAGCATGCCCGGCAAAAGAGGTGCAAGAGGTGCACACGATTGATTAAGACTGAAATCTTTGATTTTAAGATTCCGTTGAAATTTATTCAGTGTTAAAAAAGTGAATAAAAACTGTCAGCCGATACGTATGGACTGACAAATTCTATTCAGAAATGAATTAATCTATGTAGAAAACACATACTTTTTATGTGTTGTTTTATTAATTATATTCGTTTTCATCTGGTGGGAATCACTCAATGCGCGATAGCACCAGAGTTGTTACCAGTACGTACCGGTAAGTTACCGGTAAGTTACCGGTACGTTTTTGAATCTGTGACCATTGGGGGGCAGCCTTTGTCTCCCTGATCACAAAAAATAAGCAATAATAATAATAATATATGGGGGGCAGCCTTCGTCTCCCTGATCACAAATAAATTACTTGTACTAGTAGGGAACTATGGCTCCTGCTTCCATGTTGCAATGCTGATTCGTTTCAAGTGAATCACCATCATCAAAAACCAGGTTCAATAGTTTGTCCTTGAACCCCCTAGTACTAGTAGTAGTACTGGGAGCTCATCATGATAGTGCTGTGGTTGTTTATTATTGCAGGTCTGGATGGACACAGATAGTACTAGTAGAAGAACAAGTTACATCATACTAGTGCTAGTAGTAGTAGTGTGGTAGGCTAATGATGGTGCGTACCGGTACTGTCGTTGATTTGCTGTTGGTCACGTACCAGAATCAGCAACGGGGCCAGGAGGAGGAGGCTTTGTACGCTAACACCCAGAGATTTTGTTGCATACTTCAATGGAATAGGAGCGGCTCGATTGAACGCACAAAGAAAATATTGACGGCAAGGAGAATGGGCGTGGGAGAGGAAAGATGCAGGGCTACTACTAATATTGCTCTCCCCACTATTGGTGAAACCAATCCTCGATGTTGCTTATGCATATCATACTGGTTGTTGTTTACGTCTCCTATCCGTGCTTCTCAAGTATTCTTTGCTTTCATTATCTACAATGCGTATTTCAATCTTTATTGCTGTATTTGTTCTTACTTTGTAGTTACTCAATCCGTTTCTTAGTTAGATAGATGGTTACAGTATTACTAGGAATAGTCCCCCTGCATGTACCGAATCAACTTGGGTGTAACGCTGAAACTCACGCAGACCACAACCTTTCCCGGTGCCACATCTCGGACCATCCGCGTCGAAATGTTGGTTCCGAATTCGTCGTCAAGCTCGGCGCGTCGGTAGATTGCCGGGGCGGTGGCATCCTCAGCATCGGCATCACCATCGCCGTTGTCGTCCGAAGCGGCCCTGGCCGTGTCGGAGAACACATAGGGAGGAATCAACTCATTGGCCACCAGGTTGATGGCCATTTCTTCTTCGTCGCCAACCCTCGGTTCGGAAGACCAAGCAAAGGTATAGACGTGAAAGCGGGGATACCATGGACGACGGCTGGTGCTCTTTTCCAGGTGCTCCTGTTCCAGTCGCTTCCAGGACCACCATCGGAGGGCACCCAAAAACCGGGGAGCCTCGAGTGGAAAATTCATCAGCACGTGGTCCGGAAGGGTTTGCTGCTGCTGCTGCTGCTGCTGCTTCTGCTGTTGTGGTTCTTGTTGTTCCTCTTCGCTTTCGCTTTCGACATCCTTCGGAGCGGGGTCGGCTGCAGCGGCAGGGTCGTTCGTCGTCGTCATTGTCTTCCGCCGAAGCGTTCGTCGCTTCTTGACGTACGGATTGACCTTGGCCTTCGATACCGAGGGTTGTTCTTCCCCCAGTTCGAACAAGAAATCGTAGGAATCCCGACACGACAAATCGAACCTGTGGTACATCGACTGGCCGTCTTTTTCCTTGTCCATTCCGTTGGCGGTGATGGATCGAGCCATGTACTCGATTGCCTTTGGATTCCAGTCGTTGGCCAGGACGGTCAGCAATGGTCGCTGCTGTTGCTGTTGCTTCGAGAGCGACGGAGTCGACGGGGCCGCGGATTGGTGTTTCTTGTTGTCGTTGTTGTTGTCGTTGTTGTTGTTGTTGTCGTTGTTCTTCTTGTTCTTCTTCGATTTGGATTTCGAGCCGTCCTTGTGCCGGTCCTTGATTTTTTTCGCCAGGATCATGCAGACGGCACCGGCCCCACAAAAGACATCCGCCACTACCAGCGGCTCGTTCTTGTTGGGTTTGGAACGCAAAATGTCCTGGATCAGTTCTTGCCGCTCCCCCGACAACCGCGTGCTCCAATAGCATTCGGCGACGTTCAATTCAATCGTCACACCGTCCTCCGTGACGGTCGTTTCCAGAGACGACGACGCTCCATTGCTACCGCCACCACCATCGCCATCGACAGCACCGCTACTCCTGCCACTACCACTACCATCGTTGTTGTACACATCGGCCAATATCTGGCACTCGTAGGTACGGAATTTCCCGTCGACTTTTCCGACCTTGTTGACGACGGTCTTGATGGAATTGTTGTTGTTGTTGTTGTTCTGGTTTTTGTTGGACCCCCCCGAGGAGGAGGAGGATGCGGTGGTGGTGGTGCTGCTGCTGGCCAGCAGGACCTCCCCGATGAGTTTCCGGTAGGGAAGGTGTCGCTCCCTGAGATTGAAGTGGGCGACGTGCCCGATCTGTTCGTAGGCCGAGGGAACGGGATAGGCCGATTCCGGCAGCAGCCGCCTCAGCAGGTACTGGAAACTCAGCTGGTGGTAGGCAATGGGCATGGTCAGAGCCGGGCCCTTTTGGATGGTTGCGGTTGCGGTTGCGGTGACGGGACGTGCATCGTCGTCGTCGTCGTCGTCGCTACTGCCACTGCCACCGTCGTTGGGTTTGGTATTTTCGTCCGGCAACAACAACGACGACGACGAAAACGACGACGACGACGACGCGGAGGATGCTGCCGCCAGGAGCAGATTCTCCAGCCACCGCTCGGTTTCGTGTTCGTCCTGGCTGTCGGAAGGGGCCATTCCGGTGGCCGTTTGGTTGGCGTTTTCGTGCAAGACGGACGAGGGCAGGAGCAAGAGTTGCTTGAACAAGCCACCACCACCACCACCCTTTTTGTCCTTCGTCGATCGGTTGGAATCACGGTCGGAGTTGTCTTCGTCTTCGTCGACGTAGTCCTGGACCATTTTGATCCGTGGGTGGACGTGTTTGAGGAACTCCCAGTTGTCGGGTTTGGCCAATCGGTGCTGGAGTTCCGGGTGGGTGATCCATTTCGTGAGCTGCGACGATGGCACAAGGAGCGTGTCAAAGGTGATTCTGGGATTGACCAGCGGGGAGTCTTTCCAGTTGGCGTCGTAGTAGTTGTCGACGTCGACGTCGGCGTCGACGTTGTCCCCATCGTTCTCGTTCTCGTCGCTGTCGTCGTTGGAGAGTGTGGTTGTGTCGGTTTCCGCGGTGGTTGCGGAACGCAGTGTCACAGCCGAGGATGTCGAGCATCGACCGGAACGGGAACCGATGCTCGTTTGTGGCGTTGTGGTACGTATCGTGGTGGCGTGTGCCTCTTCTATTCGATCGGAAGGATCCATGGTGCTGTGGTAGGGAGAACGGAACCGTCCACCACCGCGGTTGTAAACTATTCCTCGCTGCTGTGAACGTGAGTGTGAACGTGACTGTAAACGTGATCGTGAATGCGAATGTTGCGGTTGGCGTCGCTGGATGGCCGGGGACGGCCGAAACGCAGCGGCGAATATAGACGCCGTTCTCCCCCGCCGCGACGAATGAGAAAAAAGCAGCAGTGTCGTGATGCTCGTCATTAGGATGACGGTGGTCCGGCGGAGGAGTGACACCCAACCAGTAATGGAATTGCTTGTTGTTGTTGTTGTTGTTGTTGTTGTTGTGGGAGTGGGAGACTGGCGTTGGCGGCGACCGCGCTTGCGGGTTCGTGTTGTCTTCGTCGTTGTCTTCGTAGTTCCCGATTGCGGGAGGTTTCCAGAGCCACTGCGTTTGCTACCGTTGCTGTCCCGGCAGGCCATTGTGGTTTTGAAAACGATAGTGTGTCTATTTCCGATGTCGAGGATCCAAAAATCGCTGCCTTTGTATGGATTTATGCTCCTGCGTTGTTGCTGCGTTGTTGCTGCGTTGGGTCCAGAGTTTGGTCCACTAGCTACAATCGAGGGTAAGATCAGACCAGATCAGATCAGACCAGATCAGATCAGATCAGGTCTCTCGCTTTTCGTACAGGTATGCCTTGCTGATGGAGGATATCAAATACTCCGTACGAAGTAATAATAATGATCGGAACAACAACAGGATCCATTCAAAATTCCTCCTGTTTGTGAAGGAGTACGTACGTACGGTATTCGGTATTGTACCGTACCGTACCGTGGGACTGTAATAGCTCGGATCTTGCAGCAAGATCGATTGCTTTTGTTTGTCGTCGTTATGCTCCTCCCGGTTATGTTTGGGCTTGCGGAAACTAAATTTGTTGTTGTTCGTTTTCGCAGAAGAACGAAAGGATTTTTGGTGGTGAGTGAGTGTGATGGGCGACGATGGGTTTTGACGAACATCAGGTAATTACAAGTACCGATAGTACCGTACGTAGTGATGTGATCTAATTCTCGTACCGTACAATACGATACGATACGATACGATACGATACTAGCGGCTCGATGATGGGCACGGAACAACTCATCTATGAAGGAGGAAGGACAGACGGCTTGCATGTCTGGTGTTGAATATGGTGTTTATGAAGTCGAATGAGTCAAACAAACCTCGATTCAGATCAAATTTCGCTCCATTGTGATCCAACTGTGGTATTCCAACGCTCACGATTGAAAATTACCCACGATTCAAGAAAATCTGAAAAGCAATGCCACGCAAGCCGGTCTTCAACCTTGAAGACTGGATGAAGAACATAACCAAATTCTCCATGTGCTTCTCTATGTGCAATGTACGTTGAATTTTGATTCAACGGCTGTTTACTGTTACTAGCCTTCCAACTGCTCCTCGGAGTAGTTGACAGAAGAGCTAGCTCACAATCTTAGTTTTTAACCAATACATAAACCTTATTTTAGTACCTTTTTAGAGGCATACAACACTGTTTAAACAGTCGAATAACTGCTTCGACCTTATTACTACCGGTAAAGACTACTTCAACTACTACGCGAATAAAAATTACCACTACATCTAATAAACAACCAACTGATCCTGACGATTGTCCAGTAACAAGAGAATACGACCATGTCTTACTCAGTCATCCCCTTCAAGTATGACTTTGATCAAGATTCTATTGACAAAATTGAATACAAGAACACCCAAGAAGTCAATGGATCTCAAGAAGTTACCAAGATCAAAATCCCTTTGATTACTGCAGGATCAACCAAATTACAAATCCTTTTTACCATCAACGAGTTCATTAGATCCAAGAAGACCCTCAACTTAACCACAGGACCAAGAATCTATGACAAGTTTGTAGATCTCCTCAGAGACTACACCGACTGTAGCTGGTGGAACAGCTATGTGTCAACCAATGTGCCACAGAGAACCGTGGACAACTTCCAAACCACAGTGGAAGCATTTATCAACTTCAAGTTCGACAGCAACCTTGATGCCTATCAGAATCATAGAAGATTCCTCACCAACATCAAGAAGACAACCACCATGAGCGTACACCAATTTGTAGCACAAGTCAACTTCCACAACCATGTTATCCTCCCATTACTTCCGGGACACCCACCACAAGATGCAGAGATCAACGAAAGAGAGTTCAAGAATCTAGTCTTTGAATCGATGCCTGAGGACTGGAAACACATCTATCAACAACACCACTCTCCCCATAGAGATTCTCTCTCTGAAATGATGATGAGATTTGAAAGATTCCAATCTGCACAGAATAGAAAGAACAAGAAATCAGATAACCCGTCTCAAAACAACAACAACAGCAACAACAATGCCCACAGACAACCGTAACAACCGGAATGGAAACAACAACAATCGCAATAACCGAAACAATCGCAACAACCGAAACCGAAACAATAACAATAACAACAACAACAACAATAACCAACGAAATAACAACAACAATCAACGCGGCAACAACCAAGGCAACAACAAAGGCCCGACTAGGATCTCGAACGACTCACCATGTCCTATCCACCCTGGTACCAATCACACTTGGGGTCAATGCTACACCAACAAGTATGGCACCAACTCCTCCAATCAGTCCAATAACAACAACAGAGACAACACCGACTCGCATGTGAATGATCGCAGTTCTAACAACAGCAAGCCGATCCAGTACTTCCTCTTCACATGGCAGTAACTATCATGAATCCGAACAACACATGTGCGTCTTCATCAATGAACCAGAAGAAACCATACCTGCAACCCCTTGGCCAGATCTCTTCCATGTAGATATGGATATCGATGAAGAATACTATAATTCAGATCTTCAACGATTTCCCTCGTCCGAAAAGACCGATTCCGACAACAACAAGCAAGATGTTGCTCCTAGCAAGGACAATGTCGACATCGACCTTGCTCCAACCACAGTAAGTGTCTGCAACTCAATCAACGGATCCCTTGGGAAGTACTACTTGAAAACCCTCTTCGATTCCGGATCAACCGACAACCTCATAGTGGAATCAGCAATTCCCGCTGGAATCAAGAAGAACCTTCTAGACCAACCAATTCAAATGCAGACGACAAACGGCAAAACCACTTGCAACCACTATGTAACCTTGGAGAACACCATATTCCCAGAACTATCCTACTCGATGAAAGTCCTACAAATCAAATGCTTTGTCGTCTCTCAGAATATCAACTACCATCTTCTCATTGGAAGGAAGACAATGAGAGATCTTGGAATGAAAATGGACTTCGAGACTTGTACCATAGAATGGTATGAGAAGACAATGGACTTCCATCCGCGAAATTACTTTGACAACAAGTCCTTGCTCCACAAAGTCATGTCTGCAGAACCACACGCCGTTGCAGAAAGTTACTCCAACCAATCAATCCAACAATCTTATGTAGACGGAACCACCAAGTATGAGAAAACTGATCTCCACAAGCTCGTCACCGACCAAAACCATCTCTCCTACCAAGAGAAACAAGCCTTGTTACCAATACTCCTCCAAAATGAAGAACTTTTTGAAGGCTTGAACGACAAAGAATTAGGCATTTTCCCTAATCAAACCTTCCACATTGATCTCCAGCAAGGCGCAACTCCATATCATGTAAAACAACCATATTCCATCCCACTGCACCAACAAGAAGCAGTGAAGAAAGAAATCGATCGACAAGTGAAACTTGGCATCCTCGAACGGTGCTATGCAACCGAATGGGGAATGCCGACCTTTGTAGTGCCAAAACCAGATGGCTCCTGTCGACTCATCAGTGACTTTAGAGAACTTAACAAGGTCACCAAGAAACTTCACTATCCACTCCCAAAGCTCCAAGATATCTTCCACAGAAGAAGAGGCTTCAATTATGTCACCCTTATTGACGTCAGCATGCAGTTCCACACCTTCAAACTCGATGAGGCCTCCACCTGGCTTTGCGTCCTTGTTACTCCATTCGGAAAGTTTCGACTGCTTCGATTGCCAATGGGCTTTCTCAACTCTCCAAGTTGGGCCCAAGGCTGTATGGAACAAATGCTCTCACACTTGAAGGACATTGAAGTATACATCGATGATATTGGTATCTTCTCAGACACTCTCGAATCCCATTGCAAATCAGTCTCTTCTGTCCTGTCCTTACTGAAGTCCCACAACTTCTCTGTCAAGCCCTCCAAGTGCCACTGGTTTCAATCACAAGCACCATGGCTTGGCCACATTATCTCGCGTGATGGTATTAGACCCAATCCAAACAAGATTCTCCCCTATCCTGAAACTTGCTGTTTCCCTCAACAACAACCCAACTTCGGTCCTTTGTTGGGATGATCAACTTCTATCGGAACTTCTATCCCAAACGCGCTGAAGTCCTTGCACCCCTTACTGACCTCTCTGGAAGAGCCAAAGGCAAAATCTCTCCAACACCAGAACTTCTCAAAGCTTTCAACAAAGCGAAATCCCTTATTGCCAATGATATCCTCCTTGCCTTTCCGGATCCAAACAAGCCCTTTCATGTCTATACTGATGCTTCTGACTACCAACTCGGAGCTGTCATCCTCCAAAACGGCAAAATCATCCTTTGCTTCTCCAGAAAACTCAACGCCGCTCAACTGAAATACCCAACGGTTGATAAAGAGATGCTCTGTATCGTAGAAGTCTTCAAAGAATTTCGAACCATTCTGTGGGGTGCTGAAATCATAGTGTGGACAGACCATATCAACTTAACCAGGCAAAATCTTACCAGCCACCGAATTATGACTTGGAGAATGCTCCTCGAAGAATTTTCCTCAGTATTCAAATACATCAAAGGCAAAGACAATGTCATTGCTGATGCCCTCTCAAGGCTCCCGCTCCAGCAAGACACTCCGGAGAAGAAGAAGGAGTTCTCCGGTCCAACTCCCGATCCAACGGATGACTCGGACCTTTCAACTGACTCAACCGACTCCAACCTTCTCTCTCTCTCTGAATTGTTCCTTAACTACCCAGAAGACATTCCCATGTATCCCTTAGCCTTCGACCAACTCGCCCAAGATCAAGCAGCCAACGCAGATATCTCTACCAATCCCCAGTACACAACTGAAAACTTCAACGGCACCGACTTGAAAGTTGTAGACTCCAACGGTCGACAGAAAATTGTACTCCCTCCAAATCGAGTGCAAGCCACGATCAAATACTACCACCACGTGCTTGGCCATGCCGGCGCAGAAAGATTGTACCAAACCATCAACCAATTTGTATATGCCCCAAACCTGAAGGACCAAATCAACGCCTTCTGCAAAACTTGTGACACGTGCCAACGATACAAGAATAGCCACCAAAGCCACGGACAGCTCCCTACCAAAGAACACCAATATGTTCCTTGGGACACCATTGCAATCGATGGAGTAGGCCCTTGGAAAATCAAGATCCCTGGCCATGGAACAGTCTCCTTCAATGGCTTTACCATCATGGACATGTGCACCAACCTCCTCGAGATCACCCGAGCTCCACAAGTGAATCCAACCGGCCTCATGGCAGTCCATGCCCTCGACAATGGCTGGCTCTCCAGATATCCCAAACCAGTAAATTGTATCATTGACCAAGGAACCAACTTCATGAGTAATGACTTCCAACTTCATCTTGCCAACCTAGGAATCAAAGCCAAGGTCTGCTCAGTTCGCAACCCACAATCCAACGCTGTACTTGAACGAGTCCATGACACCATGAAGTCTGCAATGAGAACCGAACTCAATACCAACCCTCCACAGACCCTCCAGGAAGCCACGGACATCATCGACAGCATCTTTGCATCGGCCCAGTTCGCGGTTAGATCAACCATCAACAAAACGTTTGGAATGACACCCGGAGCCCTTGTCTTTCATCGCGACATGTTTCTACCAATCCCTGTAATTACTGACTTGGCCATGGTCAGAAACAAAAGACAAGCTCAAATCGACAAGAATGCTATGAAAGAGAACAGCCACAGGAAGATTCATGATTACTGTGTAGGAGACCAAGTTATGGTGAAAAATGAAAAGCAAATCCCTGGAGCTTTTGACGCAAGAAGCAAAGGCCCCTACACCATACAGCAAATTCACACAAATGGTACAGTTTCCTTTCTCTTAAGAAATCACGTGATCCAACGCATGAACATTCGGAACCTCAAACCATATCACACCAACTAAAAATTTCTTATCTAAGCAATACTGGTCGCACACGATTAACAAAAATTCTGTGCCACCAATCGAACTTTTACGAGAAGGAGAAGAGTGTGGTATTCCAACGCTCACGATTGAAAATTACCCACGATTCAAGAAAATCTGAAAAGCAATGCCACGCAAGCCGGTCTTCAACCTTGAAGACTGGATGAAGAACATATCCAAATTCTCCATGTGCTTCTCTATGTGCAATGTACGTTGAATTTTGATTCAACGGCTGTTTACTGTTACTAGCCTTCCAACTGCTCCTCGGAGTAGTTGACAGAAGAGCTAGCTCACAATCTTAGTTTTTAACCAATACATAAACCTTGTTTTAGTACCTTTTTAGAGGCATACGACACCAACCCATCTTCATCGTGTTGGAAAGATGAATCCCAAGTACCGGTAATTACGAGTCATATTGAGGTAGCTACTCCAATTTACAAATACTCATAATCGTAGTAGTGAATACCGGTTGAGGTAGGTCCCCACTCTTTATTTCAAAAAAGTAACATACGGTTATCAAATTTACATAGCATATTATCATAGACATGCTCTCAAAATCAAGCGGCAAGTTCAGTAGATCCGGAGTCATCCGGAGTCCAATCCGTGAAGACATCCATTCCTGTACCGGTACATCCATCAGTCCTACTAGCTAGCCTAGGAAGTGAGGAAAAACTGGTGGGTGATCATTGATGGCAGTAGCCTAGTACCGATGCGGCGAGCATTTACTTCCGTCCAGAGTAAAATACCATTAACCAGCAGTCTGGGCTTGCTACCAAAGGGGTGTCCACCGGCGGTAAAAAAAAACTCGAGAATGATTTTGATTGCGCCAGCATAGAATACTACTCGGGAATGTAACTTTTATGTCGTATTGTGACACGACCAATCATCCCAAGTTACATTATTTTACAAGAAACAATCGTTTTCTGACGTATCGTACATACGAAGCCTGTAAGCAACTAACTATGGGGTCCGAAAAAATGTTGTGTGATTCGTATTTTCCAATTCCAACTTGGATGTCGCTCAAGGCTATAAATTGTTCGATTTAGTTCCAATCGAACGGATCCCTATTATTTCTATTACTTCTAGTAGGACGGCACTCCGATCTTCTCTCATTTCTCAATGGAAGAAGAACTAGTCCCATCCACCATCCACCAACATCCGCTCGTCCACCAACCCACCCACCAGCGTGATTTGGGTTGACGTTGTTATTTTTCACACTATCGGGTGGGGTACAGGGGTGGGGTGGGGTGGCATGGATGCCGCGTCACGGTCGCGTCACGGTCACCGTCGCGTCACCGTCACTTTTGCTCGGATGCCGCCGCCTGTGTTGTTGCGGTCAGGACGTTCCGAACGACGTACCAGAAGGTAGCGGTGGCCAGAATCGCCGAGCTCGATTGCATGGCCGTGTCGAGGCCACCGGCCCAGTCCGAGAGCAATCCCATCGTCGAGGCCCCGACCAAAAATCCCACGTCCCCCGAGGTCCGCAACAACGCAATCGCCTGGGCTCGCTTGGCATCGTCGACGCGATCGCTGATGTGGGCGATCGGAGCCGTCGACAGCAGAGACGAACCGGCGGCCCAGACCCCCAGCACTCCCGCCATTTGCTCGAGGTGGTTCGGATCGCACAGGGGGAGGGCAAACATGGCCGAGGAGATCAGGGTGCAACCGCCCACGATTCCCGGCACGGTTCCGACCCCGTCAACGACGCGGGCAAAGAGGGGGTTTCCCAGCACCTGGACAAAGCTCATGCCCATGTAGACCTGTCCGACCTGCGTGGCCGTCATGGCCAGTCCGTGGGGGTCCGTGAGAATGAGCGGGAGCAGGGTCATCTGGTTTCCGGCCAGAGCCACCCAGTAAAAGGCATTCATTATGCAAACGTTTCGGACGGGAGCCTTGGACAGGAGGGGAACCCACTGTCCCATGGCATTCCGAAAGGCGTTGGTGATCGATCCATCGTCCTCGTCCTCGGCTCCGCTCGCGTTTGTTTTTGCGTTTGCCTTTGCGTCGCTGCTAACAATTGTGTCTTTGTTGGGATTCTGGTGGTTCGGGTCAGTCGCGGTCTTGGTCTCGGACCGGAGCGACCCGTGTTCCTCCTGTTGCTGTTGTTGTTGTTGTTGTTGCTGCTGCTGTTGCTGCTGCCAGGGGAACCGTTTGGCCGGCCTCCTCATCGTTTCGTCCAGCAAGAAGGAATTGACCCCTCCCAGCATCAGGAAGGATGCCCCCACCAGGTAAAAGGTCGGATTGACCCCGATCTTGTCGATGAGGATTCCCCCCAGGGCCGGTCCCATGGCGGTCCCCGCCGCGAATCCCGCCGAGATGGGGGCAAAGCTCGAGGCCCGGTTGAGGGGCGTGGAAATGTCCGTGACGGTCATGGTGGCGGCGCACGAGAGGCCGGCGACCCCCAGCCCCGTGATGAGCCGGCAGGTGTACAGCTCCTCGAAGCCCGAGGCCAGACCGATGCCGCCGACCCCCGTCGCAATGGCGATCAACGTGTAGACCAGGTACGGCTGTCCGTTCGTCCGTGCGAGATGCAACGTACGCACGCAGTGCAGAATAGTTCATATTATTATAATCCAAACATGCAGTATTCCGTTTTTAGAACATCGACAAACAAACAAACAGAGAAACAAACAGAGAAACAAACAGAGAAACAAAACAAACCGAGACAAAGGAAAACAAGATAAATGAGTGGCGCAAAGCAAAGCGGAGGTCATCGAATGGGCAGAAACCATCAACCCAGATACACGCATACGAAATCGCGGTGTAGGCAATGCCGAGCTGCGCTACGCTGCGCTGCGCTGCGCTCCGAAGTGCCATCGTAGGCCGGTAAGGTAAATATTGTATTGTACGGTAGATAAGTACGCACCTTTCGTCCGTTCCGTTCCACCAGGACGGCAAAGGGAATGTTTCCCAGCAGCTTGGTCAGCCCAAAGGCCGAGACGACCATCCCGTAGTCCCCCGTGCTCAGTCCGAGGTTCTGGACCACAAAGGGGAAGGCGGGGGTCGTGACCCCGACGCTCAAACCGATCATGACCATGCTCATGGTCAGTGGCCACAGCTGCTGACGGTCGATGCTCGTTGCCGAGGTACGGAGGCGGTCACAAAAGTCGGGCATCGAGAGGAGGGCCGCGGTGTTGGTGGTGGTAGTGGTAGTCCCCGGCGATGTCGACGACGACGACGACAGCGATGGTAACGACTGCTGCTGTTGCTGGACCAGAAAGTTCCAGAGCTGCTTCGTTTCGGCGGCAATGTACTCCGAGCGCAGAGATTCGATACGGGCAGAGTGTAGGTTGTCGGCACCGCCACTGCCACTGCCGCCACTGCTAGTACCCGGTTCCTCTCGCTCGGTTCGACGGATCGTTTGCGACATATACGATCGCAGCGCCTCCGGATCAAACACCGGCGGTGGTTTGTCGCCGCCGTCGGTGTCGTGTTCCGTGGTGGTGGTAGTAGTAGTTGTTGTAGTGTCGGCCCCCGATGGTGCTGTTGCTGTTGCTGCTGCTGCTGCTGCCGTCACCGCGATTTTGTGAAATCGGTCCTCCAATTCGTCCTGGCGAAAGGTTTCCAGTTTTAGGTACCGATAGACCTTTTGGGGTTCCATCGGGGTGTTGGACGCAACCTTTTGGCGCAACTCGTTGAGCCATGGCGGCGGGTAATCCACGGCCGCGAACGACGGAACCTCGTCGTTGTCACCGTCGTCGTAGTTGCAACTGCCGGGAAGGTTTTGTTGTTTTTGCTGCTGCTGCTGCTGCTGCTGCTGCTGCTGTTGCGAGTGCGAGTGCGGAAGGACCACTCGTTCTGATTCGGATTCTGTTTCGCATTCGTCAATGCCAATAGTAGTGCCGGTTTTGAGGCTTGATGGAGTGTCAGAAACGGTGGACAGATATCGGTAGTTAGAACCTAATCCCGTCGTCGTCCAGGACGGTCTCCTCCGCTTTCGAGTTCCTCCGTTTCCGTTTCCGTTTCCTGTTGTTGCTGTTGTGGATGTGGATGTCACTGCCACGGAGAATGATCGTGTCGATGTCGATCGCGGTGTGTACACGTGGTGCGGCAGCTGTAGCTGTAGCTGTAGCTGCAGCACTCGTCGTTGTTGTCGTGCAACCAGGCTCCCCGCCGTCGTGCTGCTTGTGCTTCCGACGCCAGTCGCGGTTCGAATCGAAATCGGAATACAACTCGAACTCGAACTCGAACTCCGTGCGGTGCGAGCCAGGGTTCCAATGCGGCGAACGGAGGATCGGCAGAACGCCACGGGAACGGACGATGCAGCCGCATTCATGGTACGGTATGAATCGGATAGTTGGTCTTGTCACACAGAGAGAAATACGGTACGGTAGGGTATGTGTTGTGTGTTGTGTGTTCCGTGGATGGAAGGAACGGAAGGGGAGGGAACGGAACGGAACGAAGCCAAGCAATGATGATTCCTGTCACACTTAACCCAGGGTTGTGTCAGTGTTGGTTGTTGTTTGACGTTTCACACAAACCGAACCGCAGCTAATTAGGAAGTACGAGTTCGTACTACTTATACCGTATTGGATTGAAAATGTATCAGCGATTGGAGGCTGGCAATGAAGAAAGAGGACTACGGTACTCGTACCGGTACGGTAATCTTAGGGCACGATTCGATGCCGCGTTGGAGAATCTTACTACCGTACCTAGCTCGTTGGAATGGCAGTTCAGTTGTTCTTCCGGAGCTCCCGCGGCAGAACAATGATGGGCGGCAAGAGCTTCTAACTTCCGGTAATACGGTAGATCCTGTACGGTGCGTACTACCTCGTACGAGTAAGTACCAGGATGGGCAGTAAACAGCTCGTA
The DNA here is from genome assembly GCA_037355745.1 of Pseudo-nitzschia multiseries. Classification (NCBI taxonomy): domain Eukaryota; phylum Bacillariophyta; class Bacillariophyceae; order Bacillariales; family Bacillariaceae; genus Pseudo-nitzschia; species Pseudo-nitzschia multiseries. Next base: position 955,889 of record CM074790.1, on the reverse strand, counting down.
CCGATTGTCGTATGGTAAGTACGAGTACGAACTCGTACGTACCGTACAGAAAGCGTACGCACCGATTTCGAAACACGAGTTTCAAGTAAAAGTGAGTCACGAATATTTGCTACAAGTGGAAAGAACGAAGAACCGAACATTCCCTCCTCCTTTTCTCGGACACCGGAAACAGCAATTACGAGGAGTCATCAAGGAGAAAGGATACCCGGTTGAATCCCGCCCATCTCCTCCCTTCCTCATCCAGCTAAATAAGTAGACAGATAGATAGATAGATTGATTACAGTACTGTACTCATTCGCATGTGTTCCTACAATAAACTATCTACTGTATTGTATGATAAATACATTGAGAAACCTGTGCTGTCACATCGGACTGGCTGTAAGAACGAAAAAGGTAGGTATGGACATCATTCCTCTAATCTTACTAGTTGCAACGAAAAAGACGATAGGTGTGGAGGGGACGACCTCATCGTCTCCTGCACTACGGTAGCAAAAGATGGTGCGCCGTGTGCCCAATGTCAGGATCGAAGTAACGTGATGGAGTTTCGTATGGTGCCGTTCGTACAACTGTATCTATGGTTGTGTATGAAGATTATTGGATTATCCGGCTCGATTTACACACAGGGCGGTAGACGAAGTACTTAGTGCAGTACTACAAACTGTGCGTCGCAGGTTCGGTATCGCTTTTCATTGATCGTGATTGTAGCCGAATTAGCTCAGTTGGTAGAGCGCACGACTCTTAATCGTGTGGTCGAGGGTTCGATCCCCTCATTCGGTGCTGCTCATTCACGAGGTTGACATTGTGGCCGAGCGGTCTAAGGCGCAACGTTAAGGCCGTTGTCTTAATTGGCGGGGGTTCGAATCCCCTCGATGTCACTTTTTGCGTGTTCCTCATTCGGTACGGACTCGCAACGGAGGACGAACTCGTGTTTTGCCCTCGCACCACTTGCGGTGAACATGTCTGTCGTCCTCGGTGTTGATGGATGTTGCATTGCGTCGGGCGTCTCCCGTACTATTATTATTATTTATGATGATGTTTATGATGATGCTTCGAAGGACATGGTTACTGCATTCACCGACCAGAAAACACGTAACTCCGAGCGAACAGAGAATGTGTCGCGGCCGCGTATTGTACCTCCTCCGAGGTGTTGTGTGAACCCACCACCTCTTCGAAATATGTCATATTATGGAAGAAAAGAAACACCCAACGAAGATCACCATTGTCAACACCCCATCTCGTTCCAATCACAATAAAATGGTCACGCACAAACGTGCGAAAATAATGGTGATGCGCCCAATGACCGTCTGGACCGAACTTACTTACCGTACTACGTACGGCCTTTCGGTTTGGTTTGCTTTCTGTCTAGTAGTGTACGTGGTAGATTGCGGTTGCGGTTGCGGTTGCTGTTGCGCTGCATCTGCACATCCTGCAAAAAAGGTGTGTGTGTGCCCAATGTCAGGATCGAACTGACGGCCTTTCGCTTGCTCTTCGAGAAGATTTTTTGATTATGAGACGAACGCTCTGCCTACTGAGGTAACCGGGCACGCTACTCTCGGTGGGGATCGAACCCACGACCTTGGGTTTATTAGACCCACGCTCTAACCAGCTGAGCTACGAAAGCGGATGTTGGTGGTGGCAGACTGGTTCATGGTAGATTCCGGTTGCTGTTGCTGTTGCGCTGCATGTGCACATCATGCAAAAAAGGTGTGTGCCCAATGTCAGGATCGAACTGACGGCCTTTCGCTTGCTCTGGATTATGAGACGAACGCTCTGCCTACTGAGCTAACCGGGCGCACATACATACTCTCGGTGGGGATCGAACCCACGACCTTGGGTTTATTAGACCCACGCTCTAACCAGCTGAGCTACGAAAGCGAATATTGTCAGAAGACGGGTCCACTCCGGGAATCGAACCCGGGACCTCTTCCACCCTAAGGAAGAATCATGCCCCTAGACCAAGTGGACGCTTTTTGTTTCAGCGACCCAGAAATTTGGGTCAAAACACAGCGGAGGTGCGAACGGTTGATCCGATGAAGTCACCACAACACGAAGCGAAAAAATAGCATATGGCCAAGCTCGACGGAAGGCATGTCCAATATCCACGGTATCGACAACAATCGATATCGTTCTTATGCATTCCCAGAGCCAGGGAAGGATTCCGAATTGAAATCGGAAGAACCAATCGTCCGAGCGATGGAAACGCGGCCCTCTATCCTGCCGACGATGGCGTGTACGCCGATCACATCATATTCCGACCGAGAGATCCAAAGGGGGGGTTCGATTCGGTGGTGCACGACGTGCTTTTGGTTGGTTTGTTAGTTTGTTTGTTTGTTCCTCCTGTTGCCGTTCGGAAACGCAGTGGATGTGGTTGTGGCTGTTAGTGAACGGTACTCGTACGGTTACGTCTCTCCTGACGCAATCGTTTGGAATCGTGTGGGCAAATTGCGCACCTGGATTGCACGGACATACCGGTACAATGGTCATCCCGTGACTTATGACACCTGAGGGTAATGGAGTGTCATAATATCGGGACCGGATTCATCGTAAGGTAGTGTACAATTAATGGTACCAGTTTCTACACAGTACGTAAGATAGTCAGCCCGACAGAAAAAGAACAAGATCTGTCATGATTCGGTGTTCGGTGTTTTGTGTGTTGTATCTTGTGTCGTGTCGTGTGTTGTCGTGTCGTGTGTTGTCGTGTCGTGTCGTGTCGTGTCGCGAGCACCGACGTGAAGACGGAGAAACGATGCGGGTTCCCGATCTCGTTCCGAGACATAATGCATACCTTACTTACTGTAGCTGAGTAGGTACGAGTACGGTATGATACGGTGTACGGTACGTTCCAAAAATTTTCGTCCGAAGTCCGAACCTACCGTACGGTAGCGTACGGTACTACCGGTAATGAGTCATTCCCACCACCAGCATAAAATGAATGAAAGTTTCCGTTCAAAGTGAATAAATCTATTCACATAGTACATAGATTTATTCATTACTGAATAAACCCCAAATAAACTCCAAGTGAATCTTGAAATCAAACATTCACTTACCCAACGCATGAATCAATCGTGTGCACCTCTTCTTGCACCTCCTCTTTTGCCGGACATGCTTTTTTTGGTGATCATCGCTAATTTTGCTACTTTTTTTGGTGGTGATCATCTCTTGCAAAGAAGAACAAAATCAACAACAGTACGACTTGTCTCTCCAGCAAATTAGTAATCAGGGCACCAATGTCCTCCTACACTACTACTGTTGCTGCTCTTGTCACTGTCGCTACATTACTATTTGTAGATGATTTGTCAGTAGATGATTCGTTGGATGAATCAATTCGATTTGGCTGCTCATATAAGAAAGAAAAAACACCAGCAATACCATCGATCATAGTAATACTACCATCAATTGTAACAATCAACATGCCCACAACTGGAGGCAGGAAAGCCGGCATTGGCAACTACACCAAGGCCAGGTTGGAGAACATGTTTGCTGCCATTAGAGCTACTATCTTACCCGTTGGAGGAGAAGACTGGGACAGTGTTAGAGACCTACATGCTAAAAAATATCCCGGGAGGGATGCTGAATCCATTCACAAAAATTACAATCCATTGCACTGGAAGAAGGCACCAACTGGCAATCCGAAGATGAAATGAGAGATTAGCAAGGCAAAGGAACTCAAGCAACTGATACTAGGCCAGCAGGCAGCCAATGGAGAAGGAGAAGAAATGTATGATCTTGAAACAGATGAGTTTGTACCTCCTCCTCCTCCTGCTGCTGCTGTTGCAACTCAACCAGTACCCCTTATACTTGGTCAACCGACTCAAGAAACACAACACAAAGAAGTTACCCAGTCTGAAGTAGCAGAGCTGACTCATCCCAGTACCATTAGTAGTAGCAAGAAGCAACATCACAATCACAAAACAGACAACAAATCACAGATGTTGAAAGTGATTGCTGCAGTATTGCAAGAGGGACGCGATGATAGAAAGCTTCAGCAGCAGTCATTGGAACTCCAGCAATGGCAACAAGACCAGGCAGATCAGGAGAAGAGGTGTTATTGCAGGCCCTCCTTGCCCAACTTAGTGGTGGTGTTGGTTGTACTAGACCTCCTATGACTCCCCAGGTTACTACTCCCAAAGTTACTACTGCTGAAGGGAAGCTCAAAAGAAAAGTAAACAGTCTCCATCATGGCTACTACAGCAGTGATGACAGCGACAACAACAGCAGCAGTGACAGCGACAGTGATTTGGAATCGGAAACGATTCATTAGTTAGTTAATTGGTTAGATTTGATTTGGAATTGATTAGTTAGTTAGTTAAAATAGTAATCAAATTAGCAGTTAAACTCAACAACAACACCAACGTTGCTCCAGACAGAAGCTTAGGCTACAAAAACAATAGAAAACCCCTATCGCAACCCCTTAAAAGAGGGATCCAAAACCACTAGAGGTGCGCTGGAGCAAAATTGTTCTGATGTATTGTCAACTGCTCTAAATAATGCTAATTCAGAACTAATATTGATTATCTAATTTGCTAATGTAATCGATCATCAATTGACTTGGCTCTAAAGTATATGATTGACTCTAAAATACATCGCTTGCAGTTTTGGCTGGTATCAATTTGTAGGAGTAGAAACCTTCAGTCTGACTCATGTAGGTGTTGAGTATGATGTTGATTCCAAGTCTAGCTGTCTGGAAATTGTACAACAACATGACAAGCTTCAGAATGATCATCCTGTCTCTCATTTCTTCCAGCAACATGTTATCTTTGAGTCAAGGGAACCCACCTTGGATCTGTCTCATCCCCCATTCAGACATCTGTCTAACGCTAGTTGCTTGTCTCTTTACTGTAGTAACAGCCTTGCAAAGGGCCCGTTTTTTCATTGCTGTGGCCTCTTCATCAGGAGTACCCTCAGGTATTTCTACGCAAGTTGTCAGAGGGTTGTATTGACTACTTCTAATAAGGCAGTCATTTCTAGATAACTTAAATGCCAAATCGACAACAACCTTTGCCTTGCACAGCTCATACATGAGCTCCATCTTTTCATACACCCCATAGTCAGCCTGAGTGCTATTATGCCAAGACTCAGGAGCGTTCAAGGTGCAAGCCTGGATCCTCTCATTTGGGCAGAAAAGAAAGACACTATTGATGTATGTACCACAAGTCCATCCATTGTAGTATTGGTTCTGTTTCGTCCAGTCACCAGACTGGTGCTGGAGATGAATTTTAAGCCCGTCACAAGCACACTACAGTCTGTGTGGATGTAGCGCTGGATACTTTGCAGCAATAGCATTGATGTATTGTTGAGTCTCTTCTTCATTTGGCAAACAAACTTTTGCAGTGGGATGTTCTTGTAATGCAGAAACAAGGAGCTTGCGTCCAAATTTCAGCCATCTGTACATACTAGTAGAAGCTGTTAATCCAAACACTGGAGCAACTGCTCTCGCTGCTGATCCATGTTCAGAACCAGAAGAAGACAAGAGCAAGACATCCAGTTGCATCAAACACTCTCCATCGAAAAAAGTCTTGTTTTGTTTCCTTAAACTTCTGAATCGATCCAGTGTTCTTATCAACAGTGTACAAATTGTAGAGTGGCTCAAATAAATCAAGGAGCTCCCTGAATACTACTACATGGTCAACTCCACAACAATTTAGAAGGGCTTAATCATTGCTGGTGATCATGTCTTATTCCTTGTTAAATACCAGTCATGGTTTACTTCTCATTAAATACTGCGAAAAGTCACACTTGAGAATGGCTAGTACCCAAATATTCCTTACGGTCTCTCCTAATTCAGAACTCTGGTATGTGAGAAAGCAATCATATTTTTTCAAGAATGAACACAGGGATAATGACCCCTTTCATATACTATATTGTTTCTACAATGGTATCATGATCAAAATGTACAAGCAGTGTGACGGGAAAGTGGAAGGTACAACATGAAATGGGGGAGGAGGAAACTTCACATACTACACACAGTACTCAGGAGCTCAATGCAAAGGGCGTGACCACAATGGTGGTCTATAGCACACATTGAGTCCAGATTTTGTACTTTACACTTAGTAGTGCAAGAACTAGACTTGGATGAAAATACAACACCCGTAGAATTCCATGCTATTATTTTTGACTCCAACAACAAGGTTCCTCTTGCAGCACCTGAAACATCACAACTCAGTGACTCTCCAGAAGAAAGGAAGTATTCAAAATGCAACAAGACACAAAGGAAAAATACAGTTTGGAATTGTTTTGCTGTCAAATGCAACTACTGATCATCAGTAATTTGATGTATTTCAGCAGCAGCACTCATAAAATGCTCACGAAGGGCATTCCCTTCTACGGTACAGTAATAATAGCATGTTATAGTTGAGATGTCGTTTGAAAATCTATTTGACACAGAGTATCAAGAGATTCTCATCCCAGATACGTCAACATTCCAATACATACAATGAAAAGACAAGAATTCATTATTCGAATCGGGTAGAGTTCGTTCTGCACCTCTCAGAATGTGCTAATGGAGAGGATTTTTCTATTACTCGAGAGAAACCATGTTAAGTGTAGCTACATTTCTACGTGCACAAAACAAAACTGGGGTGTTCTTCCCATCCAAAGGCTCGTGCGTGCCACAGAGAGAGGGTCCGCCGCTACATCTTCGATGTTGCAAGATCTTGGATCTCCTTCACAGGAACGCGAACGTGTACCAGGTAGTGCAGAGCAGAACCAGGACCAGAACGCCCACTACCAGCGACACGGCAATGGTCATCCAGAGACAGATCCTTTCGCGTTCACGTTCGTATTCCACAGAGGTGGCTTCGAGCTCGTCGAGCACGTGATGAAGTGACTTGTTGTCATAATCGTGAACGTTCTCTGTCCCGTGGTCTTCCCCCCGAACCGCCATGCTCCTCTTGTACTCGGGAGGCAGGGGCACCGGCGACGACGACCCTCCCTTCTTGCCGCGTCCTTCTTCAACGGTGCGCAGCACTAGCGATGGCGTCTCGCTTCCGCCAGCAGCAGCTGCAGCCACAGCAGATGCCTGTTTGGCGCGCCCGTATTCTTTCCAACAACCGGTAATGACACCCGCGGTCGTGTCGCAATCGTCGTCGTCCGATCCATACGGGTTCCAGCAGCGAGAAAAACTCTTGGTTGGAAGTCTTATCCGTAAGCGAAAATCATCTTCTTCATCGTCTTCCTCCCTGCCACTGCCCGAGTGGTTTCGAGCCTTGCCCCCGTCCTCGTGGTGACTTTCGAGAGCGCGGCCTTGGCGTTCCAAGCTGTGCTTGGCACCCGAGGAGGAACCGGCGAGCGCCGCGGCGTTCGCCACCATGACATTGTGCTTCTCGTTCCACACCGAATCGTCCACCTCGTCGTGGGGCCGATCGTCGTGGTCTTCTTCTTGTTTGTAAAGGTGGTAGTCCCGTTTCGTTTCGTCGTGCTTCCTGTCGTGCGAACTTGTTTCGCTGGAATCGACGGATTCGAACAGAATCGTGGTGTCGTCGTCGTTGTCGTCGTCGTCGTCACAGTCTCTCTCCCAAAACGAAGTGGCGATGGCAAACTGGGTCCTGAATTCGACGGACTCCGTATCCTCATCGTCGTCGCAAAAGCGATGATCCGGTCCCCCCGGACAAATTGGAACGGGCTCCGGGGAGGTTTTGGATTCGGGCTTGCAACGACGAATCCGGGACGGGGACAACACCCCCGAGAGAGGACCGTCGTCGTAGTCCTGATCGCTGTCCCCGTCGTCGCCGAGTTCGTTCCACAGTGCATCGAATTCATCCAGCTTCTCCGAAGGAGGATCGCTTCTTGTTGCATTGTGCTCCCGTACGGTGTTGCGGTTGTTGCTACTCCTCCGCGGATCAAAGAATGCAGGGGGGGCTTGGTTCGGGGTGCCGCTGCCACTTGGCAAGAGGTCTCTGTCAATTTCCATGCGTCGAGAAGCATTGGATGCCGTTGTAGCTGTAGATATAGATGTAGATGTAGTTTTGGCCGCCGCCACCGCGGGAAGGCCCCACTTCTGAAAAACGAAGAACGACGACGTCGACGAGGGGATCGTTCGGACCGATCGCGGCGAGGACCACATCTGGGGTGTTGCGGTGTCGGAATTGGTGGTCGTGGCGGTCAGAACCGGATCGGGGAATTGGAACCGTGTGACAGATTTCTCGTCGTACGGTCGATGAAGTGGGTTGTTGTTGTTGTCTGCCGGCAAGGTTGGTTCGGCTGCTGTTGCTGGAACTCGGGCATCGACAGCCACCCCGACTTCCCGCTGGGTAGTTTTCTGTTTCTGTTTCTGTTCCTGTTTCTCTTCCTCTTTTTTCCCGATGCAACAATTCTCGTCGTCGCCGTCACAATCTCGCAACGAATGATGATTGGCGCTGCCACCCACACGATTGTGGGGACGATCCTGCAAGAGACGACCCCGATTCTGATCCTCGTCCGGTGGGTTCTGTTCCGTGGCATTTGCAATGGTAGTTGCGGTCCTCGCGGTGGGCGTCGTCGTCACAGTAGTAGAAGTAGATGTGGTCATGTTGCTTCGTTTGTTTGGAGGGATCGGTGCATGCGAGGCAACTATTGAGGATTGAAACGGGCGTGCGATGAATGCACCCGAAGGAAGGAAGGAATCCTATCGTCCGGAAACGACTCGCACGATAACAACGACAATATCGATTCGATTCGTTATCAATCATCCACTACCAAGGCGAAGAGCCAGAACGAGTGCCAGAACCAGAACCATTCCCGTTGTACTCGTTGTACCGAACGGTGACATTCGTGAACGCGAGCGACAGCAAACGATAGGTTCGTTCCGGGCTGTGCCAGTTCTCCCTCGTGGAACAGAATGCATCAATCCACCATCGTTCCGGGAATCAATAATACGAATATCCGCTGTGTGCCGGTAGAACAGTAAATAGGGAACGCGTAGTACTACCGTAGAATCGTTGCGACCGGCATCCCATTGCATGGCATCGGTGCTTCGCAACGGAATTTGAAGGGCATGCCATCGCGACAACTTGTTCGGACTTTTTCGTACCGCGTAGGAACTTATGTGATCCTATGCACATGAATGTTGTACCGGAATGAATAGGGCAGGTATTGAGTATACGTATGCTATTACAGGTTTGACAACCAAAGAACCGAAACCACATGTTTCTTGAAGTACTTCGTCGTAGTATTTATCGTTTATTGCCTCGTCGTTCACACAATACATTTCCTCCCATGATAATATCTTTAATAATTACTTCGTATCATCCATCTCGAAAACTACCGCATTTCTAGGTTTTACCGCATACCGTAGTACACAGTATTGAGCCGTGCAATGTAATAACGCATGACAAGACCTGTTTGGTCGCACTTGTGCTCGCGCTAGCTACGGTACCGGTACGTACTTACAGGAAGTATTCGGGACCATGACCTGAGGTATTATTATTATTATTTTGTTCTGTCATACCGGTACTCGTACTCTTATTCTAATTCACACGAGTAATTGAGATCTTGTATTCGTACCGTACTCGTACGTATTACCGTACTCGTACGGTACCGTAGTCATGTGTTTCACAAGAAACTGCCTCCCAAGTCCTGCAGACAGGCAACATTTTGTGACAAAAATGAGTATAAAAACGGCGAGCACCCTTCCGATTTCATCAAACCAAAGCGACCTAGCTTTGTTAGTTTAGTGGTAAAATATCTGCCTTCCAAGCAGATGTCCTGGGTTCGATTCCCAGACAAAGCATTTTTTGTTTCGATAATCGGTTTTACATGGGTCGTAAGGTATGACAAGCCACCACGTCCTGCTCGATGGGCGACATCTGCTAACAAGTCAGGGTCTAGGCCAAGGACAGGCCTCACAACTGACACGCAACCGAAGCAACACAGCTTTGTTAGTTTAGTGGTAAAATATCTGCCTTCCAAGCAGATGTCCTGGGTTCGATTCCCAGACAAAGCACTTTTTGTTGTGATGTCGTTGCTATTGGACAGATCGCACCGACCTTATCCTTTATCCTGAAGGAACACCGTACGGTATCAGATCGAGGCCGTTCACGATGCTCTAGTACTGTATTGCTTTGGATAGAGCGTGCTGTTGGCCGATGATTAACGTGTACGAGTACTATGCGCTAGAATGTCTTCTCGCGTCGTGCCCCGACCGTCACGGAACGGAACGGAACGAATCGCACTTGCCGGAACCTGGTACGGCACATCCCACTCCGGTACTCGTACCGTGCGAGTACTCCCTTTCGTTTGTTGCTTTCGATCGCTCCTTGAATTCCAATCCAATGTCAAGGTCTGGTGCCCTGCAGTCCATCCGCCATCATGCGTTCCGAACTCCGGGGTTGGTTTCTGCAGCGCTTGCGAGCGGGTAATTCCGTACCAAATCATTTGATCCAAATGTGCCCAATAAAACTACAGCAATCAACTCTCTGTTACGGTACGTACTCGTAGTCGAAAAAACCGCACCACCACGCGGTCGATGCTCCGGAGTATGGTAGAAGTACACCTTACTATTTTCGTGGCCAGAGAGACTAGATCCAAAAAAGTTCGTGCAATAGTAAATTACGATGCCCGCACCGAGCCTTCTTCGGTCTGCACCAAAAAAGAATCCATTGCAATGAGAGATGAGCCGACAAAAGGCATTGCCTTGACTGTGAATCGAACACAGGACCTTCAGATCTTCAGTCTGACGCTCTCCCAACTGAGCTATCAAGGCTTCTTCCTATGGGCCGTTGCGATTCATCTCCTCTCATCTTCCCGTCGTCACGGAGCGAATGAAGCTTCCCGAAATACCGTAAGATTACGTATGTAACTATACCCCACTTCGATAATAGTCGCAATCGCTTTCGTTGGTCATACCGTACGGTACGCACCGCACCCCAGCACTTCGGTCGTCGCACTCCCTTTTGTTGGTTCCGTGGCTCCCTCCGTTTGAATTCAATGTCAACGTCAATGCCTGCAGTCCATCATCCATGGGACGAAGCATTCCATCCAAGTGTGCCCGCCGAAGTGTTGTTGCTTGGATGGCCCCGAAGGATGCAGGAGAGAAGATTGGCGTTTTGTTGCTACTTCGTATTTTGAGAAGATGATGCTTGCTTCTCCCGACACGTCATCCATGAAGATACAGTACAGTACTACCGTACTTTTCCAACAGATGGTAAATTCTCGTTCCCGCTCCAGTTCATTCTTGGTCGTGTTCTGATGAGTCAAATTCCTGTAGAAGCACGACTGGTCATTCGACCGAAGCCAAACAAGTGTATCGTGAGACTACGGTACGAGTTGTATCCGATCCGTGATGAGTACCGTACGATATTGTACCGTCCAATACGCCATATCATCATAACCGTACGGTATAACCGGTAGCGACGAGAGTATGATGCGAGTAAGTCGTAATGACGGTAGATCCAAAAGCTCATGCCCGCCCGAATCTGTATCAATCATTGGGTCGGTACCAAAACGAGGCATCGCCAAACAAAAAGGAACGGCATTGCCTTGACTGTGAATCGAACACAGGACCTTCAGATCTTCAGTCTGACGCTCTCCCAACTGAGCTATCAAGGCTACAACTTCGGTACAGAATTGCGGAAAATTAAAGTATAAGTAAGCAATAGTCTGATCAAACTCCCAACATTGGAACACGGCGGCATACGATTCGCAGATGAATCACCGGGGAGACCACTGGTGTAGCAAAGGTTGTCGTGCCCACCACGGGAATCCGTACGGTATCGTTGATTGCGGACAACAGCAATCAGTGCGGGACGGAATTTCAATGGTTTTTGGATGGAAGCCTCGCCACGAACGAAATCCCTTGGGAAGTTAGGTCGTGTCCCGGATCGTCCAGTACGGTACAAAACGAGTCGATGTCGATGACGATGTCGATGTTGTCCACGCTCTTTGGTCGGAAAGGATGCGGGAGGAAGGACCGATCTGCCGATGGTGCACCGTACCTGCCGTGCCCTGTACGAGTGAGAGGCATTGTGGCGCACTCACTCGTGTTTCTTTCCATCGATCTGGCAAAGCGAACGGAAGGCGAGCTGCCTGCACTACCGGTAGGATCTGTTGTTGGGACCCGACATGGATGTACGGTAGATATTACAGCAATACGGCAAGAGTGCGTTCCGACGTGAAACGACTTCCAAAAACTAATGGAGTTGTACGAATCGTACCGTACGTACCGTACGAACCGAACTGTAGTAACAACCAGGCAACAACAAACAGCGTCGCAATGGGACATAGTAAAAAGTCTTCAGACGTGACTCATTCGTCCAGAAGTCCGTCCGTACGAGATGCACAGTACCCAGTCGTTTGTTTGTCCAAGACACAAGACGTCACGTTACATGGTGTCACACGGCCGTGAGAAAAGGGCTTACTCATGTCACCTGCGGGTACCTGAAACCACAAAAAGCGACACTGACAGGACTCGAACCTGCGCGGAGGAACTCCAACAGATTTCGAATCTGTCGCCTTAACCACTCGGCCACAGTGTCTTTGCTGCAATATCAAGCTCAAAGTTACACTATAAATAATTACACTGACGGAACGGAGACGTAAATTCAAAATCCTGCTAGTAGTGTTGCCCATGGGGCCAGTTTTCATTCCGTTAGATTCCAATACAGTGATGGATAATCACAGTGGGAACTCATACACAACCAAAACAAAAGCAAACATTAAAACAAACACATTAGCATGCTGTTTTCTTGCTGTTGGTGACAGAAAACTACAACCTTTTGTGTTTCTTGAAGACAACAACATGATGTGCCTGAAGAGGGTTTGTGTTGTGCAACTAGTAGTACCTCCTGCTGCATCTCTTAGTCTAGTAGTGTATGCACCATGCGGTGCAGTAGAAAATGGCCGTTCAGATAATTTGTTGAACAGAAAAAGGGACCAGCACGGAACAGTCTCGTCAGGTACATGTCAGAAAAACACAGCAGGTACATGACAACTTTTTATATAGACCTGCTGTTGCTTGCTCACAGCAGTGCAACATCTTCTGACCAAAGACAGAATTTTGCCTCTGCAAAACTCCTGCTTTACTGCTACTATAATTTCTTGGCCAGTCTGTGCTCCTTTCCTTTCTTCCTTGTTTCCATAATTATTTGAGCATTTTGTCAAATTATTAAGAGAATGAGCCCGGCTGATACTAAACTGGATAAGGTTAAACCTAACAAGGTAAAAATGAATATTCATGAAATGGCAATTCACACATACTGCGATGGTAAAATGTGATGGCACAATGATAGGAAAAGAATCAGTCGCAACAAGAAGTGCAACAAGAAATGGGAAATGAAACATTACCATACACACACATCAGAAGATAATGTGATGTTGATACCGGGTAAATATAACCCTGTTATTGTGAGCATTGAGGCCTGTCGATTGCACTGTGTGTACTCCTACTATGATTAAAATGCTGGTATCACTTAATTGGATCCTACGTGTACAGCTGTCAAAATTGCTATTTTTTGAAGGACCAAACAAAAGTCTTAACTCTGTTAAATTCCAAATCCGGCTTCATATTCTTATTCCTCGTAAAAGACTGTCTTAGAAAACACTTTGTTCCAGGTTCCTAGTACTTTGTATTTTGGCTGAGCTATCGGCAGCCAAAGCTCTATTGCACTTGGTATTTTTTCGACCATCCGTACAAACTCAAAATTCCTTATCACCATGGAAAACAATTATGACTGACCACTACGCTCAACCAATCCAGCATCCAAGCACATCACTGTCACCGTCATCAACAGAGCTACAATCCAGTAGAAGAGCGGACTGATTTGGCTTAAAACTAAGGAAATTCAAACAAATTTCCTATTTTGGAATCGTTCCATCATGCACAGAAATGCCGAAACAGATGGGGATTCCCTCCCAGCAAAACAGATGGGGTTCCCCCCAAGCAGCCAAAAATTCCACACAAGACCCTACCAAGTGCCCAGAGGTGGAAGTTAGGGATAGACCTACTAGGCTTAGGGTCTCTCAGAACTTCACTTGTCATGAATCTAGGTTTTTGTGATGGCTATGATAGTGATGGGGAAAAAGGTCCATTTTTGGATGTGATTCAGGCCGAGGGGATCAGGATAGGGAAGAATCTGAACAAAGCTTCCACTTTGGTCCCAACACTGCAGCAACAACAGCAGCCGCTGAGGAGGATTTGTCCTTGGATGAGGAGGATTTGTCTTTAGCAGAGGAGGAGGAGGAGGAGGAGGAGGAGGAAGCCAATGACAAGAAAAATTTGCAAAAGAAATCTGTTGTTTGGCTCCAACAGAAGCTCAAGCTTAGGAGACGGCCAACCTCTAGCAATAAAGCAGCTTTGTTGGTGAGTTGATCAACCAAAGCAATAGGCCGGAACATCAAGCAATTTGATACCACGCAGGAAGCAAATGCACCCAGGCCCTGGCACAGTTGTGGGACAACAACAACAACAACACGCCGCCCTCATAATGTCATGCAACTATTCCTTGATACAGTGTACTGGCGAGAGCTCCATCCAGAGGCTATGGTCGTCCCAGAGCCTGCAAATCCAATGTTCAGGATTGCAAGAGCTCCCACCATATCAGAAGCTGAGGGGAGGCTAGCTCTCATTCCCAAGGAGTACAACTTTGCAGAGGTGTGTGATATTCTGGAGTTCAAAGGAATGAAGACAGAGTATGAGTTTGACCGCCGTGGAAGCATTTGCAAGGATGCAGATGGTAAGCCAGTCACCAAGTCTACACCACAAAAAACAGGATCAGTTGATCCCAAGTTCCTGAGGAAGTACAACCTCTCTGCTTTGTCCCACCTGTGGGAGTTTGTAGAGGCATTCCTTCCTCTGCACGACAAGCCCAAGGAGAAGGACGGGGACCCCTTCAGCTTTGAATGAATGAAGCTATGGACAAACTGGAAGGCTTCCATTGCTGGCGCCGGGGACAAGTGTTACAAAGACTTCAAACCATTTGGAACTAAGAAACTATTCCAGTTCTTTGGCCTTTATGTCCTACACAGTCTCTGCCCTACAGCAAGAGTGGACTACAAGCTGTGATCCACAAATGCCAACCGTATTGCTGGCAACAACGTCATCCACAGCTCCTTCACCATCAGGGATAAGGATGATTTTCTTGCTTGCCAAGATCTGCAAATACCAAATCCCCCACGGAAGCAATATCCAACCTGGAAGATACAGCTGTTGCTCAAGTGGATGAACATGCAGTGTGCATGGGCTCAGATGCTTGGTCAAAACATTGCAGTTTATGAGCCGGCAATGCAATTCAAGGGCTGTGACATTGACAAATGTTGACAAATGGCGTGTGACCTACAAGAGGAAAGGTGATGGCTTTGAGGCAGACACTCTGTGTGACAAGGGCTATTGCTACCAAATCTACACGAGGAATGATCCAGCTCCTGAGAAGTATCTTGATATGGGCCTCTCTCCCCTCCATACACGGACCATGTGGCTGTTTGACTCACTCAAAGACGAGTATCATCATGTTGGTATGGACAACTTGTACAACTTGGTTATGTTCTCCAAGGCTGTTTTTGCATTCCAAGAGGGTCCTTTGTCATGGAGTAGTAGCCTGCAAAGCCAATCCTGGAATCCCTGACTGTGCATTTCAACAGGAGCTGAAGAACATATGAGCTGAGCGGGAAGCACAGGGTACAGTGAAAGCTGCTATTCTTGAAGGCAATCCGGAGTGTGCCTTCCTTATTGCTTCCAGCGTGTACAATACCAAGCCTGTTCGCTATTTGAGTACGATGACTAGTGTGATTGAGTGGGTGGAGAAAGAAGAAGTAGCTTACAATGTGGACACTGACCAAAAGGAGAAGATGAAGTTCCTGCGTCTCAACCAACTGGACACTTGCAATCGCAGTATGGAGGATGTTGATATTGCTGATCAGCTGAGAGGAGTGTACAGAATTGACTGGCGGGTGCGGAATTGCAAGTGGTGGTGGTCCATCTTGCTTTGGGCCATTGGAGTACTCTTGACAAATGCCTACACACTGTACTTGACTGTCTGCAAGGAAGCAGGAGTGAAGAAGCCTCGGTACAGCATTGGCTATGATTTCAGGTGGGCTGTTGGGGAGTACTGGGTGAACCCTGATGCAGTTGACACAGAAGCTAAGGCTAGAATGTTCTTCATTGCATCTACTCCGGGCAGTGCTAGTGGTGTGTCTCCTTTATCAAGCCAACCCACATCATGTGGATCCACAAGTGGGGAAGACGGAAGCTTCAAGTCTGTTAGAGTGAATGACACAGCACTTGCAGATGGGGGACTTCTAAGTGCAGGTTGAATAGGTGCCTAGACCACTTCCCTTTTCAAACCAAGAGAAGGACTAAGTGCACCATGCATGGCTGGCTTGGACTAAAAAGAGAGGGGGATCTCATGAGATATGCAACATGCAATGTCCACTTGTGTATCAATTGTTATGGTACTTTCCACCGGGCCGCCAATATGCTGATTAAGAACTATGAAAAGCAAGCAAAGAAACAGAAGACTAAATAGCAGGACAAGGAGGAGGAGGAGGATGCCATTATTGTTGTTGTTGTTGTTGTTGGTCCCTGTTGATAGACGCGGATTGCGAAATTTTCTATGTTCAAAAAGCACGATTCGATTGCAACCTTGACCTTGACAACAGCAAGTATTGCTTCAAATTCACCACCCCTTGCTATTTGTGTGGGACTGACGTGGGATTTTGTTGCAGTCTTTGGTGTTTTCTAGACGGGGGCGATGACGATGACGAGTGAAACTGAAAAAGATGCAGATTGCGAACAAAAATCATGATTCGATTGCAATCTTGACCTCAACGACAGCAAGCATTGCTTCAAATTCACCACTCCTTGCTATTTGTGTGGGACCAACGTGGGATTTTGTTGCAGTCTTTGGTGTTTTCTAGGCTGGGGGCGACAACGACAAGCAAAACTCGAACAATTGTGAAACACAATGGACCCGATGTATGAAAATTGCCAGACAATTTCTGCCAAAACTAGCCAAAAAGACCCAACTTTCACACCAGTATGAGTGATAGATTGTTACTTTAGTTGAGATTGATGCCCTTTTATTGACTCCACTAGCAAGAACTCTGACGACAATCGTGTCATCAGGTACCAAAAAACCAAAATTTCAAAAAAGTTGTACACAAATTCGCGTATGACCTCAATCCAATTAAGGGATACACAAGCTGAGCACCAAGACTGACAAAAACAACCTGCACAACAAGTAAGAAATTTAGATTCCACCAGGCAAATAAACATTGAGCAAAATGGTGAGATTAATACAGTAGTATGCACAAGAAATAATGTTCACGAGATGAGGATTTAATCATGTTTCCAAGGAATGATGTGGTTGACGAGCCTGATGCTTGTACTTGTAAATAACTCTACTACTGCTTTAACGTCTTTCACCAACCCAATTTCAACAGAATGGAATATGGTTAACAGTATTTGTGGCGTGGAGAGTACTGTACATACACAACACACACCACCTATTGGAGCCCTAGTACTAGATGCGCAAATCTTGCTTGATTCCTGTTCCTATGCATTCACCCTATGATGTTGGCAACTATAGATACAGCCAGGTGATGGTACTTGCTGCTGTATTATTGTTGGTCCCAATCGGTTAGGTTTGATCCCCCGTGGTAGTAGCTATAATTTAGTCATTGGTTGGTTGGTTGTGAACCTATCTCAATCCTTCCGTTTGTTTCCTCCCAGGAATAACACACACACACACACATGTGTGTGTGAGAGAGAGATGCACCGAGTTGGACATTCACTCTGCATGTACTACTTCACAGGTATGTCTACCGAAGGGAACGAAACAAAACTATCCTAGTCCAATATACAAATAATCACACCAAGATCTAGTCAATCTGCACCAAACCTGCCAGAATTGTATTGCTCTTACAAGGAAAGGACACAACAGGGAGTGTCTACTGTAGTCAATTCATTATCATTATCATTATGATTTGTGTGTGTGTGTGTGTGTGTGTGCGATTTCTCCTTCTGCCCAACACGGCTCGGCTCGGCTCGGTTTGGTTCGATTTTATTTGCGAGTTGGGGCAACAGCAACAGCAACAGCAACAGTTGCCGTGACTGGTTGCACCCCCTTTCGAAAGGAGAGAGAGAGAGAGAGGCAACTGTTCCGGATATTGTGGATTGCTTGATTGCTTGCTGGCGATTTTGCTTCTTCCTTTCGTTCGTAAACGCAGCACAATACGGTGCCATGCGATGCATCGGATCACCTTCGAGCTTTGGAATCCATCCCGGCTGCTCGCTGCTTTGCTGTTTTTCGGATCGGATCGGATCGGCACGTGTGCTTTGCTTCGTTGGATGGGTGGATGGATGCAGTCCTTTAGATGGTGGTTGATGCCGTCGTTGTCGTTGTCGTTGTTGTTGTTATCGTCGCTTCCCGTACCACCAGCTATGCCTGTACCTGCGCCTCTACCCATACCCATACCTCTGACTGTGCGAATGTCCACCGCGCCGCGCCGCGCCCCGCCCGTCGTCTTGTCTCACTATAACCCACAAAACAATCGCTCACAGCTCAATCGACTTGGCGGTGTCCGCCCGCTCCCGCTCGAGTTTCCGCCGCTGCGCCTTCGCCAGCCGCTCCCTCTCCTTCCGCTCGTACTCGGGGTTCTTCCCGACCCCGAACATCGGGCAGTTCTGGCACCCGGCGGTCGGGCAATTGTTGCACCGCGATCCGGCGTTTCCGGAAATTTTCTGCGGGGCCGTGAACTGCGACCCTCCCGTGCTGGCCATGTGGGCGCCCTCGCCCTGGTTGACCAACCGGGCCTGGTTGTTGATCCGCTGCCCGCGGCGGTCGACCTCCAGCGCCACCAGCTCGTTGTACGGGACGTAGTGGATGCAATCTACGGGGCAGGACTCGATGGCGACCGATATGGCCTCCTCGGTGTCCCCCCACTGGTGGAACACCCGGGCCCGGCCGAAGCCCGATTCCATGAAAAAGGTCGACTCGGCCATCGTCGCGCAGTTGGTGCACCCGATGCACGCGTGCTCGTCGACGTAGACCATCTGCTGGCGGATCGGTTCGCCGGTTTCGGGGTCGATCTCGACGCGCGTGTGCGACTCGATCGCGTCGAAATCGGCCTCGTCCAGCACAAAGTCCAGATCGTTTTGCAGGGTTTCACGGTACGCGGTGAGTCCCTCCGGATCGTCCGCGGTTTCCTTCGAGGAATCGACGGCGACACCGAAGGTGTTGCGGATCGTTTCGCCGTCGAACCCCCATTCCTGCATCTGGCGGGCCTTCTCGGCCCGCTCGTTGTCGCGCTGGTTGAACTCGATCTCCTCGGCGGAAATCGATGCCAGCACGTCCAGCCAGGCCTCCGAGTCGTCCACCACATCGGCATCGGAAGAGGCCGGATCGGCGGAAGACGATTTAGTATTGCTATCGTTTTCGTTTTCGTCTTCCAGAGACGCAAACGTCGACCAGGAATCGTCGTTCCAGTCGTTCGGATTGTTGTTGTTGCTGTTGTTGTTGCTGTTCGAATTGGAGGATGTCCATTTGTTGGGATCGTTGCCACTGTCGCTCCAATCGTCCGACATGTTGCGTTGAGTGCCGGTGGTGGAAACCCTCGTACTTGTACTCATTCCGTGCCGGATCCCGATTGCGGACAACGACAAAGACGAAAAGCCAGAAGCCTCGCGGGGAAGCAACAGGACCATCATCGTCGTCATCGTCATCGTCAACGTCATCGTCACCGCCACAAAGGCCGATCGCATCATCATTGTCCGGGTCCAAACATAGGCAGTGTTAGGCATTGGTTGTCGCTTTTGTCGCTTTTGTTTTTGTTTCTGTTTTCGCAAACAGCCTGGGGTTGGCATTGTATTTGTGTGTGTGTTTTTTGTGATCGCACAGGTCGCGGCGTCGTATAGTAATGTTGCTTATGGTTGCTTGTAGGATTGGCCTAGAACGCAATGATATGAATAGAGTGAAATGGAATGGGATTGTATCGTATCGTATCGTATCGTATCGACTCCGGTTTTTGCTTGTCTCTGAGTAAGATTACTTTCTATGGTACCGTCTCATATCTTCCATCGGCAGACTGGACAATAATTGTGAGCGACAATAGGGTAAGAAAAGAAAAGTTTTTTTACGGAACGATCGCTGAACAGTTAATGAACAGTTCCTTCACATTCTTTCGAATTGAATGACTGACTCGCAAGTTTACTACTGCATGAATGACTAATTAGGTTTCGTGACGTCGAACTCTCCAATCCTACCGTAAGATTACGGTACTCGTACGGTAAGTCGTTGAAGGAATGAGAACCGGTTGGTGGCACCGTTTGTTCTTTTCCTCTCAGTGCACAAGATACCATACGTGTACGAGTACGAGTACGAGTACGAGTACGAGTAATAATTACCTGATACTGTTCGATACTCACGAGTAATGTTACGTTGCATACCGTTATGTTACCGTATCATACGTACCGTACCGTATGCCGTAGTTACCGGTAGTCGAAGGCAAGCGTGATGGTTACGTAGTCGGCACAACAAAAGGTATCTTTTCTTTGGGCAAGGATGCGCTTCAATCAACAGTATTTGGGATCTAAAAATCCTCCTACCGTACCGTACGGTATGTACTTGCCCCAACTATTCGTACTGTATTTTTTTTAGATTCGTACCGTACGGTACGTACGAACGAGTACCGGTTGTCGTATGCCTCTAAAAAGGTACTAAAATGAGGTTTATGTATTGGCTAAAAACTAAGATTGTGAGCTAGCTACGTACATTGCACATAAAGAAGCACATGGAGAATTTGGATATGTTCTTCATCCAGTCTTCAAGGTTGAAGACCGGCTTGTGTGGCATTGCTTTTCAGACTAGTCGCGATTCAAATTAAAAATGGGAGGAAAGAATGAATCCCGTACGGTACGAGTAATCTTACCAGTTACGGCTGGTGGACGGTACGAGTACGTACGTAATCTAATCTTACGCAGACGCCGGCTGTCGTCTCGCATGACACTTTCCGCATTGTTCTCCCGTTGGACGAACCCGATCTGAGTCAATCCGAGTCGAGTCGAGTCCAGTCCAGTCCAGTCGGGAGATAACAAGAAAATACAAGTGCTTCAGTACCTACCGTACGAGTACCGGTACCGGGCCGGTAGTTACGTTACATTACAACTTCGTATTTCTGAAGGTATGGAGACAGACTACCACCTACTAGTAACAAGTTTCTCGATGCGTGTCGTGTGCGGCATGGTCTTCTGTTCGAGACGGTTTGACAGTTGCGCCGACGTCCTGTCGTGCACAGCGTTTGCAACGACACCGTGGCCGAGCGGTTAAGGCGACGGACTTGAAATCCGTTGGGTTGATCCCGCGTAGGTTCGAGTCCTGCCGGTGTCGTTTCCTGGCGCGCGCGTTTGTGCCGCAGCGGTTGTCTAGTTCGTACAGTGGTTAGTACCCCGCATTGTGGTTGCGGAAACCTGAGTTCGATTCTCAGACTGGACATCATCACATTTTGCGTTGCCTTTCGGTTCGTTTTGTTTTGTTCGGGTGTGCCATCGGGAGGATATTACACTATCGAACTGCTTGCTATCTGCCAACAACTACATCAATAGAATACAACGCCTCTCCGAACACGCTCCACTGTGTGTGTGTGTGTGTGTGTATGTGTGTGTAGCCATTCGGGATAGGTCATCATCCATTGCGTCGTTCTACTCACGGGAGCAGCAAATTGCAATGTACAGTAGTACTTCGTAGTAAACTATTGGTAGTAGTCATCCCCACAATAGGTTATTAAATTATTGTAAGCAGCACACTGCTCCTGCCGCAGGTCAACTATCGCGCCAAGCAACAACACGATTTGGACATTTGAATTATCCAACACAGAATGAATGTACCGTACGGTAGCAAGGAGGAGGCCCAGCATCCAATCCAATCCAATCCAATCCAATCCAATGGTTGGACGAAAAGTATGGTGGTACGGTAGCGTCGACGAATGCAGCGAGATAGATCGCTCGCACGGCACGAGAGAAAGGGAGAGACGAGGAGACAATCGACCTCGTGCTTTCGTGCCCGCAAGGCTGGCTTGATAACCGGCAAAAAGTGACATCGGCAGGATTCGAACCTGCGCCAACGAAGACCAGAGCCTAAATCTGGCGCCTTAGACCACTCGGCCACGATGTCCGCGGTTACCGCTAGCTCAGCGTGGTTTCGATCCACGGACCTTTGGGTTATGAGCCCAACACTCTGCCTCTGAGCTACTGAGCTGTTAACACTCACGACAATATTTCATTCCATACTCAATTGATTTGCCCGCCATCTCTTGTTCCGGTGGCAACCACAATGATACCGTATGTATGCTACCGTAATTACCGGTACAATCCATTCAAACTGTTGTTGTTCCATTCCAACAGAGGCATCAAGTTCGCTCGTACCCTATAAACCATGCTCTCGGAAGGCATCGAGTAGCGACCGAGGACGTGACGTGACGTGACGTAATGTAATGTAACGTGAATGATCTCAACGCAACGGGCGAGCGGGGGGGGGGATGCCCGATGAGCAACGGGAACCAAACAGATCGAACAGATCCCGAGGCAGGCAAGGCAAGGCAAGGCAGACAAGGCACTTTCCTTCGCATTGCATTGCATTGCATTGCATTGCTTTGCCTTCCAGAGCGGTTCTTCTCCGAAACTCCGCCGCAAGCCAGCGGCGATGATTGGTCGTGCCATGCTTGTAATGTGCGTTGCGTTGCGTTGCGTGTCGACTGAGATACTGTTACGGTGTGGTACTCAACCGCGCTCCGTGGATCCACTCGCGATGGATGGATGGATGGATGGATGGATGAATCGGCTCGTACCGTACTGCGCGTTCCACGCGAAATAGAAACAAAACAACCCTGTATGTGTGTGTGCGTGTTTGTGTGTTTGTGTGTGTGCGTGTTTGTGTTTTGGAACCCCTGGATACACGGAGGATTCGTTCGTTCGTTCGTTCGTTTGTGCGGATGGCATTGCATTGCATTGCATTGCGTTGCATCCCTTTTGCGTTCCACATCGGTTGTAAATAGATAGTCACGACAATCATCGATGTTTTGTTTTGTTTTGTTTTGTTTTGTTTTGTATTGTATTGTGCGTGCGTGCGTGCGCGTGCGTGGGCGTCACGGTGCCGGGAGCAATTTCGATTTCGATTTCGCTGGCTGACTGCTGGCTGCCGGCTGGGTTGGGTTGCGCTCTCTTCCCGGGCATCCATATCCCACGATCCGCTCCGCTGCCGAGTTCGGAGTGTCGCCAATGATTGATCGAAGCAAGCAAGCAAGAAAGCAAGCTGCTGACTTGGATTTATAATATAATACCGAGCCCAACGGGATTCACGGAACAGACCATCCCGTGCTGAGTTATAGTACAATACAATACAATACAATACAATACACCACACCCACCCCGTATACATACAGTAGCACACC
Source organism: Pseudo-nitzschia multiseries (assembly GCA_037355745.1). Taxonomy (NCBI): domain Eukaryota; phylum Bacillariophyta; class Bacillariophyceae; order Bacillariales; family Bacillariaceae; genus Pseudo-nitzschia; species Pseudo-nitzschia multiseries. The sequence continues at coordinate 932,537 of CM074790.1, read as the reverse complement.
GCCGAAGATCGATCGATTTGGATCGCGGTTCCGGTTGGCCGCTCGTAGCGTAGCGTAGCGTTGTTGTTTGTCGAACAACACACTTCGTGCCTGCCTGCCTGGCTGCCTGGCTGCCCGCCAATCCATCGGAAGAATTTGGGCGTTTTCGGAAACGGAAACCGAAAATCCAAGCCCGCGGTGCTGTGCTGTGCGGTACTTTGTTGTGCTGTGCGGTACTTTGCTGTGCTATGCGTCACGGTGCAGTTGTTCTCGAGAACCGGGAGAATCGCCGGATGGGCATGACATAACATAAAATAACATGCGTCCCTGCCCCTGCCAATGCCCAAACTCAACAAAAGGATTCGACCGATCGATCGATCGATCGATCGGTACGTATTGTGATGTGATGTGATGTGATGTTTTGCGCTGAGATGTGTTTCGCCGTTCCGTTCCGTTCCGGATGGGCATGGTAATGAAAAACGATCGCAATTTTGCATCGCACGACGCCGAAGGAGTACAGTGCGCAACGCAACGCAACGCAACGCAACGTAACGCTACGTATCGTACGTGCTGTATAGAAGTAATAGGTAGATGGAATGGGTGCGTGTCGGATTGGAATGGAATGGATTGGATTGGATTGGATTGGATTGGATGCGATGATCTGACACTTTTCGTGAACAGGGTCTTGTATTCGGTACGCGATCGATCGATCGATTCATCCATCGATCAATTCTGATTCATCCATCGAAATTCCAAGGTTTGGTACCGTACCGGCCAACCGACGGTGTCACGTGCTACTGTATTGAATGAAACGCGGAGTGGAGTGGACTGGAGTGGAGTGGACTGGACTGGACTCGACTTTCGTCTACAAATCGGTGACAACATGTACGAACGGACGCAAAATAAATAAATGAAATAATCAGTAGGATCGAGTGTTGTTGTTGTTGTTGTTGTTGTTGTTCTCACACCACTTACACTGCCGGTTCGGTTCGGTTCGGTTAGTACCGTATTTGGCAAGAAAAGAAGAAAAAAAGCGTGTGGGTGACAATCCGATTCGCATGTAACACACTAGGGGTAGAATTTGAGTAGGAGTGATAATTATGAATGGATTAATACTTTACGAAAATGGATGGAAACTTAACAGATAAAATAATGAGCGATCGGGCCATGCCGGCTTCGATCGCTCGTGGATATTCATATAGAGTGTTGTGATATGAATCGTGCGCCTGCCTGGTATCGGTATACCATTGTATACAGATAATGGCTCGCTTCTTAATGATTCTTAAAGTGGTCCCAAGTCTCATTAGTTCGATCGTACGTATCTTTCGAATGGTATCTTGGACTTGTACGGTAGATTGCAGGTACGTACTCGTAGTAGGTACTAAGGTACGCTACCTTGGTAGGTACGACCGCAGTACGTTACAGAGTCCCCCAATGAGTGACTTGAGGATCATTGTTTCGTTACTAGACTTCTTGCATGTCTAGCTCATTGTTTGCCGGTTCATCTTGTGCTGGATGGTGTTCTTTGTATGGGGTCAGCTTTCGAATGTTGACTGTTTCCGTGACATTTGGAGACAGCCTCAGTTTTACTGTGCCATTGGTATGTACTTGCACAATTTGATATGGGCCTTTCTTCTGAGGTTGTAATTTGTCTGGATCTGGTTCTTTCATCCATACCTTATCATCAACCTTGAAAACATGCTTGATGCGCTTGGCATTCTGTCGTAGGAGATTCATGTTGATGCCCTGTTGTCGAATTTGTTGTAGCGCAATGAGATTGGATGTGAGTGGTATGTCCAATAGCATGTCCCTGTTGAACACCAGGGCTCCTGGAGATGAGCCCATAGATGCATTGATTGCGCATCTGGTGGCGTGCATGCAAGTGGCTAATGCATTGTCCATGAGCTGTGTGGCCTGTGTGTTGGTTTGAGGCGGATTCACATGTACTAATATGCGTAGGGTGTCTGCAATGGTATGATGAACCCTTTCGCAGACGGCATTGCTCTGAGGATTTTTGACTGTGGTAGCTACACCCTCAATTCCATAGGCTGCCAGTGTATTTTGGAATTCGTGGCCTAGGAATTCTCCACCATTATCATAGACACACTTGACTGGCCTTGGATATCTGGATAACCAGCAGTTGGTGAACTGGTTGGAGACATGTTGACTTGATTTATCTCTGATGCGAATGATTTCCAGCAGGTTGGTGACTGGGTCAATGCACGTGAGAGCCTTGAAGTTGTAGACTTTTCCTTGGGCTGTTACTTTCCATGGTCCAATCAAATCCACATGTACTTCACTGAATGGTGCCAATGGCGCTTGCTTGGGCGCCAGCAATCCATAACTAGCATTTCTGCTCTTGTACTTGATGCAATCATCCGGGCATGTGTATTCTTGGCACAGTTTCGCAAGACGTTCCACGTGGAACCTGGCGGCTATTGTTTGGTTGAGCCTGGTGGATCCACAGTGCCCTAATAGTAGATGGTACCACTTGAGCAGTTGTGGAGCAAGGGAGGTTGGAATGTAGATTTTCCATTCTTCTGTGGTTTCTGCTTTGGAGTAGCACGTGATTTCCTGATTACCAAGTTGTTGTTTGAAGAAGGTTGGTAATTGCAGCTTGGCCGGTAGCGTGTCGTCGTTCTGTTGATGTTGAGCAATATTGGTGTAATTCACTGGGCATTCCATCTCCTGGAGTGTTGGCAGGTTGACCAGACACTCATTGTTCAGTAGACATGAATATAATTCATCGTCTGCGTCATGGCATAGGTTTGGGAATACCTCTGGGAATTCTTGTAGAAAGAGCTCTTCATCTGCTTGTTCAGGGACGTCTAACTTGAGAAAATCGATTAAAGTTCCTTTGCCTTGCTTCTGTTTCTCCCCCACTGTAGGTGGATCCATCCTGGGTAATCTTGAGAATGCATCCGCGAGTACATTCTTGGGTCCTTCCACATAATTCCACTTGAGGTTGTATTCCTGGAGAAAGAGATTCCATCGGAGCACTCGCTGTGGAGAGAGGGTTTTGAAGGTGAGATTCTTGTGGTCTGTGTAAATGTTGAGTTCACAGCCTAAAAGTAGTTTCCTGTATTCCTTGCAACACAAGACTATTGCAAGTAGTTCCTTTTCCGTTGTAGTATAATTCTTCTGAGCTGCATTCAGCTTCTTGGACCAATAAGCAATTGGTTTTCCCTTTTGTAGGATTGCTGCGCCAAGTTGTAGATCTGATGCATCTGTGTAGATATCGAATGGTAGATTCAGATCTGGGTATGTGTTCAGCGCGTCACTTGCTATCATGGCTTTCATTTCTTCAAAGGCTTTTTCCTGAGCCAGCCCCCATGTGAAGGCCGATTTTGTTGTTGTTTTAGGCTGCCCATTGGCAGTCTTCTTGGGGGTTCCCGTGAGTTCAAACAAAGGAGAGAGGACATGTGATCTTCTCGGCCACATATCCCGGTAGTAACCAACAGCACCTAGAAAGGACTTGACTTGAGTGATTGTTTTGGGTCTGTCCATTCTCAGAATAGCTTCAATTTTCTTCTTCCAAGGTTTCACGGCTTCTGGAGTCATCCAAAATCCGAGAAAGTCAGTTTCCTGTACAGCCCAGTCGCATTTGAGAGGGTTGCACTTGAGACCATTTTCATTCAGGCGTTGCAGAATTGTGTCCACTGTTTGCATGTGGTGGTTGAAGGTGTCATTTGTCCAGATTCCAATGTCATCAATGTAGACGGTGCAGTCGGTACCTTGCAAAATGTCCTCCATCAGCTGTTGCGCGACATCCGGAGAGATTTTCACGCCCATTGGCAGTCTTTGGTATTCATAGCAGCCATATGGTGTTACAATTGTGCATAGTTTCTTGCTTGGTTCATCCAATTCAAAACAGTAGTATTGCATAGACAGGTCAATTTTGGTGAAATGGGTGTATTTGCCGCGTCGATGCATGATGTCCTGAATTCTTGGTATTGGATATGGTCTTCTGACTAGCAGTTCATTGAGTTCTCGAAAATCCGATACCCAACGGACCCTGTTATCCTTCTTTGGAATGATAAAAGTAGGAAATGCCCATTCAGCTGGGCCATCACATCTTTTGAGGACCCCATCATCTACCAGATTCTGGAGCTCCCTTTTGAATAGTTCTTCTCGTTTGTATGCGACTGCATATGGCTTCTTGTGGACTGGCTTGGCATCGGGCTTCAGTTTGAGTGAGATTTTCTTGTGCGGGTATTTTCCTAATTTGCCATTGAAAACGTTTGGATATTTGGATAGGACAGCTTGGAATTGTTGTTTTTCTAATACTGTCATATGCGATTGCTGTTCTGCCACTGATGTTGGATCCGTAGCTTCATATGCTCTGTCAAGGATGATGGGCGCCGAAGATACTGCATCATGCACAAATAGCTCAGAATCAATGGATTCCTCCAGTAATGCTTGAAAATATGCTTCTTGCAGATTTGGAGTAATATCAAAACTGGCTGTTTCGCGCATTGGAATTTGTCGGTTGTTCCATAGAATCATGCTGGACTCAAATAACAAGTTGATGTTGGTGCTGCATAGGAAGTCTCGACCGAAGATAATATCATATCTGCATGATTTGGATTCAAATAATCTGGCCTCACAACGCTCGATTGTTGTGTTCCCAAATTCTTGTAGCTTGAGATTCTTCATTACGACAAACAACGAGGTGTCGAATGATCCATTGGCTGTGGTTGTGATGGTTCTTGTTTTGGATTGAATTGGTAGAACTCCAAAGGGAAGTGCCCTTTTGTTGACGAGGGTTGTTGTGCTGCCGCTGTCGAGTAGGGCAAGCATTGTTTTTGTTGTTTTTACAGGAATGCCTTGAATGTATTGGATGGTCGTTAAAACAATAGGAGCCACATCGCTCTTATGTTTGGTAGATACGGGGTATTCCGTTTTTGGTTGTAGGGTCTTTGCTAGACTCGAGGTCCAGCTTGTTGCCGCTGCCCCATTCATTTGGTCATTTGTACCCGTAACCGCGTTGCGATTATTGTTGTTGCCGATCGAATCGTCATTCAATTCAGCTGTGTTTTTGGCTTCTGTACCCATATTTTTCTTTTTACCGACGCGTTCATCCATGAACTGGACTCGTCGTGAGCTCTTGTCAACATCAGATGTACGTTCTGTAGGTTTCTCCCCTTCTGTGGAGAGAGTTCCTCCTGCGAGCCCAATTGGCTGTGCCAAATTGGCATCCAGGTCCTGTGGAGCTGGAGGCAGGGTGACTGCTCTTGTTTGGCCTCAGGGAAGCCAAATTTGCTCACCGCTCTGCACGCTGTGTTCTGCTTTGCCTCCATGTTGTTGGAGGAAGGCTTCCTTTGCGCGCTGCATGTGTGCTTGGAATGATTCATTGCTGGCTGTGGTAGTCTTGCCTGCTGAGTCATTATTGTTTTTCTTGTTGTCCGCGCGTTGTTTTTTCTTCTGTTTGGAGTACCTGTTCTTGGGACATTCAGACCAATCATGGTGGTGTCCGGGAATGCGACAGGGATTAGAAGATTTTTGTGCTTGGTTTTTGTTGTTGGTTTTGCGTTTGGATTGGTTGGCATTGTTTCCAGGACGTCTCCCTTGTTTTTTGCCTCCTCCATTCCTTAGCTTGGACTCGCGTTCTCGACTGGACATATATTCCACAATTTTCTGGATGGATGTTTCTGCAGTGATGCCACCATGAATTTGTCCATATTGCTCAACCCACAGGTTGGGGAAGGTGTGGAGCAGTATTGTTGTTTTGTTGATTTTGTTGAGATTTTGGCCATGACCTTGCAGCTTCTCAGAGTATCGAATGAGCCGGTTGATGCGCAATGCATGATCCTTGGCGGTGGTATCATGTGGTTTCTTGCATGCCTCACTGCGGATGTAGGTTTGCATGATGTCTTTTGCATCCCCTGCATCGCAGTAGTGTTCTTGAATGTAGTCCTTGATTGCTTCTTCATATCCTTCAATATTCGCTGGATAATTTATATCGTTGTTGTCGTCGCGGGTTGTCTCCTGCCATTTGCGCTGTGCTTCCGGGCATAGAATCTTGGTGAATGATTCATAGTACCGGTCTTCAGAGAGTGGCAGGGTGCTTGCCGCGATGAGAAAAGCTTCCTCACAGTACAATAATTCTTCCAGGCCCCCGTCTTCTGAAAAGATGGGCACCTTCCATTCCTGTGAATTGCCATCGGCATCATAGACTTTCAAAGTGGCAAGTTTGTTCTTAGTCCGGTCAAAACTGGAATCATAGGTGATTGGTGGTTCTCGATGCAATCCGGTTGACATGGTTGATACTTGCCTGGTTTGATATTCAGATTGCTTATTTTGTTTGATTTCGGTGTTTTCCGATGATTTCGATGTTCTCGATGCAGAGGCAGGAATTTGATTAACAATGTCGAATTGGCGTGAGACCACTCTTGTTTCAGTAGGTTATTTGTTAGCGAAAAACCGTTGTCGTTCGAAAATTCGTTAGCGAAAAATCGTTGTCGTTCGAAAAATTCGTTTCGAAAGTTCGATCGTTATTCTACAGTAGCTGTAAGAGTAATTACTGTGTAACACACTAGGGGTAGAATTTGAGTAGGAGTGATAATTATGAATGGATTAATACTTTACGAAAATGGATGGAAACTTAACAGATAAAATAATGAGCGATCGGGCCATGCCGGCTTCGATCGCTCGTGGATATTCATATAGAGTGTTGTGATATGAATCGTGCGCCTGCCTGGTATCGGTATACCATTGTATACAGATAATGGCTCGCTTCTTAATGATTCTTAAAGTGGTCCCAAGTCTCATTAGTTCGATCGTACGTATCTTTCGAATGGTATCTTGGACTTGTACGGTAGATTGCAGGTACGTACTCGTAGTAGGTACTAAGGTACGCTACCTTGGTAGGTACGACCGCAGTACGTTACATCGCAGTGGTAAACAAGGATCATTGCTGTAGTCGTAGTCGTAGTCGTAGCCGTGTTTGTGCGCGATGAGTGTGCCGGAGGAGAATCATCATTCCCCCCCCGCCTCATTTATTATGGAACAGGGGGAGGTGCAAGATCGCGGCAAGCATCGGCAGTCGGAATCAGAAACGATATTACTATTATTAGTCCTAATTATCATGGTGTGTCGTGGGGCAGTGGGCAGTACTCGTAGTGGGCAGCTCATCGGGACATGGAATTGGGATACATACCGGTACCATACGTCGGAAATACCACAATTGTGGTATTTAGCCTGGGACTACTGTGGCACATAAGTAGAAACCGGTACGCTTAATGGTACATACCTCTAATGACTATTTCTACTGTTTTTTCTCTGTAGAAATCATGTCGTACCCCTAAAAAAACATGTGTACCGGTCGAATTTCCATACACAGTATTGTTGCATTTTTAGTGGTATAAGACTCCGTGTAACTCTTAAGGAAATATCACATATACCACAAGTACTTTAGATGACTGTTGTTCCTTACTCTGTTTCTTTCTAAGAAAACTCCCCGGAGGTGCTTCAAAAAACTCGCTAAAATTTCTCACTTGAATATCGATCGAATCAAATATTGAATATCAAATATCATTGAATACGACGAGTAAGTACTACCAAAGAAGAACAATACAACAAGCAACCAAGAGGAGCCAACGCCCAAACAAACAGCAGCGCAGACGACAATGGTGGCTCCCACGACCACCGACGCTGCAAACCTAGCGCTTATGGAAGCGGATGCTGAGCAGCAAGATGAAGAGCAAGAGCAAACCACCAGAGGAGGACGAGGACGACAACGACGACGAGGACGAGGACGAGGACAGGGACGGGGACGAGGATTGACTGGAGGAACAACAAGAGGACGCGGATCGACTGGAGCAGGAAGAGGACGCGGATCGACTGGAGCAGGAAGAGGACGCGGATTGACTGGAGGAAGAGGACGAGGACAAGGACTAGCAGCTTTGCGTGTCCAAGCAGCAGCCGGGCAAGCAGCAGCTGCGCAAGCAGCAGCCGCACAAGCAGCAGCAGCACACGAATTAGCAACAGCACAAGCAGCAGCCATAGCAGCTGAAACAGCTCGGGCGGGACGGATCCCTGGAGCAGCAGCAGCAACAACAACAACGACGCAATCTACTCCAAGACCCAACCGTATCATGCCAATCACTGAAAACTCAATCAATGCCCCAACCCAGCTAAAGAGATACTACTCTATCTTTTGCAACTTCATGGAGCACAAGACAGGTCACGAATTCGCTGATGACAAAGTATTTACGATTGAGGAGAAAGCAGCAGTGACACCAGAGGATGTGTACAAATCCATGGTGTTGAAAGCATATGGAGTGGAGAATCATACTGGCAATGACAATCTAACCTTTGCGAGATCTTCAACTTTGGTGTACTGTAAGAAAGCTATCTCCCAATTCATGCTATCCCAATCAGCATGGTGCGAAGCAACTCTCAGGGGGAATCCAACAAAATCGCGGAATGTTAATGACCTTATCAAAGCTGTTAACAAGAAAGAAACTAGAGGCAGTGGAGTGCCAAGCTGCGCTGATCGGGAGTGTACTTCTGAAGAGTTTATGCAAATAGTGGACATGATTTTCACCCAATCAGGACAGCTGATGGAAAATCTTCGTCACCAGGCAATGCTAAAGTTCCAGCTTCATCTTATTGCTAGAATGGATGACACGGCACATGTGCAGAAGAAGAACTTGCAAAAGAGCCTACGATTCCCACAGTATCTTTGCATCAGATTAAAATGGTGTAAGAATGTTCAAGATGAAAGGAACTGTCCTCAGCAGCTACTAATTAGATCAATTAATTCAAAGTATTGTGTTTTGGTTGGGCTGGCTGTGTTCCTAGAAAAATGGCTTGCTTCGGGGGAAGGCATTACCAGTCAGTGGCTATTCAGTGATGGCACAACAAATGCTAATGATCCAGAAGATTTGCAGGCTGAGGAAGCGTGCCACCAGAAACACGCATATGCAGACGCAGTGTCAGCCTGTATTAAGAGTTCTGCGTTCAAACGCAAAGGACCAGGTAAATTAGGAACACACTCTATTTGAAAGTATGGTACCAGCAAAGCCCGAATGTCAGGGGCCAGATATGAGGATGTAGATTGTCGCGCAAGATGGAAGAATCCCAATATGCAAGGGAGATACACAGCAGCTCAATTGGATTGGCCTGATATCACGGCAGCTGTGAAGCTTTGTGGTGGAGGCCCCTGTATTTACAAAGCAGTGGAGGGCAGTGGTGTGACAAACGATTGGCTAGGGAGTGATGTTGTGCCAGCAATCAAGGCCCAGTTTGGTCCTGGAGTTGCTAGGGTTCTTGGGCTGGCATTGCTGTGGGCAACGTTTGATGCGCATGCAGCAGATTTGGTGTCTTCGGATATCAGACACCAAGTCACAGCAAAGTACATCCAACTTGAAGCTGGGCTTGAGGATGGGGTGAATCCAGTAAAGAAGGTGATGATCTTTGCATCAGAGCATGGAGGGTGTGTTAGCCTTGATGAGATAGAGGATAACATGGATGATTGGATGACGCGGTCTGGACAGCAGTGGAGAAACAGTATCTATGCCAAGCTGTCCTCTAATCAGGTAGAACTTGGGGAGCTGAGGAACTTTGTCATCAGTAACATGGCTCAGCTGAGCCGGCAGAATAGAACAATCGAAAGGCTTATCCGTCACCTAGCTGCAGCTCCAGCGCGTCAAGTTGGAGGGGTAGTAACCCTTGGCGGTCAGCCAACTCGGCTTGGTACTCCCCGTGTGCAGCCCCCAGCATTGCTTGGAGACTATCCAAGGTCCCTTGCTGTGCTCTGGGATGAGTATGTGAATGGAATAGGAGGGAGGAAGCCTGCAAGGGAGTTTAGCCGGCATGAGCAAGGCGTCAATAGATACAAGTACACATGGCGACTTGTTGTTTGGAGGGTGATTCAAAAGCTCTTGGACCGGGGGCTCAATCTTGCAACAGCAATCAGTCGGATTCACTCTGTGTATGGAAATGTATCAGTGACTAGATCATCAACCAGCTTCGAAAGGATGAAGGTCGTGGAGGGAACAACAGGCTGTATTGGTAGGCGTTGGTGGTGTTGTCGGCGGCGGCGTTTGGTTTATTGTTGTGTGTTGGTGTGTGATGGCGTCGTTGATCTTGCTGGAGAGCAAACCCCCCTTCTTGTTGTTGCTAGGGGGGATTTTCCCTGTAGATTTTAGTGCAGTGTAACACGTTGGTTGGCACCTAAGTCCAATTGTAATGAAGCTCGCCCTGCTTGCTCTTCTTCTTTGTATCGATCCATTGTCATTGTTGTCATCTAGTTGTTCAGTTGACAACACAACCGAATAATTTTGCTCCAGTGCACCTCTAGTGGTTTTGGATCCCTCTTTTAAGGAGTTGTAATAGAGTTTTTCTGTGGTCTTTGTAGCCTGAGTTTCTATCTGGAGCAACGGTGTTGTTGTTGTTGAGTTTATTTTAACTAACTAACTAACTAACTAACTAATTGATCGATTTGATTTGATTCCTCGTCTTCACTACTATCCTTCACTACTACCGATTTGGTTTGTCTCCCGATTCCTTGTCATGTCTAACTAATTGTCGTCAAGGAATCATTGTTGCTGCTGCTGTCACTGTCATCACTGCTGTAGCTGTGATGCTGATGACTGTTTACTTTTCTTTTGAGCTTCCCCCCTTCAGTAACATTAGTAACTTGGGGAGTAGCAACCTGTGGAGTAATAGGAGGTGTAGTACGGCCACGACCGCTACAGCCACGACTGCTACAGCCACAGCCACTACAGCCACAACCTGCTGCTGCCGCCGTCGCCACTAGGAGGAGATGTCAATCTCGTATGACCGACGCCGCCACTACCACTACTACTACCACCGGCGCCAAGTTGAGCAAGGAGTGCCTGCATCAACACCTTCCTCTCTTCATCTGTCTTTTCCTGTCGTCATTGCTGTTGTTCCAATGCCTGCTGTTGAAGCTTTAATACTTATTGAGCAAATGCATTCATCATCTTTGATTTGTCTCCTTTGCGATTGTAATGTCTCTTCTTGCTAGTACTACTAATGGTACTAACTTCTTTGAACTGTGTAACTTCTTGAGTTCCGGGTTGTGTTAGTTGAGTTGGTTGACCAAGTAGAAGTGGTTGTTGTGTTGGTTGAGTTTGTTGTCCAAGTAGTATAAGTGGTACTGGTTGAGTTGCAACAGCAGGAGGAGGAGCAGGAGTAGACTCATCTGTTGTAATGTCATACCTATCTTCTCCACCTGTAATGCGCGATTTAGTGCCTTTCATCTGGAAGAGTTCCTTTGCCTCACTAATGTCCCATCTCATGGTTGGATTGCCTGTTGGTGCCTTCTTCTTTGGGTGCAATCGACTGGTGAATTTGTTGCAAATGGAATCTATCAGCATCCCTTCCAGGAAATTTTTTAGCATGCAGGCAGGTCTGCGACATCACCCCAGTCATCTGTTCCACATGGTAGTATAGCTCTAATGGCAGCAACCATGTTCTACAACTCGGCCTTGGTGTAGTAATTGCCGATACCGGCTGGCTTTCCTGCCTCCAGCCGGCATGATTGTTACTGTTGTCGGTCAAAAATACACGTACTCTACTTACGTACATTCTACAGGAATAATATCCATTCTACACTTGAAAAGTTACTTATACTCCTACAGAGATAAAATGACTTCAAGTATCAAGATATCTACGTCACATCATGTGTTCTCTGTCTTATGACGAATTACACATGATCGACAACCGGTTTAGACATCCCTACTTACAACACTAACACAGGGATACCGGTCGAATACAGTAAAATACACAGTAACAGAGCAATCTCATGATATGCTCACATCTCTTTAAATTTAAAATGTTCGTTATACCTATCCGGTCGATTTTTAGAGTAACAACAGGTTATAGAGCCCTTATACCTTCCACTAACAAGTGGATACCTTAAGCTACCTATCTCCGCCCCGTACAGCACCTCCACTGTCGGTTACAGCCAGAGTATACTTGGTACGGGACTCGGCGACGGGCTGTATCAATAGACCTCCCCGTTCCTTTCTCCTCCTCCTTACTTGCGTATCAAGGGGTGTATACAGATCCTTCTACCAAGAATCTTCTTCTGTAATACACAACCAAGCGCACGGATCAAGGGGTGTATCTACAGAACAGTCTACCAAGAATCTCATTCTGTAATACACATCTAAGGACGACGATCGATCGAACGATTACGATTACGATTACATTAATACCAGATAAAGACCATCGCCGTCTTTAATATGAAAGCCCATTGCACCGGACACGCCGATTGCAATCCCCATCATTTTCTTCCGCGTCCATCATCCCCATAAAGGACCATCAACGCCCATTTGATAGTGCTAAGCACCACTTCAAACAACTTCCATCACTGATAACGCCGACGCCACCTTTGACGCCGACGATTATCTTCTTCCTTCATCGGAACATCCTTTCGGTTATTTCTGCACCTTCGCGGATCATTCCGCGATAATCCATCACTTGCTCTGCGAAGCGCCGAGCAATTCCAATCAAACCGCAACAGACCGCACCTCCGCGGATCATTCCAACTGTCTTTCGACAACCACCGTCGATATTTCTTCGCTCTCCTCTCCTTGAACGACCCACGCCGTTGAATACATCCATATCTACCCCGTTTACATCCACCGGTTAACCAGAGACCACCGACAATTGTTTTTAGGACGACGGCCTACACAGTAATTCGTCTAAAACACACGTAAATCGCTTCCCCTCAAGCGAATCCCGTTCTCCCTCCAGCCAAGTCAACAGGAATACGGCCGCCAACTAAACAAATAATCGCATTCTCGCAACGACGATTACCAAGGTTAATTCGTTTTGTTCCCACGATCACGGCACTCCGCAAAACCAAACGCCGGAACAATGACGACAACGACGACCATGCCGCCACCAACTGCATTTGACTGGAATCAGATCCAGGACATTGCAATCCAATTTGGAACATTCAACGCCAAGGACAATGCCCACAAACATGAAGCCCTCAACCAAGCATTCGCCCACTGTCTAGAGTACATGGACAGCCTATTCATCACAGACGATGATGCCGAAGGACCCAAAACACTGGCTCCTGATCCGGTCACCATGCTCAGGGAAATCATTGTCAACGCAATCATGGATATCATCCCCTCCAGAGAACGAACTGCAGTCAACAAAAGACACATATCCAGGCTTCTTGCTGATGCCACTTTCTGGTATGTCGCTCCAAACCAATCGACAAAGAGACTCAGAAACAAACACTCGATGGACAAGGCAGGAGAACTCCCTATCAAAAATGGACAAGACACCATCTTCATAGAAATCAGAGCAACACACTGGGGATTCAAACCAGATTGGGATGCAATACATTTTGGCGAGATCTATGACACCAACATCTACAGTTTCCCTGACGCAACTCAAAACCGATATGGTAAAAGCAACACCCATGACGCTACAATGGTAGCAGAGAAAACTGCCGACGCCTCCAGGGCCAGATTTGCTAATTTACAACAACAAAAATACATCACACCAAAGGCCGTCCCTCTCCAACGCACGTACATCAATACCACAGCACGCATTCCTCCGGTGTCTGCCGACCCGGGTCCCCTTCAGTCAGTTGGTCCAATTGTCGATACTCCCTCCGTCAAAGCTCCCCATGCCACCTTGACTTGGACTTATTCTCCCCAAAGTGAATTGGTCTGATTCCGCCGCGTCCTCTGTGACTCCCTCCTATGTGTCACATCTTCAAGCCCTCCTGATCACAAGGATAAGTCTTCCATTGTGACCACACCATCTGTATTGCCATCTGCACAGCCTCGATTTGATCATCATTCTGCTCCACCTTGGAAACCAACCAACTTCGTATGGACCTTCAATCCTCAGGATGACATTGCCACACTCCGGCGCTTGACAAAATCAGTTCCGCCACCCTCACCACTACTCCCATCTGCAGTACTGGATGCGGGCACTGACCCTCCAAACGCCGCTCCTGCATACATCCGATCATTGCAATCTCCATGCCATCATCAAATTTCCTCCAGACCAAACCATCAACCGGTCCTCTTGCGAATCACCAAACGGCACCGCGATGCTCTCAAGATCAAGCTGTACCAGCTACATGCGAATATCTTGTCTATGAATTGGTTTCATGACAATAGCGACTGACCGCTACTCGGTTTAATTCTCCAATTCACATATGGTGTCGTCTGAGCACCTACCATCCGGTAAGATCTCCTCCAGATCGTTGTGAAACCGCTGTTGAGCGCCTCACTTCCAATCTCCCTCGATTGTATCTCCGGCGCATTTCTATGATTTGATCTATGATCACACGGTTCCTTGATCCGATTATATGATTCGACTGTGTTTAGGTTATATCAACCTTTCGCAATCTCCCTTTTGTTTCTACACCCATGGAATTCGATGGAACCATGGAATTCGCCCAACAGTTTTGTATCATTGGCAACCATGGTATTCTATTGAACCATGGAATTATCTTCTTTAAGTGTGAATCCAGGGGTGTGTACCTGAATTGAGGGGTGTGCATCCGAATCCAGGGATAACATTGGATGACTGCATGGCGCTCAATTTGGACGTGCACATGCACAAATTCCAGATTTTTTCTTTTCTTGATACACTTAAAGAAATTTACTTATACATCTCCGGGCGTTTATGTACCGTGCTCCAAGGCTACGCGCAATTTCCAGTATTGAGATCCCACTGAAAACACATCACTGAACCGACTGATAATTCACCACTCCTCCACTCCGTGCCGAATCAAGGGGTGTGTTGCCGGTTCCGACGAATTCACGGAACTTACTTAAAACACAGAGATGATTCAAAGCTTAATTAACATGCGAGCTAGATGAGATCTAATACAAAAGGAATCTACTAGTCGGCTTTGGACCCCGTTCTTCAATCCCTGACTTGATATTCTCCTTGCATTCCTTCAGATCAATCCTCGTCTACAGCATCCAATAATTCCGTCCCAACTCTGGAATAATGTTTCATTCAAGCAGTTGCAATTGCTACTGACCGATCATATTGATTCCGATCTCTCAATCGTATTCCACACTCAACCGATTGCTATTTGATTCTGGAATCCATAGATCTGCTTCCTACCAAGTTGAAATGAATCTACTTATCGAGTCTCTATGCGTCAATTCTGATTGCCCAATCCCATCCTCCAAGATATGAATCTCCTACCAATCAACATCCATCCCCTCCAATTCCATTCGTCTCTACGACACGTCTCTTTCCGATTCTACGATAAGCCAATCTCTCCTTTGCAAATATGACTCCCATCTGTTGAGATCCACAATCGATCCTTCCTCTCCCGTTCAATCAATCCATCTCACCAGTAATCAACTCGTTTGATTCTATTCGACGATTGAATTGAACCTACGACTGAAATCTATTTCGAACATTCCACTTTGTCCCTACGATTTATGATCCATTCTTCTTGTTTGTTATCCCATCCGCGATACCCCACAAGCATTCCTCTTCTCTCCCATTTTGGATTCCACCATGATCGATTCTGTCTTCCTCTCCTCCACGGACACGTCTCTTCGCGATTGAACGATCCGTCCCCCCTCTCCATCAACGTTTACTCTGCGATCTCTTCTTCTCTTTGATATCATTCCACAATTGAATCTAAGACCATCTACAATCAAGCTTCTATGAATCAATTCGGATTCTCCAATCCACGTTTCATTCCAAGACCCATCACTTGCCTTCTCCTACGATCAAACGATTGATCCAATCTCCACGATCGTTTGATTCTAAATCTATGGCTTGAAGCAGTCAATTCAATCCAATACAAGATCACTCATGGCTCTCCCCTCTGTTGAGACCCTCAATTGAATCTTCCGCTCCAGCTCAATTGATTCGCCTCATTCGTTTCGTCCATGGCCCCTATCTACGAGATTCTCCAATCATATCGATTCCTACTGCCTCCTACGACTTGATGATTTGCTAGCCATCCAATCGATTGTTTCTCATCCTTTGACGATTTTGATTCCCCGATCTATTCTTCTTTTCAATTTTGATTGATCATTCTTCTACCATCAATCAACCGTCTTCGATGCTGCTCACTCCACTTTTACGATTCACCAATCCGTTCGATTCTCCGCCTCCCGAGTCTCCTTTCAAGCATACGTCAACCTGATTCAGGCTGACGCAATTGACTTTGATTCTCAACAAAGAATTCACATCGTTGCCTTCAACAAAGAATTCACATCGTTGCCTTCCTACGACACTAAATTGCATTCCGATCTCTCAATCGTATTCCAGTTTCATTTGGTTTATCCTTTGGTGGTTGATCCCTCTATCAACTGCCGATCACATCTCCTCCACGTTTGATTCGATTCTTTAACCTTCTCTCAAACGTTCGATTTTTCTTCTTCCCCACGATTTACGATTGATCGACACTCAATGTATTTCAAACCTGGTTCTAAGACCAATCTCCGATTAACCTTCGACCACTACATACTCAAGCACCTCTCCTTCCTCATTAATGTCTCATGCTTCTCCGTTACGCGGTATCAATCTCTCGGTTCTACGATTACGATCTTTCGATTTGATATCCAAGCTCATACTTAAGTTTTTTAGAGTTCTGCAAGATGGAGAACCGACTTGTAATCCAACACTCCTTTCATCAATGAGTGTTGAATCAAGGGGTGTGTTGTCGGTCAAAAATACACGTACTCTACTTACGTACATTCTACAGGAATAATATCCATTCTACACTTGAAAAGTTACTTATACTCCTACAGAGATAAAATGACTTCAAGTATCAAGATATCTACGTCACATCATGTGTTCTCTGTCTTATGACGAATGACACATGATCGACGACCGGTTTAGACATCCCTACATACAACACTAACACAGGGATACCGGTCGAATACAGTAAAATACACAGTAACAGAGCAATCTCATGATATGCTCACATCTCTTTAAATTTAAAATATTCGTTATACCTATCCGGTCAATTTTTAGAGTAACAACAGTTACGACCGATGGTAGTGGTGCTGGTGTTTCTTTTTCTTTGAATGGAATGGATTTGTCATCCGATGAATCGTCCTCCTCTACTAGTGAAGTAGTGTCTGCTACTACTACTACTACTGACAAATCGTCTACTCATAATCTAGCAAGCACAACAACAAGAGCAGCAACAGTAGTACGTGTAGGATAACATTGATGGTGCCCCCGCCCTGTCTAATGTGCTGGAGAGACAACAAGTCGTTGTACTGTTGTTGCTGTTTGCTGTTTCTTTCCAGACTTTTTTTGTTCCAGACTGTTTGCAATTTTTCAGCTGGCCAAATTTAGCGATGATTACCAAAAAGAGCATGCCAGCAACGGAGGTGCAAGAGGTGCACATGATGCGCTGGGTGACCGGAAGTATTTGATTTTAGTAGTATGATTTTGAGATTGTTCCACCAGCATGCGTTCGAGTTTATTCTGTTTTTCTTCATTCAATAAAGTTTTGAAGGTCGAGATGGTCTCCTCGACTGCCAAATTATATTCAATAGTTAATAAATCTATGCACTATGATGATGTGAATAGATTTAGTATTGCTTTGGTTGCAAACAACTTTTATTACTTTATCATTGGTGGGAACAGAATCACTCGTTGCAGTCAAAAAGATCCGTAGGGAAAAAGACCAAAATGGTGACATCGAGGGGATTCGAACCCCCGCCAATTAAGACAACGGCCTTAACGTTGCGCCTTAGACCGCTCGGCCACAATGTCGCAGTTGCTTTCGCTGTTTGGGAACCAAATTTTCCACTTCATATTCGTAGTACGTACAGAGAGACAGGCCATCGTTTTGCGATTTTCAGCACCGAGCACCGTCACGCATCATCAGACCGGAAGCAATCAAAGATCGATCTGGTGCACCCATACTACTATTATTTTTTATCCTTCGGTTGTGTGCTGTGTGAGACGTCACAAGACTTCACTTGCGATCGATCCAGGACGAACCGAAGAACTTCACTCTTCTCTCGGGTCGTACCGTACCGGTACCGTACCGGTACCGTACCGGTACAACGGTAAGATTGCTCGTACATCATACCGTCTCGGCACGAGTACAGTACGAACTATTCGTAGTAATACCGTATCCACAGTGCATTGTACTACCGTACAGTAAATTGCCCAGTACGGTATAAGTACGAGTACTACGGTTCGTAGTCGTTCACTGCATGAATCAACAAATTCTACGTGAACCGTCGAACATGTGATAGGAATTTTGTAGTACGTACCATACGGTACGGTACTATGTACCGGTACATGATCTCACTGCAAGGAAGAATGTTCTATCGTACGGTAGGGTAATATAGCTTACTATGATACGACGTACAGTACGGTATTATTATTACGGTGCGATGATCCAGATGGCTTACGGTACGATACTCGTACCGTTACGGAGTTTCCATCGAAATCGAATTCTGTCGTATCGGAATTTCCAAACGGAACCAGGAAGAACGAATTATGGTAGGAATATGTTTGTTCGGTACGAGTACCGTACATACGGTACGGCACAAATAACTAACAGTAATTCTTACATACCGGTATCTTCCGAAATTTTGTAGGGGGATTTATTCGTAGTTTCTGTTTTTACGCGTCGCTGGCTCGATCGCATCGGGATCACAGCGACAACACGTCACACTCAAATTCAACGAATGAATCTATTCTGGTGGGCCCTGTTATTACGATTAATTGTTCGTTTCGTTTTGATTGGATTGGAATGGATTAGATTAGATACGCAACTAAGATTACCGTACGGTACGGTACGGTATGAGAAGATTCAATATTCTCATCGGTGTCAACAATTCCGACCGTTAAGCAAGATTCCGAGTAATATGTTCGTACCGGTATTCCTACCGGTACGTACCGGTACGACAATTTCTTATGGTACGTGTTTCGAATTACAGTAGATTTTTTAATACTGAAGACTACTACTTCTATTAATGAAAACCCGCTGCAACGTCGCGATATTTTTCTTGTTTTCGTACAGGCGATGGCGACGGCGGACGAGTTCTACTACCGGTACATACTCGTACTACTTTGTTCCAAAATAATGATGTTCTTTGCATCAATTCTGAATTCTGTTTCGACAAAAAGTATCATTGTTCATCTGTCTGTATTATTGTTACTCGTACCCATCGTTCATTTCACTTCACTTTCATAATACGTACGGTAATACGTAATACAACAATCCACGACCATGGCAGCAACGACAACGACAACGACAACGACAACGACAAGAACACGAACGACAACACGAACACGAACGACAACACGAACACGAGAAAGAAATTCTCTGTACAATGGACCCCTTCGGCTCCGGAATCTGCTGTTAGTTCCTCTGGTCGTCCTGTTGGCCATTGCGGGCACGGGCTCGGGCACGGGCACGGATCGCCCAGCGATTGCGGTTGCTGTTGCTGTTGATGTTGATGTTGCTACGATCGCAGACAGCGTTGTTAGCAGCAGCAGCAGCAGCAGCAGCCCGCCACCGACCATTCTCGACAGTGAGTAATTAGTAACAACAACAACAACAACAACAGCAACAACTATACCAGGCCAGCCAGGATTCGCAAAGGAAGCAGAAAAGAGGAATGAAGAAGAGAGGAGACGTGATCTTTGGCGCACACATATCCGGCCTGCCGTTTGCTTTAAACCCAACGCTGACTGTTTCTTTCTTTCTATCTTTCTCTCTCTCTCTCTATATATATATATACATATATATATCCTTCCTTCCTGCGTTCTCGTGTACCAATTTTCGACAACCGAATGGATTGGATTTGTCTCACACGCTGGTCCACAGCCGATTACGGATCGTTCATTGACGACAGTAAGTGGACTTGTTGGCGATAATGATGTTGATGCTAATGTTAATGCTAATGCCTCGCATGTTGTACACATCATTGAGTTGTTATTTCATTCATTGATCAGATATATCTGTATCCACACAACACAACACAACACAACACCGCAACTCGTTCTCAGAATCAATCATCTTCTGTTTGTTTGTTTGTTTGCTTGTTTGCTTGTTTGCTTGTTTGCTTGTTTGCTTGTTTGCTTGTTGCTCCGTTCTATTCTGTTCTGTAAAGTCTTTGCCGTCGGATTGTTTCTGCAGTCGACCGATGTCCTGGACCCCAGGCTGATCGTGACGACGTCGGAGCGACCGGATTGGAGCGCGTCCTGCGTCGCCCACCAGATCCAGAGATCCTCCTCCTTGTTGTCGTCGTCGTTGTCGTTGGGAAACAACCACAACCACAACAACAACAACAACATTCGCATTCCGGTAGTAGCGATCGGTGAGACCCTTCCCCCCTATTCGGAGCGGGGGGCCGTCTGCGGGATTCCCGGCCTGGTCGGTTTTGCCCTCGAGGAGACGTGCGCACACGCACACGACCACGACCACGACCACGCACACGACAAAGACGGCACGAGCACGAGCACGGGCGCGATCGCGATCCTTCCCGACGGGGTACGGCACGCGGCAGCGATGATCGAGGCGTCCGACCGGACCGACTGGGTCTACATCGTCGTCGGTGGACAATCCTCGCTGGAGGCGCTGATCCGCTACGACAACGGCGAGGAGCACAACGACGAAGGTCACGACAATGGTCACGGTCACGACAATGGTCAAGGTCAAGGTCACTCAAAGGGATCGATCCTCGCCAAGATCGAGCACCTCGTGATCATGGGAGGGAACTGGTGCACGGGGTTCGACGCGTATCCGGACGTTCCGGCTCCGACCGCCGAGACCAACATCGGCTGCGACATCCACGCGGCCAACTACGTTCTCGAAAAAGCCGCCGAGGCGCAGCACAACAACAACAACAACAACAACAATAGCAACAAAGGACGGCCCTTTCCGTCCGTCACGTACGTTCCGGTGGCGACCGTAGACGTCTTGTCGGGGGAGGACTACAAGATGATACTGGACGCGGCGGTTCCCACGCTGCTACAAACGCCACAAACGCCACAAGCGCCACAAACGCCACAAACGCAAAACCGTGACCGCGACCGCGACGATTCGGTACCGCCGCACAACGCGAGTATTGTCGCGCCGATTCTTCCAATTCCGATACCAATTCCGCCGGCAGCGATGATGATCCAAACGAATACTACTACCACCACTACCTACTACTACTACCACTGCTACTACTAATACTACTACTATTCCCAATCCCGACTACAGCCCGGCCGCGGAGGCCACCATCGACCTCTACCGGGCCTGGAGCGCAGCGGCCCGGGCCGACCCCAAGCTCTTGGTCCACAAGGAGGCCATGGCCTTTGATCCGGCATCCGAGAGCACGCCCCAATTCGACGCGGTGGCCGTTCTGGTGGCCATGGATCTAGTGCGCAACAACAACAACAACAATAACAATAACCAGCACAGGGTGGCCCTCCGCGAATTCGCCAACGGGGTCCGATTCGTCACCGTCCGCGACGAGGTCGACGGTGGTCCCAAGGCGGCATATTCGCTCTGGAGCGGGACCGAGGAATTCGTCGATACCAATGCCGATGCCGATACCAATACTGGTGCCGGGGACGAAACGATCTCGGGAAAGTGCCGGGGACTCACCCCGCACCACTTTGATCCGACGCTGATGGCAACAACAACGGGGACGGCGACAACGCCAACGCCATTATCGGCGTCAACGTCGTTATCGTCGTTATCGTCTCCTTCTTCTTCCAACGCCGCAGCCAACTCTACGACAACAACGAGCGCGAAACAGAAACAGAAACAGAAACACAAGCCGGCATCGATCCGGGCGGCCCTGGGTTTTGTCTCTCCGGAGGCGGAGCAAGAGTTTTTCCACGAAATGGCGCTGCGCATCTCCGGGCGGTGGCGCCCGCCACGGGAGGACACGGGAACCGAATTCGATGTCGATAGTAATATCGATAGTAATATCGATAGTAATATCGAATCCCTGGGTTCCGAACCCACACTGACACTCACCGACACACAAACCGACACACAAACCGAAACAATAACAACAACAATAACAACGATCGGCACCGCTCTGCCAGAGGAGGAGGAGCAGGAGGAGCCCTTGCCGCCACCCGTGCCGGAACCACTCTCCATACTCGATCTGGCCATTGAGGTCTACTCGCAACTAGCATAGCACTAGCACATCACAGCACAGCACAGCGCAGGACTAGCACATCACAGGACTAGCACATCACGGCACGGCACGGCACGACATAGCATAGCACAGCACAGCACAGCACATCAAACGGCAGAAAGCAAGCCTGCCGTGCAATGTGATGCGATGCCGTGCAATGCGAGGCGAGGCGAGGCGATGCAAATCACTGCTCACACCGGACGACACCCAGCAGCGGTGGCCACCCGCCAAGTGAGATACTTCTACGAGACACGGGATACACTTGTTCGATTACTACAACAGCCACTGGAACCACTACAACTGCATATTATGCATATGCAATACACACGAGCCACAGAATACTGCTACTGTACTGCTAATCCATGGACCAAATGTTTGGAAGCGATGCCCGGGGAGAGGTCTAGTATCGCCCAACACAACACAACACAACACAATCCGAGGATTCGTGGGCCTCGCTTGCACGGTACGTACCGTAGCACTTGGAGCACCCCGCCAGAGAAAATTGATTTCCTAGAAATAATAATAATCATTGCCCAAGTGTACCGGTACGACGATACGGTAGTGGCAAGAACCGTACAAGACAACTATATCGTAGTATTGCATTCCTATTAATAATATTATAAAACCAGTATCAGAATCATATTGTACTAATAGTGTTGTAGTATAGAAGTAATGGTATAGCACAGCATACCATAGCACAGCATAGGTAGTATCCGACTGTACTGTACTGTACTAGACAGAATCCGAGACACCTTCTTATGTGACCTTCCCTTGGCAAATTGCTGGCTGGTGGTTGCTGTTGCTACCGTATTGCGGAATCACCCGGGCGGTTTGCGTTGCCGCAGGGTTTGCGACGGAAGATCCTGTTGCACAACGGGAAACTTGTTGTTGTGCGTACGTACGAACAGTACTACGAGTATAAGTACTCGTAAGATATCCCGGCATAAAAATTAATCATGACAAATTTACAGTGAATCTTACTACTAGTACGGGCAAGAGCCTGAGAATAGGTTTTTAAAATTTGCGTCGGCCTCATCCCCGGTCAAAAATTTGGCGATTATTGCTACTGGGCCTGACCGTAGGTATTTCACCTGCTGTTTATGTTCTGCTGGACCTCAGTGTCGGTTTTTAAAAGTAGTATCCTCACCTTTGAGCCTGGTGATAGGTTCCCCTTCCTCCTTTTCCACGCGTAATTTTTTCTGGCTTATATTCGTTCCACCCATGTATTTTATTTTTGTAACGTTTTATCGCTATCATTAATTTCGGTCAAATGTCTGTTTTAGCCGGTAAATTTTTTTAGTCTATATTTCTCACACCCCCCCCCCCCCCCCTTCATCGTCGCTCCGTTATTTTTCTGTACTTTGTACCGTACTTTTTTCCCGATTCACATCCTATCATTCATTCATTTTACATCGGTTATTACTCATTCTATTTCCCGACCTATCCTTTTCTGCATTGAGCAAAGTTTCCGATGATCAATTTGTCGACTTCCGATCATAAACCCGTTAAGTCATGGTCGCCCATGTCATTACAGCAATTCCGCAATCGGCCTCCTGTTTTTTCCTCCTCCACAGACAATTTGCTCGACTCTCTCGGAGCATACTGCTTCAATCGGTGGGGATTTAAGATCACCACCTTTCATAGAACAAACTACCGCTCCCACCGTACCAATCGTTCTTTTAAGTGCGTGTGTTGCGATCTTGTGATCAGAGTTGTCTGTTCAAGCCATGATGCACCTTTCCAGACTCGGAAGAACCGGACGGATTCCGATACTACTTTTTGGTGGTTGGACAAAACTCTTTTCCCATCTTTCGATCAACATTGTTGTCTCCATCAGACGTTACCCTCGATAAAGGAACAAATATATTTAACTCATTTCCCTCCATTCCAGCAATTTATGTCCGAATGTATGATGAATAGCCCATCTCCCGATGACACTTCCCAAAAAAGTCTGTATAATTGGTTTCTAGTATCTGGTCTCACTTCCACTTCCAAACCGAGGCAGGTTAAAAAGATGCTACGTCGATCTCGAAATGCGTGTTTTGAATACATGCTCAAATCTTTACCCAATCAACAATCATGCACCCACTCAACCTGGATGCAGGCATTTGCCTTAAAGAATCCTGAAGCAACTGTTATTCTTCAGACTGACACTGAAAATCGGTTTTATAGATGTTTTGTTGCTACCCCAATCGCTTCTGGGAAATATTTCGGGAAATTAACTACTCCAGTGTTTGTCGGTGATTGCTTCCATTACAAAGAACATAATTATGATGGTGTATGTTTTGTTCTTGTAACCAAGACTAGTTACGGCGACACAATACCTCTTGCGTGGGCTATCATTCCTGCGGAAAAGACTTCTGAATTATCTTGGGTTATACAGTGTTGTTGGAAACATGGCACCCCCGTTGACTTGTATACATTTTTCACCGACCAAGGTCCATTAGTAGCTACATTCGAAGCCTTTTTTCATCAATTTGGAATCTCCTTTTTGGTGTCCTTGTGTCTCCAGCATCTCACAAGATCTGTTAGATCCAAACACGACCGTTTATTTACTAACTACAAATCCGGTGGTAGTGAAGGGGTCGAATCCTACAACACTTGGGTTGCTTCCTCTCAACAAACGATTACTCGATACATGCTTGCTTTGTCCGATTCAACATCCAGCGATTCCTTCTTCCAAAATCTTATCAGTTTATATTCCGCCCTACTCGATCTCAACAACAATCCTCTTACTAAGCATTGTGCCGATGTCATTTTGTACCTTTTGAAGTATGATCCAAAGCTTTGGACTGTTTTCGCCAACAGTGAGGGCTTTGACGAAAATATACACCAAGCCAATTCCCGTATTGTTGCCGGGCAATTCTTTTTCTTAAAAGAGCTTCATTCTCTTTTCCAATCCAATTCCCATGTTGTACAATCAATGATCAACGCCTCATCTTTGATTGCAAAAGATTTCGCTCTCAAATTCCGTTACCGAAAACTTTCTCCATCGGATCCAACTAAAAGATCGCTCCGCATGGGTTTCAAACGCACCAATTTAGCCGAAACTGTCGCTGGCCAACTCCTAGCCTCCAATGAACGTAGAAAACCTCCTCACTGGACCAATGTCGCCTTTGCTTCTCTGTATAATGATTCAGTTTCCAAGCTTATGTCGAAGGTTGGTATTCAATGTGCCGCTAAATCTACTCAACAATCATCTACTTTATCTTCCATTGGACAAATGATAAATCATTTCAACAGCAAAGAAGCCGATGTGGTTACATATGTTCCTGAAGCCCAACCTTCGTTTGTTGAAAATCATTACGGAGTAGATGGTGTTTCTGTTGTTTTGAAGCGTGAAGATGACTCAACAACCCATCGAATTGTTTTCAAATGGAATCATTGTTCGAATTACAAATTTCCGAATAGAAACCGGCATGAGTTTGAGCAAGATATTATGGCCGCCCGCAATATTCTTAACTTCACTACTTCCTGCACTCGACATGTTGAATTCACGCAGATGAGGTCTTCTATTTGCGCATGTTTTCCCATCATTTTTGACTTTGCCAAAAGACATCCATATTGGCCTTTACCTTTGACTATTCCCGTACCTGGATTGGTGGAAGGTTTGGTTTACCACGAGTCCTGTTTGTCCCTATGTTCACGTCAGCTCATCAACGAGGCTATTCCGCCCCGTACGCAGTCCGATCCATTCACTTCCACTTCTACGTTATTGGAATTGCATTTGCCAACAACAATTGACACACAGAACCTTTATTGTCCAATACACATGCTGCCCGCACCTCGCTATTTGGATTCCACCAATTCCAAAGGAAAACGTATAACTTCCAAAGGAGAGTTAACAACTTTCCGTAACTCCAGTCGTCGTCCTCGGAATAGGAGAGCCTCTGTTTATACTTCCGGTGCTCAAATCAATCGTCCTTATCATCTCAAGAAACAGACAAAAATTGACCGGGAACATATCCATCATCAAAACACCGTTGACGGTAATCTGGACAGGTCTGGTATCAAAACATTGGACAAGCTAACAAATATCAACCCCAATCAGACTGGATTAACAAACCGAGCAACATCTAACTTTTGTCCACTATCTGATATTAAGCCTGGTGATTTCATCATTTATAATGTCAGCATTTCAGGCAAAGAACTCCGTTACTCCCCAAATCCAGATTCTTTTCCATTTGACCTCCAACCCTTCTCCCTCCAGACCAACTCCACTAGTCGGTCTAATGGATCGCGCGACAGAACTTCGCTCAACGAATACGACCGATTCTTCTTTGATGAAAGTAACTTTGGTGACTCTATGGATGGTGGTGGTATTATACTTCAGGACCAAGAATGTCTTACTTTTTCACTGAACAGTATCACGGACAGATTTGCCTCAACACTACTTGGTGTTGATTTATCTTCTTTCAACGTTGACTTTCGATTCTCCGAAAAGCCTGATTTAAACTCACCGTCAAATCTTGGCGATGGATGTCCCCCTCCAGACAAGCCTGGAACCCACACCCTCTCACGGAGGTTGTATGGTTCTGTTAATTCACCAGTTTCAACGAGCCTACCAACGTTAGATGATGTTCGAATGGGTACCAGATCTAATGAATTGTGTTCAGTTCCTTCCCATGATGGTTCTATTCCTTCGCTCACGTTAGATGAAATCCGTATGTGTGCCGAATCGACTGATGTTGCTTCGGTCAATTTATCTGCCAATACAGATGATATCAAAATGGCCGCCAAATCGCTTGTTGGTATTAAACCCCACCAAAATTGTACTCCTTCTATTGACAATGAGTCACCAAAGTTACCCCAACCAGTAGGAGAAGATTTGACGCAGCGATCCTTACTGGACCCGCATGAATCCCATATGTCTCAATCTACCGAAGGTGCCATTCTTGCAATAATGGGAAGTGATATTGACGAGTGTAATCAAACGCCGTCAATCCCATCTAAACCAATGTCTCTAAATCTGGTACCTCCTACTGAATCACGCTTGGTGTTTTCTGATAGTGAGTCAGACGATAGTTTGCCCCCTCCTATATTTCCACTGAAGCTTTCTACCCCTAGGTCTGTACTGACCACTAATGCACCGGACTCCAATCCTACCCAATCACTCGCATCCGCACCCAATGTTGTTGTTCCCGAGCCTGCACTAAAAAAAAAGATTGTGCGAAAATGATACACACTATTTCAGTTGTACTCGGCAAGTCTTACGGTATAGAAAAGATCAAAATAAAGGAAAGCTTGGAAAACCTTTTTGTTGGCCATCGAAGTGTTTCCATTCAAGAGGCCCCCCAATTATCAACTACCGTTCGTGGATTACTCGACAACCAACAAGGTATCATGACACCGCTCGCTCTGAATGTTATTGTTGATCTATTCAATCATCAGAGTATTCCGCCCAATTCTGTTAGACCCCGTTTCTTTTGCCACAACGCCATCTGTTGTGGTATTGTGAAACCATCCTACAAGATTAATTATGTATTAGAATATGATGAGGGCAAATCCTTTTGTCCGAACATAATCTATTTTCCGGTCTTCACATATTTGGATTCTGCAGGTACGAGGTTTCTTTGGAATTTAGTAACGGTGTATCCCAGGCGTTTGAAGGTATTACCAATCTACCATCCAAAGTGTACTGTGAATGATATCCTTTTACTGAATAAGTTCACAGAGACTCTCATTGTTCACGTTCTAAACAAGGACAACTACCCAACCACACGTCAATGGTCAAAGTTGGATTGTAAAACATATCTCTTATCAACTCGTCATCCTGAAGTTGATTCCAGTATATGTTTATTTGATGAAAT
Organism: Pseudo-nitzschia multiseries; assembly: GCA_037355745.1. NCBI lineage: Eukaryota > Bacillariophyta > Bacillariophyceae > Bacillariales > Bacillariaceae > Pseudo-nitzschia > Pseudo-nitzschia multiseries. The sequence goes on along the minus strand of CM074790.1, from coordinate 904,642 downwards.
GAAAAGACTTTCTTTCTCTTCCCTGACTACAAATACTGAAGAGGAACTACCTAGTCAGGTGAATAAGGTTTGCTACCAAGTGTCCTTGTCACTGTCTATTATACTTGAGAAATACATTACTCCAACGACTGTCCACAATCTTTTTGCAGACGATTCCTCAGGCCCTTCCTCTTTGAACAAGCAGGACACACACAAACCCAAGCACAAAAGACGTCCTACGGTTGACACTAAAAGCAACAGTATCAAACTTCCCCGTCGGAACTCAAAGAAAAAAGGCACAAATCCCCAACCGATTATCGACACAAGAACTCTATCGGAGCGAATACCATTGCTCGCAGACTCTAAACTCGTGACAACCAAAGAGCTGAGAGCACTTCTTTTTGTTCTTGATATCCGCTACCGATCGAATATGAGCAAATTTTGTCTTAGGGAGTTACTGAGTGATGCCTTCTCCCAAGATAAGTTTTCTGATGTCGTTCATCGTTCAGAATCCAATGTAAAAAGGGGCAAGTTCATCATAACTGATAATCCTTCTACAGTCAGAGAAGACATCTTGGGATCCAAACTGAAGAATCCATCTGTCCATATCAGTCAATACTGCAAAGCATCCAATTCTGATTTCAATAACTGCCAAAAAGGTGCTTTGCTATGTGCCAGTGGGTCTCGCTGTTATTTTGGCGACCGAACAATATGGTCTAACGACGTAAAAACAAGGTGCCGTAATAAGGATTGCAAATCCTATTTCCATGGGCGTATTGAACAATTTTGCTCCGACGAATATGGATTCTGTCGGAGATGCACTGGTAAGATGATTCACCGCCCATCCTCTACTTGTGTTATTTGCCATCGTGATTTTACGCAACCCCCAATCACCGAAAAAGAAGACCGGAAAGTTAAAACCGAGCTAGAGGAACTTGACGCATCTTTCTGTTCTGATTGTCTCGGTCAATTTTCATCCGTGGAGGAAAAACAAAGCTTTTGGGAACAGCGTAAACTTATTGACACAAAACACACTATTGAACGAGAAATTGCCTATGCTGAGTTATACCGCACGGACGAACGATCTCGCCACTCCTCACCAACAGATGAGGTGAGCACCACCTCCTCCAACTCCTCTACAGATTTTGAGAGTCCTCCTCCGTCGCCTCAACCAGGAATGGATACAGGCCCTATAACGTTCACTCGTAGTTCCAATCATTTCCAATACATACAAAGTAATGGTAGCCCTGCTAATGGAGAGATAACAAATCGATGCGACGTTACAGCAGCTTTGACAATAGAATGCCGAGATAAGAAACAAGCGACGTTTGTAATTCGGAAAACAGACAAGAATGTTTTCATGATTGTTCACCCAGCAAATCCTGATATACGGATACCTATCTACCATTGTAAGATTGACTGGAGCCGCCCCAAACCAGAAAGAAGCAAGGTTGGTAGATTGGACTTCAGTCTTATGTCAATGGTAGGAAACGTTTCCAAAAATTACTTTAAAGACTTGGAAGAATCTATGAATGATAAATGGTCAGGTCCCTTTTTGCCCAAAACAATTCGACCTTCTTATATCGAATCACGTCTTGGCAGTAATTGTCTTGTGGACGTAACTACAGAAATAAATGGGTTCAGTGTTACTATAATTCAGTCAGAATACGTCCGAAGTGCAACAGACGAGATAGAGAAACCACGATTTGAAATTGATAGCCGGACTTTTTACAACAATGTTGACCTTCATGAGTATAAACAAGGATTGGCGGTTGTTGACAAATGCGTTCTACGGTTAGGTACCTCCATCAAGGGTGATCAAAGGCTTGAAATCACACTACCAAAAGCTGAAAAGATTTTAATGTCGCTTGTGATAGGTCATGCCTCAAAAAGCAATGTTGACATTGCCTACCATTCTTCATCTGAAACTGGTTTGAACTGTTATTCAATATGTTACTCTTCCGGTGGTTACTCTGAAGAACTATATCTTCCGCAACCAGATGAAAGGACACTGATGCGGATATATTTTCAGTGTGACCTAGCAGGCCTGTCTGCAATTTTATCATTTTTCAATAAGTGTCATGACGAATTCTCTGAAAACCAAGGGTTGGATCCTGTTTTGATTGATAGAGAACTTGCTCACTGCTTCGGTGTTTATCTTCATAGGCAGAAACATGCGAACAAACTCAACAAAACCCGTAGTTTTTCCTCCAGGTTTTTGGGTCTACCTATATCTCAGCTTGTGATTGAAAAGGTTGCTAGAAAGTCATGGCCAATGTTTGTTGATATATTCAAGGAAGATAGGGCAAGAAATTACCTAGCACTATACGACAGATCTTTTGCTACTGGTGTGCCAAAAACGTCGTGGGATAGCTATGAATCTTTTGTTGAAGATTATCGGTCTTTACATTTGTCGGCACCTGGAGATATGGCTGCTGCATGGTTGAGCGACTACACTATTTCGCTTTGGTGCTTCCTGATGTCTATGTCTGCATCCCCGACGGTACATATATTTTACCCAATGTTCTACCAGTATTTATCAAGTGACAACGAAGAATATAGGAAATCAATTAATTTTGACTTCACCATCACCCCCAAAAGAAGATTGTTCATTATCCCTATTAATTCGGGTGGATCACACTGGGCAGTGAATCTTGTGTTCCGTGGATCCAATGGACAATATTCGGCTATCCAATTAGATCCCATGGTTCCCAAGAGCATTTTTCCTTCGGAGAAGGAAGTACTGCTTTTATCCGATTTCTTCTCTACCGATACCGACCAAACCAATCCAGTAATACAAAAGAATCCGTATCTTGAGATGTGTTTTTCCTCTTTTCCAACACAAAAAAGACTCAATCAACTGCGGAGTGTTTGTCTGCTTCTACGTGTGCTGGATATCACAACATGGCAGTAAACTCTTATACGAACTTGACGAAGAACATGATGAAACATCAGCGGTTCTATCTGCAGCTGCAATCAGAAATGAATTCTGTTCATTTGTTTCTGCTATGTGCCCGGTCGAATTCCGAAAAGAGTATGCAAATTTCATAAAGGTACTCAGGCAGAAGTATAACGAACTAGGTATAGAGGGTGTAGAGGGGAAGATTACTGATGTGTTAACACACGATTATGGCGGTGATAGTTCCGACTTGATAGACGTATGGACCAAAAACACAGAAAAACACACAACGGAGGATACTGAAGGGAAGTCGGGAACTAAAGTTTCAACGTCCTACAAAACAAAATCATCTACGACTAACTCTGCGAAGAAATCCAAGTCCAGAATCACCAAAGTGGGTGTGTTGGTAAATCGGAAACCAGTTCATTCATTTCAGAAAAATGAAGGTGGACAGAATTTGGAACATCCAACAGAAACAGAGCCAACAGATTCCAAGACTATCCCGCACGGGACGTGTCCTACAGTAACAAAGCCAACAGGTTCAAAGATGACTACGACAGAATCGATGTCAATAGGTTCCAAGACGACCACGCCAGAGTCGATGTCAACAGAGTCCCAATCTCCAGACACATCGGATATAACGGTGGATAATAGGTATCTGGTAGACACTGTGTCAAAGGACGAGAAAACTTTTAATGAGGAGGATAATCCAAAAGACGATTCAACGGGAGCACCAAAGATCACACCCGGGCATAATTTGAATGACACTAAATCACGTACAACTTTGTTGAACGTTGAGTGTAGTACATCATCAAAGCGAAAGGAGCATACTGCAGAATGTGTAAAGAAACGTAAAAGGAATGTTGCAGCAGTACCTAATGTTCCGACAAAAACAATTCGAAGGTCACTCCGACTGTCAATTCGGTTAAAAAATAAATGCAAATAGGTTTTTTTAATGGTTACGAACAACAAATGTGTATTCATAGGTAGGATTAGGTTGGGCCATGAAGCTTATTAGTACTATTTCACACGTCCCCATGCACCATGCGGGACGGGATAGTTGTTGTACTCCTCCAAATCTTCAGGTGATTTCCAACGTTTTTCGTAAAGATGGAGCCATTGCACAATGCTTCTCTCGTTTCCATCCTCTTTGTCCATTTTCTGTTTGTTTTGAAATTGTTTGAGTTTGCGTTTTTTACTCTTAGATTGTTTTGTCGCTCTCTTCATAAATGAATTCCAATTGTCTTTAATCTCGTTGTTCTCGGGTTCTTTCTTTAGTTCCTTTACGTCATCGCTTTGTTCGATGTACATTCTACGGTACTTTTCAATGATTGCCTCTTCAGTTGTTGTGCACCACTCGTTGAACCCAATGCTTGACAGACAGGGACGGTTACCTGGGTGATAATGTATGCATTCCTTTATGAGTTTTCTGGCTTCCGGCGTCAGTTTAAACCATTGCTTTGGTGGGAAAGTATGACCATTCAGTTCGAGCCTCTCTCGTTCTCCAGATTGTACTGGTTGTCCAATACCCAAGTTGTTGTAGCACTTTATGTCATCCGTTGATTTCAATGCCGGATAACCGCATAATACATATGCCATAATGATACCCATAGCCCACACGTGGTCAACGCAACCAGTGTCGCCTTCCTCCGAGAAAGGCAATACTTCCTCTGTTACATACTTTAAGCATTCTTCCCAAATCTCCAAACCTTCTACCTCGTCGAAATGCCCTTTTTGGCTGTTTAGTCTTGCTCTCACGTTGTTTATATTGTTGCATCCATTAAGTATGGTGAGTACCAAGTGGCCGTTTTTTGCACATAAGACATCAAACCCAGTTTCAAAATGATATAAGAATGGGTTAAGCTTGTTGTCTACGTCGCCGTGATTAAGCTCATTACTTCTTTCGCGGTACTCCGCAGAATCCAATTGAAACCTTGGCTTCAATACCTTCATCTTGAACGCTGATTGCGGTGTTGCAGCTTGTTTCCAAAACGAATTCCAGGCCTCCTTATTCTTACGGTTGGAGACTTTGTTTTTGGAATGCTTTTGCGAGTG